>CM033643.1:97349568-97843470 GCA_019512145.1 Engystomops pustulosus
TTTTGCACTTTTTTCATTCATTGCAGCAACCGTTTTTTTATGTTTTGCGCCATTTTTTGCGATTAACACCGCCAACTAAGGCCGTGGCATCTAATAACTCATCCCAGCTTTTTCCTCATCTAGCGTACCAATCCGATGTTTTGCTGCCCCCTAAGTGAGATATTCATCACTGGGCCAACAATTTTTCTCTTAGTGCGCAAGGTAAACGGGGGCGCGACAAAACACTCCAGAACATCCCGAAGGTGGTGGTGCGGTTAACTGTAGAAGACAAAGCACTGAGTCCCCTTTGCAGACTGCACTGCCTTTTCTAGCAGACAAAGCTCATCCAGACACTGACAGTAATAGATACATTAGATGCACTGCAGACAGGACGGCAGACTCTATTTACAGTTCACAATCCCCTCTATTTACCAAACATTCTGCAAACACCTCGGAGCTTCACAGCAAAAGCAAGAAAGTGTAAAACAGGTGTTTGCGAAGTTTGGTCAGATGTTGCAGACATACAACATAGACACATGTTCAACCCCATGTAATTCGCAACAGTATTCCTAGTTGTTCTGAGGGGGGTACTCGGGTGTCATAATACCGGGGGTGCAGCAGGAGACCAGCCTGGGGGATCCCCTCCAGAGAATCCACTGCTGAGGAGGTCATGGGTTCCCGTGTGCTGTCCACACACCGGTGTCCGCTGGGTCGATGTTATCTTCATTCTGCTGGGGAGAAGCAGAGAGGACTTGTAGATGGATCACATGTAAGTGCCTGAATCTAACATTACGAGCCGAAACTGCGCCAAATTGCGCCTAACTGTTTTAAAGTAAAAGTTAATTATAAGAGGCAGTAAAATATACTTATCACAGTGTGGTTTTTCTAGCTTCTGGGATAATTCGGCAAAAACGGTGCGCCAGAATGTAGGTCGCCAAACTACTCAACACATTAGGAGCACAAAAGTGTATTACTCTCGGGATTACTATCAAAGTATTACTCGGATAAACAGTGACCCCCCAAGTCTTGATCAAGGGTTCATGGGCAACATTCCAGAATATTTGCATTTAGAATAAGAATTCCTTCAGAATACAGGCAGATCCTGGTTACATACAAGATAGGTCCGGGGTTTTGGGTTCTTAAGTTGATTTGTATGTAAGTCGAAACTGTAATATTTTGTAATGGGTTCTGACAATTTTTTTACTTTTTTTTGCCCCAGTGACATGGGAGTTTCTAAATTTTTTGTGTAATTGGGACTAAAGGAGGAACACTAATTATCAATAAGCTTCATTACATACACCTTTTAGCTGATCATTGCAGTCTGGCCGATTCGTAAAGCATCCAGAGAGCTTCCCAGAGGTCACAGGGAGCAAGGGTCCGCTGTACTATGAACTATGGGCTGTCTGTAAGTCGGCGTGTCCTGAGTAGGAACCGCCTGATGTTTTTCTTTAAATAACCACATAATAAAATCGAATCAACTAATTCCTGTCCAAAATTTGTGGTTTGACATTCCATGCTCTATCACAAAAAACAATCCTTGATAGGTACATCAACAGAAATAATTAATATGGACTTAGAAAGATAATTACATAATGTTCATTCAGATGGTTGGTCAAGAGTGTGAACCCATAAATTAAATACACCAGTACGAAATTCTAAACAAAAAAGAGTATGATGCCAGGGTCTCTGGAGTCAAAATAATCCTTCTTTTTTTGCCACCCACTGGGAATGAGGTTCGTATCCCTGCCTAAAGGAACCAACACACTAAACTGGTCATTCAATTTTGAATTTGGAATCCATTCCAGAACAAACATATTCCATAGATAAAAGATTTTGCATCACATTCATTGTGACATGTTTCTTTGTGTAGATCCAAGGGTCACGATAAAAGCTGGCACTGCTACAAACCTTGATTTAAACACAATTCTTCCTAGATACAGCCTGGTATATTGAATCACATTTTTTCCCTTACACACCACCTCCAGACAAGTAGTGGCATGGATATGACAAGTGGGACGATGGCCTTAGACAGTATGATCCCTTTCCGGATAAGTTTATAGTGTAGTACAAAGTTGTCATAACCTCTTTCTTTAAACCGTTTTGCGGGAACAGCAAGGTTAACATGAAGCGCCTGCCTTGCAACGGCACCGACATGACTAGCAAATTTACAAAACACTGGCCCATGGATCCTCTTTTCATTCCTCAATCGACGACGACTACAGACAACTCTTATAAAGATCCGAGGCGATCCCACTCTTTCGGACGCTTCGGTTATCCCTCCCTGAGCCACCTGAAGCCGGCCTGGGCGACTCCCTCTAACTATCCTCTTGCTCGCCTACTTGACCACCCCTTTAGCCCTTCCCGTTCCTTACTCCCCTTATCATATACATCTCTATTACTCCACCTCCCTCATGTCGCGTTAGGGAGTTCCGGATGGGCAACGTAATTGGAGGCTAAAGGTCTCCCTAGTGGGTTTTTTGTTATTGTTTTCCTAAAATTACATCTAAATGGGGTGAGAGTGTGGAGGAGCGGAAGGGTGTCTACACGAAGAAGTACACCAAGAGTTGCATACTGGTTATTTTGTCATTTCACAACGATTTATGTTTGACTGTATGTACTCAAGTTTACAAGGAACTGCGCTCCTGCTCATTTATTGTACTACTTACTAACTAGCCAATAGAAACAAATAAAAAAAAAACATGAAGCGCTGATATGCAAGAGCAATTGATCACTTTTTTACATTTCACGTTGTATCATACATTGTTGCTCATGGCCACTATCATATAACCAAACCCTGCCCCTACCATCCTAACCACTTGTGAACTTCGCTGTAGCCGCACACGCAACCTGTAACAGGCTATAGCTATGCCCGCTTATCCTGACCTGCCCCTCCCCACCGGCAACAACGTGAAGTCGAGTATGGAGTTGTCAACTAAGTCCAACAAGGAATCAGCTCCTATTCCGGTTTTCCGTGTATACAAGCTGTTAATAAATCCCCCACCCCCAGGAATTCAATGGTAAAGGCTTATTACATAATAAAGAGCAAACTTCTACTAAAATACGTGCACAGAAAAACACAGAAATACTGTTTTCCATTATCCAATCAGAGCATTAGTGGTGTACATATCAGGGCCCTTCTTAGCAATTACTTTTTAAAAATGTCAATCTCTTCTTCATTTTGAATTGACTTTTGCTAATTCTTCTGTAATATATGAATTAAATTTTTTTTTTTTTTCTTTCTTTCAGTTTTCCCTGTGAATAATGCTGACAGATTAGAGGGAACAAACATTGGAATTGCGATAGTCAAAATATAAAGGTCTTATCTTTGTAATTATATTTGGCATTTTATTTTTTTTTAGTTTATGCTTCCTAGAAACAATAGTCATATTTGAACATGATGCTCTCTAATTGCTTCTTGGTCTTTTTTTTAAACATATTTACGCCTTTGTTATCTCCCCGACTGTACGGGTTATACAATAACTAAGTTATTGGATTTGTTTTCAAAGTTGCAGCTGGGCGCCAGAGATAATACACTTTCAACCTTGGAAACCTGTTTGATTTTTTGGAAAGCAAAAAGTTCTGCACTTTGTAATGTAAAAAAGAAAATATTCTAGTGTTTTCATCCTCTTTCTGTAATCAGTTTTCTAGATACTAATTTTATTTTGGCTCACAGGAGGCAGTCTGCTATGCTGTCAACTGTTTGCTTATAACAGCTGAACGAAACCGGGGACCGGAAGTCTTGTAACGGGTGATTTGATCATATGATGGAAGCCCCACTTCCTTTTCATCCAACGAACATATGGCGTGCCCTACACATAAAAATGCGGTGGGGAAAGGGAATTCTAGATTTGTGAAAAACCCATGTGAACAATTCAACCATCAGGATATAGAAAATTGTGCAGGACCCATTTCTTACCCTTACCGGTTGAGACCCGGTGCGCAAACACATCACAGTCCGCCACCTTGTTGTCGTGGTCAGTTGGGTGCGTAAGGGGGGGTTGACTGGAAGTAATTGGCGATGACTGTACAAATTTGGGCAAGTAGATGCGGGGCTGATTATGCAAAAACCGTCATGCAGTCCCATAAATATCCCCCTTAGAAGTACAGATATTGAAATAATTACCCTGCGCCAATAAACCCTTTAACTCTCACTTATTAAAGGAAACCTACCACCATCGATCTACCTATTAAGGTAGATCCGGTGGCAGGTTCACTCTAATTAATACCATTGCAAGCCATTTGTAGCTAAAAACCTTTAGTGGTCGACTGCGTTTGGAAGAAGATTCTTATGTGCCCTGACATATGCAAACCTTGTGAAACAGCTAGTGGGGAAGTGTAGGTGGCTGGGAGGCGAGGGCTCTTTCGATCGCTCCTACTGTTGTCATCTTCGCACAACAAAAAGCTCATGGTAGCTGTGCACACGTCGTCCGCGGGCATCTGCATATACTCTCCATCAGATCGACTCCTATGCAGAGGGGGGCAGCTGGTGTGTCTATGGCTCTGATCCTGGGAGCTATCGCCACATGGAATAAAAAAAAAAATATTAAAAACAATAAATAAAAACGTATATATATATATATTATCTAGTTAAGGACCGTGAATTAAACCTGTAATTAATTTGGTATTCCACATAATTCCAAAACAAACATTACAAACACCGTCAAGAATAAAATGAGGTTCATTTGAGCCATAGAAAGCTGTGAGCACATAGCCACAAGAAAATGAGCAAATCTAATTTTTTCACCAAATGCACACTGCATTTGTGAATTTTATTGAAGATGAACAAAAAGGAAATGCATAAAACTAAAAAGGGACAAAAATAGAGGAGAGGAATTTAACAAAACGTGCAAAACTTTCAAAACATTCGTTTATTGTTTTTTTCAGTTGTTTTTCTTAATACTCAGTAACCCATTGCATTTTTATACGATCTCTTAGTTGTCCTAATTACGTTATACAATACATGTTGGTAAATAATCTGCTTTTTTAGTATTACAACCTGCCACAAATTGCAGCAGTTAAAAACACAGTTAATAATACTCACCCTTTTTATGGGTTTTTTTAAGAAAAAGATTCACATCACTCTTCTCTCTGCAAATGTACGTGGGTAACCTTTCCACATAGTAAAGTGATTTTTATAAACACATCATTTACACAGTCCAGGAATTGTCCAAATGAAAATTCCCTAACTTCTTAGTAATCACTGACCGACAGGACATTTCCTTGGTTCCACATTTCCACATATGCACAGTACATGCAATACACACAAATTCTAATTTAGTGCTGAACGTGCTGCAGAGTAAGAAAAAAGTCACAAGCACTCCATAAAATGGGCTTTCAATAATCAAAGCGTCATTTAATCTTGAATTTTTCTTGCTTTTTTGTTGGGGGATGTTTTTTTAGTGTGGCAACAAAAGTTGCAAAAGAAACGAGAAGAAAGCTTAAGCATTTCGTTTCTATTCAGATTTGGCTAAATGTCCAAATGACTACTATATTTTCATCATAGTGTCATTTCAGCCGAACCCATCTTAAGAACAAAACACGTAGAAAATGGGAAAAACAGTGCCTTTATGCAACATTTTGAGGCATTTCATAAAACAAAAACTACTACAAAAAAAGACGAATTTATAACCTGAAGCGATACGACAAATATTAAACAAATGAGAAGGTCTCATGAACAGGTGAAAAGACGCAAAAACTAGCAGGCACGGAGAGAAAGTATAAATAGCAAGGCAAGCCCCCAAAGACCTTCCATTTCCCATATATGGTGACGTTTCGAATTTAAGCGTATCACATGTTGTTAACCCTTACGAAACCTGACCCTTTTCTTGTTTTTTTTTTCATTTCCATTTTTTTCTTCACTCTCAATTCACTCTCAAACCATCAAAAATCTATAACTGTTTATGTTTTACACTTAAAGAGCTCTTTGAAGGGGCGTTGTTTTCTTCCTGTGTAAACTAATGTCACTTCAAAGTGGGGATGGTGTTTAATATATTTCCACATCGCGGTACTGGGAAGCAGGAATAAACACATTCCCAAATGTCTATGAAAACGGTGAAACAAAATGCATTTTGCAATGTGCCCGCTGGTTTCCTTGGGTGGGCTTGGATTTTTTATTGCTTTCACTGTGTGCCCCACGAATACATTCTACTTTATATTCTTGGTATTCTTTTGGATCTGTTGCGATATGAGGATACGCCATACTATTAAAATGACGCCGTAGCTATTATGAGCGTCGTTAACGAGCTCAACTAAAGTAGTGGTCTTTTGCCTCACAAGAAAACCTAAGAGATGGTTGCCTGCGTTGCTAGCTTTTTTCTTCTATTCTGCAGATTCCTGAAGTCCTGAAATGAACCAAAATGAATCTCCGGTTAGTCCGGGTGCCCCCCGCCTACAACTTGTCTCCGGCAAAGTGCCCCAATTTTAAAGGTGCAAAACGCCTTTATCATCGCGGCATTGTTTCAACACAGATCTGGTCAGACCTCTGTTGAAAATGTGGCGGCATTGTCCAGAAGCAATGTCACTTAGCAAGAATCGGAACGAAAACGCCTCTTATTTAAAAATTTTTGTGACCCGTCAATATCATGACACAATGGTGTTCAGACAACTTCTTAAATCCCGGAACATAACAGGAAGGTCCAACAGAAAACTGGCGCAGGGGGCTTCAGTAATCTGGGCCATTGTTTTTGCTTTTTTTTCTGAACATGGTTGCAGAAAAGCCAGAAAAAATTGAGATTAGTCCCAACTAACATATTGAGGACTAAATGCAAAAATAAATAAAAAACAAGACAAATGATATGGACAGGAAATATGTGTGAAACACTTTTTCACAAAACATTAAACAATTCATGAAGGGTGGAATTAAAGCGGAGTTTTCTCCTTCTGGCAGAAAAGGCATCACATCTCTGATCCTCTTCCCTCCAGCTTTTCTACCTCATGACTTTGGTTTTTTGTTGGACAAAACAAAGCGGCCAGGGATTGGTGGTTGGGCACACATACTTGCTTTGCTTTATTGCTGGCCGATGCCTGTGAGCTCGGGGGGGGGAGGGAGGGGAGGGAGAATAGGGGGGAGGGAAAGAATAAAGGTAAACAAAGGAAGGGAAAGAGTCTGACAAGAGAAAGGTTCAAGTCATACTAAACTAACTTGCCCGTAAGCAGAAAAAAAAAAACAGGCACCGAAGGACATTATATTTGTCCTGGTGTGCATATTGGGTTAAGAAATTAAAGGAATTCAACTCAGAATGTTTTTTACTAAATCACGTGATATATTTACTTTGTGTACAAGTGTGGGTACAACTAATCTCCTCTTCTTGATTATTTTTGCATGAATCTCCATTTCCTTTTATTTATTTATCTTGCCCCCAACTCACTGCATATACTTTCATGGTTACTATTGGGCCAGTCTCAATTTCCTACAAAGCAAAGCAACATATCCAATAAAGTGGTTATTCTTCTAGCAATAGGCCAGCATATTTCACCTAATCTAATGCGACATCTTCTCCTTTTAAACCACTATTGCACATGCAGTAAACCTCATTAGTGTTTATTATGCTCAGCGTCTTGAACTAAGCATTTTGCAATTTTGTTGTTGTTTACTGACAGAATGTAAAAAATCAAATCTTTTTGTTTTCAATGACATCTAAGTTTACCAGCTAATGGCTGTCCTAGGCCAAATTACTGGGAACTGGGTTTTTGTCGTGTGGTGTACGCACAATTTTGTTATGTTTCCAACCTTGTAATACACTTGTTTTAGGCTAGCTCTCACACTACCATATTGCTTTTACATACCGGTGCAAGTTGACGCTCCTATTTCGATCGATCATTTGCACTTGTCTTTACTCTGCGCGCATGCAGCAGTGTCACTCACGTTGTGGTCTCCTTGTGTCTTATCTGGTTGCGGTGATAGAGAGACTCTGGATAATACCGACGGACTGCAACGTCCATAGCACTTCAGGTAGTCAACGGACACAAACACCCGTGCACATGTAGAGGTGCTCCAACATGGCCATGGGACCATGGTCATGTGTGACATAACGGTTAGTGACTTGACACAAGTCTGGGGGGCCTCTTACCTCCCTCCACACTGTTTTCCTCCCTTGCTGCGCTGTTCGGTCAAATCCCCTTGGTGAACATGCGCCCGGCAGGCATCCCGAGAAGAAGAAAAAGCTACAAACAACAGTCAAGCTACGTGCCGCTACCCACTCCCTTCTCCATATATTGACTTTCGGCGCATAGAAGACGCCGCTACGTCCCTACTGGTGTTCCTCTCACCTACGGTGTGCACCGAGCGTGGTAACAAGCTTTACCTTCGGATTTACCCTCCATGACGTCTCGTGCATACTTTTCATTCACGTGAGCATCAACTGACTCCCATGCGCGTATTTATGCAGTTTTGACACTCGGGACGGGTGGAGGGGTGCGTGCAGGGTTTTCTGGTGGGGGTGGGTCGTTTGGATGTGCCTCTTTCAGGCCGTGTCTTAGGATTTCTGCGCTGGGTGTAATCATTTGCGATCACACTCTCCATAAATTCTGTGACACTACCTACTCTCCATAAATTTCTCATCCGTCTATATTTTCGTACACTGACACTTCCATTTGACCTTACCTGTGGCCAACTCCTTTTCGCTGGCTGGTCTGCGTCCTTCTTTATTCGTACTCTGTGCTTCCCTTCCGTCTTTTGCTTCTTCCCTAGAACACACACTCTATCAACCAATAGTCTTGGTATTGTTCACGTGTCGGTTGTGCGACTTAGTGTTTCCGTAGTCTTCCATAACAGGTTACGTTCGGCCACCATATCGTGGCTGGCGTAGCGTCGGCCCTTACATACAGTCCCCCAAGGGCAGCACGCTGCACGTCTCCCTTCCCTTTTGCCAGGGCGTACCCTTCTTGTTGTGCTCACTAGCGGTCCCTGCCTCCTGCGTGACGTTCGTCAGCATCGCGTGTTCTACCGTCACATTTAGGCTAAATGTTGCCGCAGTTCCCTGCGTGACACACGCATCCGTTCTACTCTAACCATGCCCACTCCACTCATCTTTGCAAATCACTCCTCCATGTCTCAAAACGTCTCGCAAGCCGTTCTGTACTCTGACACCTCAACTCCTATTTTCTTCGTGTCTGCCCAGCCCAGCGTCGCTCTGGTCCTGTCTCGCGGAACACCACCACCCCCTACTACTAACTTCATTTGCACTTCATGGTGAAGATTAGGTGCCCCGCCTCTTAGCCCCCCAGCAATTTTTTGTGCAAGAGCCTCATTCTCCGTGCTGGCTCCTGCTCCTACCTCTTCCCTGTCTCCTAACTTTAGTCTTCTCTTTCTTCTGGGTTACTTGCGCTTGTTTTACGCTTTTCGCGCATTTGCGCACTTCGTGCACTTGGTACGCTGCTGTATCTCCTGTCTATCCTCTTTTCCTTATACTATGTTACAATGCTGCTTTGTTGCCTGTAATTACAGCGCGTCCTCTGTTTCCACTCCCTTTCTATCTTTCACTCATTTTTTTATTTCCCAATATTTTGATTTCGTGAGACTAGACAGTACATTTCTAGCCTGTAGCTGCCTCCTTTCTCCCGACAAACACTACCCTTCACTATAGAGTCGATGCAAGCTACTCCCGCCTTTTCTTCGCTCCTCTACCCAGCAAACCACGCTTAACTTTTCTTCCTACTTTTCCTGCTGGTCTAATAAGTAACCTTATTCTTGAGGAAACTAATTACGCGTGAGAATCCTTTTAATTGCAGGACTCCGACGAGTCTCCCCCCTGCGCTACATGGTCCCAGTCCCTACACAAACAAGCTCTGTTCTTTAACGCGAGCTCTGCGAGCCTGGCTTAGTGGGCCGCGGTTGTTTGGAGCCGACCCTTGTCGCGCGGTCCCGTTTCGCTCTTTCGTGTCCTCGCGATCGGCTACCCATGGTCTGCGGCACACCACTCGCCCCTACAGCTGTTGAGCGTTGTCTTCTCGACAGGCCCCACCCTTCGAGCGGTCCCTCCTGCAGCGGGGTGAACCGGGGGAAGAACAGGGGGCCTTACGGGGATCCACAGGCACCAAGAACCGGGAACCGGGGGCTATGGGACGCATTGGGGGAGGGGGGGGATCACAGAACCACGCGGCCGGACTAGAACTTTCAGAGAGTCCCAGTTACCCTAATGGATTCATATGGTACAATAGTTTTATCTTTTGATAGAGCCATTGTATGAAGATATGTTTAATCTATTTTACGTTTAAGAGTCATTTTTAACGTGATGGCTGAATCTGTTTTTTAAATAGCTAGACCATATAAGTCTTATTCATACAATATCCTTTTAAATAAAAAAAAAAGTTTTTTTTAAATATAATTAACCCCCTTCCGGACTACTACTAATCTGGTACTATTAAGGGCAACGTGCCGGGTGGCGGGAAGCATGGAGAGGGCTCACAGTTTAGCCCGTCTCCATAGCCGTAATTCTTTGCTGCATATTGCTGCATATTCTAAAACGATCAAGGTGGGTATCGCCTTCGATTTGCCGCCGACGGCTTTCAAAAAGATGTTGGCGCGCCACTATCTTGCCGAAAACATAATTGTCCCGGTGACATCATTTAGGATGGCGATTCCCCTTGCTATAGACAGGCCTCAAGGTCGTTCCAAAGACCCGCGGCTGTCTCGTTTTACACCCATGTGCTATTGCACATATGTAATGAATGAGGAGGAAAATCCCCAGTATACTTGCCATATTGACAGTATGACAGTATATGTTGGTAGATAGATTAGACCACCTAAACGTTAAGTACCCTAGGGGGTTTAAAAAAAAATTGTAAAAATAAAAAAAGTTAAACAAGTTAAACATAAATTACAATAACATAAAAAATTAATCACCCCCATTTTTCCTAAAGTCATACAATTAAATAAATAGTAAAATCATAAACACATAAGGTATTAACCGGGCATCCAAAAATGCCAATCTATCAAAATATACAGTTTTTCCACTGCGTCATATTTGGAAAAAGAGAAATTTGTACACAGGAGGCTTTAAGTTTTGTAAGTATGAAAAATTATCAACCTAATATACATTTGTTATCCCCGTGATTGAACCGACCCATAGAATAAATTAGACATGTCCTTTGGGCACACGCCTCCCACAACCCGATCCACCGGTATTGTAAGATCAGATATCCAAAAAATGATCCGCATAGGAATATTAATATGTCAAACAATAAATGCAAGTGGAGCAATTTGTTATGCACGAAAACAAGATCTGGTCCTAGAAAAGCTTTTATACATTAATGGATGTTAGTGAAGGTGGATTAAAAAAATGGAAATGAAAAAACAAAAAAAAAAAAAGGGTCAGGTCTTATGGGTTAATGAGATATTGAATGCAAAGATGATATTACGGCCATTTTTATATAATCAAACAGCAAACTCTAAAATAGATGAGTACAAGAAAATAGAAACTACAAAGCCACCAAATTAAAGCTCACACAAAGAGGTATGACCTGTTGGTATTAAAATTAAACCTAATATAGTTCCCAATAATAACATAATCATCGTTATTTATATCCCACAATCATATTCCGTAGGGCTTTACAAATCGCTAGGGACAAATACAAATATAATAAAACATGACAGAGCACAAACATTCGTAGGAACAAAGGAGTGAGGTCCCGTGCTCAAGCAAGACAGGTCTATGAGAAGAGGGGGCACCGGAGAGAGGTAAAAGAATTATAATGGTCTACTATTCTTCATAAGGGAATAGAAAAAAATATCTATAATAAATAGAAAGTGCTGTCGCTTGACCACATCAGCAGCGCCGGCATCTTATATACAAAGCCAGTGGAATGGGACCTGGCAAGAGCCTGGTGCCCTGCTGTTGCTGGATAGCCAGGTGAGAGGAACACGGACGGTTAGTAAAAAAGAGTTAAAACTTCATGCAGTTAACGATGTTACAGTCTTGCCTAAAGAGATTGGTTTTTAAACATGTTTGAAACTTTTGTGTTTAGTGTTATCTGATAGTCCAGGGCATAGTATCACATAGAATGGGTGCAGCTCTAAGAGGTCTTGGAGACGCTGTGGGAGGTTCGCAGTTATGTAGAGGTTAATCTAAGATCACTGCAGTCTAAGAGCATGAAGTTGGGTGATAACTGAGATAAGAGAGAAGAGGGTGGTGGTCAGCATTCTGCAGATCTTGTTGGATGAGGGTTAGATTTTAGACGTAGTCAAAAGGAACTGTAGCCAAGTTCAGTGACTGGCATGACTGGTAGGCATCTATGAAGCGTTTAGGTCGGAAAAACGAGCCGGGCTGCTGCATTAGAATATATTGGATAGGAAGAGTTTTGGTGAGTGGAAGACCGTTAGTAGACGTTAACGTAGTATAGACGAGAGTGAATCAATGCAACATTAGCATTTATAGACAACAAGTTTCACACACATGGAAATGGGCAGATTATAGAGATGTTTCTGAGATGATCCGTCAGAGCGAGCAAGAGTATTGAATGGTGTGGTTTCAAATAGAGGTCGGAATCCAGCACAACCCAAGACAAGCGGGCCTACTCCCCTTGGGGGTATGGTGACCGACCCCACAGACTGTCTCAAAGGTAGGAAGGCTCTCTGTTTAGTGGATGGGAAAGACAAGAATTGGGTCTTCGAAAATTAGTTTGGAAGAGGAGGACATGATGGTAGAGACACGCAGAGCGACAATCAACTAGTGTTCTGATTAAGGTCATTGCTATATAACTGCCGAATATACCGTTGGGTAATCATCAGCATAAAATATGATATTGAAAACCAAATCTCTGCTGATGGTTTGGTCCAATGGGGGCAGTATAGAAGGAGAAGGAAGAGGACCTAGCTGATCCTTGGATTTTATCAGTCTGGAGATCATCAGAGACTTTAGTAAGCGCATTTTCAAGAGAATGCATAGAGCATAAACATATTGTAGTGTTCAAGAGCCGGTTAGCTGAGAGAAAAGGGGAAAGGTCCGAGATAGACCAGTGTTCCTGGAGTTTGGAATAAAAGGGAGTTAGAAACTGGTTTTGGTAGTTAGCAGCACTCTGGATTGGTCCCGATAAAGTTTCTTTAGTAATGGAGCATGCTTGAAAATGAGGGAAAGACACCCTAAAGAGAGAGAGATATTTGAAGTTTTTATATGAGTGAGAAGTATACTGCTGGTGAGATGGACTGTACCAGAGTGAGGAGATAGGGTCACTAATTCAGGTGGTTGGGGCGAGCAAGAGAGAGAAGCCTGGACACTACTTCCTTCTGTGCCTGGCTCAAAGGAAGATAGGGAACCGGGATGGCGGTACCATAGTTGAATGGATTTATGGAGTTTAGTAGACTGAGGAAGTATTTCCCTGGTGAATGCAGTTGATTTTATCGTAAGTTGTTGCCAGATCTTCAAGCCCCAAGGTTAAGTTAAAGGGCCACATGTATCACTCGTTTTTTCTGTTGTTTTTGCACCTTTTCATTCAGGTGCACCGTTTTTGCGCCATTTTTGCGATTAAACGCCAAACTAGCCGTGCAGCAAAAATAACCAGCTTTTCCTCATCTATCTTACCAATCCAGATGTTTTGCTGCCCCTAATGATATTCATCACTGCAACATTTTCATTTAGGCGCAAAAACGGGCGGAAAAACACTCCAGCCCGAAGGTGGCGTTAACTGAGAAGAAAGCACTGCAGTTTGCGCCCAGGGGCCCCCACCACCCTTAATCCGGCCCTGATCACCGGTGTTTCTGAGGGGGATACTGTGCAGAATTACAGGGGTGCAGCAGGAGACCAGCACTGGGGGATCCCCTTCAGGAGAAGCCCCTGCTGAGGAGGTCACTGGGTGCAGGGTGTCACACACCTGGGTGCTGCTGTGAGTGTTATCTTCATTCTGGGCTGTGGGAGAAGCAGAGAGGAGCTTGTAGATGGATCACATGTAAGTGCCTGAATCTAACATTACGCCGAAACTGCGCCAAAATTGTGCCTAAACTGTTTTAAAGTTAAGTGATTAATAAGAGGCAGAAAATATACTTATCACAGTTGGTTGTAGCTTGTGATAATGTCAGAACCCATTACAAAATATTACAGTTTCGACTTACATACAAATCAACTTAAGAACCCAAAACCCCGGACCTATCTTGTATGTAACCAGGATCTGCCTGTATTCTGAAGGAATTCTTATTCTAAATGCAAATATTCTGGAATGTTGCCCATGAACCCTTGATCAAGACTTGGGGGGTCACTGTTTATCCGAGTAATACTTTGATAGTAATCCCGAGAGTAATACACTTTTGTGCTCCTAATGTGTTGAGTAGTTTGGCGACCTACATTCTGGCGCACCGTTTTTGCCGAATTATCCCAGAAGCTAGAAAAACCACACTGTGATAAGTATATTTTACTGCCTCTTATAATTAACTTTTACTTTAAAACAGTTAGGCGCAATTTGGCGCAGTTTCGGCTCGTAATGTTAGATTCAGGCACTTACATGTGATCCATCTACAAGTCCTCTCTGCTTCTCCCCAGCAGAATGAAGATAACATCGACCCAGCGGACACCGGTGTGTGGACAGCACACGGGAACCCATGACCTCCTCAGCAGTGGATTCTCTGGAGGGGATCCCCCAGGCTGGTCTCCTGCTGCACCCCCGGTATTATGACACCCGAGTACCCCCCTCAGAACAACTAGGAATACTGTTGCGAATTACATGGGGTTGAACATGTGTCTATGTTGTATGTCTGCAACATCTGACCAAACTTCGCAAACACCTGTTTTACACTTTCTTGCTTTTGCTGTGAAGCTCCGAGGTGTTTGCAGAATGTTTGGTAAATAGAGGGGATTGTGAACTGTAAATAGAGTCTGCCGTCCTGTCTGCAGTGCATCTAATGTATCTATTACTGTCAGTGTCTGGATGAGCTTTGTCTGCTAGAAAAGGCAGTGCAGTCTGCAAAGGGGACTCAGTGCTTTGTCTTCTACAGTTAACCGCACCACCACCTTCGGGATGTTCTGGAGTGTTTTGTCGCGCCCCCGTTTACCTTGCGCACTAAGAGAAAAATTGTTGGCCCAGTGATGAATATCTCACTTAGGGGGCAGCAAAACATCGGATTGGTACGCTAGATGAGGAAAAAGCTGGGATGAGTTATTAGATGCCACGGCCTTAGTTGGCGGTGTTAATCGCAAAAAATGGCGCAAAACATAAAAAAACGGTTGCTGCAATGAATGAAAAAAGTGCAAAAAAAAACAACAGAAAAACAAAAACAGAGTGATAATGTGGCCCTTTAAATTACTGAGGTGGCTATCAGATTGTTTTTAGACATGTTGTACATCCAAGTTACGTAGGGAAAATTTTGGTTGAATATATTTAAGCATTTATGTGTTGCGGAAAGAAGTGTTGAAATTTGGTAAACAATTTTTTTTAAAAAGACATTTTCCAAGAATTCAGTAATGTTCTGTTTTTCAAACTGAAGTTGATTACTACCGCAAATAGTTACTACTAACATCATTACCATATCGCAGGCTTTGTGGTTGGCCTAATTTTATAAGTGTCTTCTCCTTGTATTACAATGCTGTAAAGATATTAAATCAAAAACAGACTTTTAAAAGACTAACACAACATATCCCCCGTTTCTAGTAACTAGCCCTAAAACTATCAAAAACAACAGGTGGAAAGACTTGTTAACAACCTTTAGTTTATACAGAACTTCAAACAAAAAGAAAAGTTTAATTTAGCGATTTACTAATTTCATAATTACCGTATATTACGGCGTATAAGACGACTTTGAAGACAGAAAATCTTCTTGTCTTTCTGGGGTGTCTTATACGCCGGTAATCCCGGAACGCCCCGCCGTGTGTCACGGCGGCGGTTCGGTTTGCCGCTGCAGAGAGGGATCACGGGGCTGAGCCCTTCTACATAGCCTGGTTAAGTCTTTGCTGCATAATTGCTGTAGTAGGAGTGATATGGTAGGATCGATCAGACAACCTAGGGTTAAAAGTACCCTAGGGAGTCTGAAAAATAGTTAAATAAAAATAAAAAGTTTAAAAAAACTTATAATAAAAAAACCTTAAAATTTCAAAATCACCCCCCTTTCTAGAACTGACTAAAATAATAAACAGTAAAAATCATTATTAACACTATCAGGTATCGACGCGTCCGGAAAAATTGCCTGATCTATCAAAATATGATAAGGTTTTCAAATGCGTTTAACTCAGTAACGGAAAATAGCGCCCAAAGCTCGAAAATGGCACTTTTTTGCCATTTTGAAAAATTATAAAAAAAATCTATAAAAAGTGATCAAAAGGTCGTACGTCCTAAAATGATATCATTGAAATTATCGAAATTCGCAAAACCTGGAGCACACGCACCCGCGATCACGCTTCCGGGTACAATCAAAGTATTAAAAAGAGTTATTAGGCCAGAATTTGGTCCAAAATCAAAAAATACTTTTTTGTAAAGGCTGGTTTTCATTTGTTGTAAATTGTTGAAAACATATTAAAACTATACAAATTTGGTATCCCCGAATCGTACCGACCCACAAAATAAAGTAGGTGTCATTTGGGGGGGAGGCGCTCAGTGAAAGACGTATAATATCAAGCCCACAAGAAAACTGGTTGCAAATGCGTTATTTTCACATTTTATTTGCATTGGAAAATTTTTTTCCCGCTTCTGAGTACATGGCATGGAATATTTAATGAAACATAAACATTTAGGTACAGTCATATGGTAAGATTTACAGTAAAAGGGACATGTAATGTTGTTGGTATGCCTTTAGGTTTATGAGAGCGAAAGTTTTCCTGCATATACCGCATGTCGATAGAATTTAAATGTAAAATAAGGACCATGTTAAATTCATCTGTTTTTTTTTTAATTTTACCAGTGTTTGTATGCGTTGAAGGGGAGGGTAGTGGGGTGTCTTATACGGCCGAATATATCTTAAACTTTAGGAACAGGCAAAAGAGCGGGGAGGTTCGTCCTCTACACCAGGTTCTTCTTGATACGCGGATATCTAAGGTAATAACATTTATTGGCCCTAAAATTTTGCCTCGCAAACCAAATAAGAGTAGAAAAGCGACTCCGACACAAATTCAGTTCTTCTGCGTACAAATGGAACACCAACACGTGGATGTCAGCCTGCTGTCTGGGCAAGGTGGAGCACGTTCAGAGCCCCTGATAAATGTTTGGTTTTGGGTGCATTTTGGTTGGACAATCACAACGGCTCCAGCGGGATTGCATGTTACAGGGTAATATGCATTGCCTTCAACATTTAGTTAACGTATGAATCATAGGCGGTAGTTACTTAAGGGCGCCGCAGATCGCATTTCCGGCGTGTTAACCGAAATTTCCGAATGCGCTTTGTTCGCCTGAGTGCCACGGGTATTGGCGCACCGAATGCGGACTTGTGCCCTAAATCGGCGCAGGCATGCACGCGACGGAATCGGGCCGTGGCCGACACAAGAAACCAGACCGGATGTCGGAGGCGAAAGACTGGAGAAAGAAACCGGGCGCCATTTAAAAAAAAAAAAGTGTTGCTGGACACGACCACTTAACCTGTCACCAAGTATAACGATCGTGAACTCTGGAGGGCTCGGCGGAGCTTACAGCGCGAGACAGGCGACAATGGTGGACGTCGGAGGAATGTCTTAGTGAATCGCTGGGAAGACCCGAATCCCACCGCAGAGGAACACTGATGAGACTGAGAAGAAAACAAAACACCAGTGTTATGTTTTAGAAGCAATGTTAAACACATTGTTTTTATCTGCCGACGTGGAGGACAAAACAGAAGAGAAACAGAGACACAACAGAGACAAAAACTGCAACTGAGGGGCAAGTGAACTGAAACATACATGCCATTGTGAAACCACCCTTACCGTCTTGTTCATGTTCACTATTGAGCAGTATTTGGACCATCACTTGTAAACAATTTTAAACCCCACTGAAGTATACCAACACCAGCGCTCCACTGAAAGATTTTTCTTAGTTCTATGATATTGTAATACATTTTGCCAGTTTGAGCGTTCCCCCACCATTTTGTTGCATGTTATGTCACTTATTCCACAATACTTCTGATAGTAATACTTTTAGCTTTGTTAGGGATTGAGTTCGTGTTTATTCTGGTAGACAAATAGATGGATTTCACCCCATAGGGTCAATGTAAACAGTATCTACATACAGTCGGAAACATGTGCATCTGGCGGTATTTAATTAATAATTGTATTGTTTCATGAGCTAGTACACCATTATGCCCAATTAACATTGTGATTAAGATTATTAAAAACGTTTTCGTCTGAATTGTTGTTTGTAGATTGATATTGGCTGCTGTAGTGATTATTGATTTTTACAAGTTTTATTTTTTTTATACCACACAACAAACTCTATACAGTGATTAATAATGTAAAGCTAGGGAGATCTATCATCTTATAGCGCGACCGTTCTGAGGCGAACCTATGGCCAATGGTTCCAGCAGCAGGCACTCGGAAGCACCTCTCTGTGCGACCACCCAGGCCATCAATCCCAGAAGTGAAGTTCACCAGACAGGAACTCAAGAATCTTCTGGAGAATCTTCCTACACCGTGATTAGACGAATTTGCCCTCCTCCTCTTTCAAACTGCGTTGCTGTCCTTAGGAAGGAAATGAACGATTGAACTTGTCAAGAAAAAGGAAGAAAAAAAATACTAGCTTAAATTGCGTTGCTGGCCCCTTCTGCAATAAATACGTGGTCATTTAGTTTGAAGTTTTGGGCACTCCGCGGCTCGTAAAAAAGGTTTAAAGCCATCACTGTTATAGAGTACTGTTACCATCTGCACATCTTCCATGACTAATATCAAATTATCCAAGCCAAGTACAATTATCATTCATTTATCTACTTACCTTAGTTTAAGGTATTCCCTATGGAAATTTAAAATGACATATATGTGACATTTTGAAGTTTCACGTTTATGTCAGTAATTGGCCAGAGTTACGCGAGTAGATTACCAAGATTTTTCTGTGCGAAATCTTGTGTGTTTGGATTAGACTTTTTATGTACTTATGAAGGCTTTGATAGTGATATTAAATTAGGTCTCTGGCAATCAATAGTCATTTCCCAATTCATCATAAGAAGACAAAAAAACATGGAAAAGTACTACTTTAAAAAACCCTATGCACAGACACGCTTTGATGTTACAGAAGTCATTGCAAAAGAAGTTAAAGGGAAATCTACCACCAGAATTCAAGGATTGTAACCAAGCGCACTTACATACGGGAGGGTGCCCCTTTATAGGAGGCTGTTCTTCTTTTAGCTTCATATGCTCTGGGGTTTTACAAAAGAAGGCTTTTGTAAAAAAGGCCATTCTTCTATCCTGGTGCTGTTCCCGCAGAGTAAAATCAACTGACTGATTAAAGGGCCCAGCGCATTTGATTCTTCCTAATTGTCTGTCACAGCTACTTTTACGGCACTTAAAAATTTTCAAAACTTAAAATGTCATAATTAGAGATGAGCGAACATGCTCGTCCGAGCTGATGCTCGGTCGAGCTAGGGTACTCGAGACGGCTCGTTGCTCGGAGCCGAGTATTTCCCCTCTCGAGATCGAGCATTATAGTAAAAAAAAAAAACAGTGAAGAAAACATGAAGAATAGAATAAAAACAGTGAACACAGGATCATTTAAGATAAAAACACAGTGAGAACACAGTGCCAGACTAGATTACAGATGTTCGCGCACAATATGCTTATGTCGGGAGATACGAGCGGAACGGCGCGAACAAAATAGCATGTGAAGAACAAATATATATGTGTGAAGAAAAATTGCAGATGTATTTAAACATTGCAATGTGTTCTTCACACACATTATATAGGTTCTTCACATGCTATTTGTTAGCGCCGTTCATGCGCGTATCTCCCGACAAGGTAGCAGATGTGACGAAATCTGTAATCTATTTGCACTGTGTCTGCACTGTGTTTTATCTAAATGATCCGTGTTCACTGTGTCCACTGTTGTTCCTTTGTATTCTATTCTTCACTGTTCGTTACATCTGGCTAACTTGATCGGGTGAGCAGATTAGTAATACGCGGGAAACAGTGAAGGAACTAGACGCAGATGTTCAGCAATGTGTTATCAGAAGACATTATTTTTTTAATTAAATAACACCATTTTATTCCTTGAACACCTTGGTCCATTTGAAAAAATGCTCGGGTCTCCCATTGACTTCAATGGGGATCGTTACTCGAACGAGCACTCGAGCATCTGTAAAATGTTCGGCTTCGCACGTACACGTAGCAACAACGCGCGCATTTTAGAAAGACTTCGCTACACTTCTAGTCATAATTCATTTTATACTTTACTCTGGGGATGCAAAAAGAACTACATTTAAATATTAAGAACTAACGGAATTATGTAAAAAAAGATAAGGTTTTCCAGACAAATCCAGCCAAGATCAATGTTTTTTGTTTGTGAAAGTTCAAAGGTCATAATTAATGGTTTATACTTTATACTTTTCCCCCAAATCCACATTTTAGGTTGATGTTGGGTGGTATGGGATGGTAAGGTACCTATCCTCCAAAACAAGAAGCCCTAGTCCCCGGGCCAAGGAAACATGTGAAGAAGGCTTCCTCTCCACACCTCCAACTGCGTAAGTGGGGGGGTCCTGCAGGAGCTAGAATGTAACCTGGTTGGAACTCTTATACTATCTACCATAAGTTTAAACAGCTTTCCATGTATCAGAGCTAAACCTAGGTGCAGTGAATAGTTTGAATATCCTTGTCTATTGCCTCAGCTGACAAAAGGAATGTTTAGGTCTAGTTCCGTTCGTGCTAGGTTTTGAAAGACTAGGATCTTTGGGATGAATAGGAGACCATGAGTATGCTGAGGAGAGAGTATGGCTGAGGAACAAAGACTTTCCAAATAATTGTCTTGAATGATAGAATCTTTAATGAAGTGCTCTGCTCTAATTACCCGTCTCCTCTCCCCAAACTTTTTGTTGTAAACAAAGGCTTCATATCTAAGGAAAATCGGGATGACCCAGGGATATTGGCGTCAGTGGGGGATTGCCATGGTAAAAGGCGTTCCCTCACTATTTCCGTTTTGACGAGCATGAACAGGGCACCCCACCTTGAATGTGTATTTTCAGGGTAAGAGTCATACTGGCGTCAAGCCATTGTGGTACCTGCAGGGGTTCAGAAATTAGAATTACAGATTCAAATTAAGAACTTGGTAATGGGCATATATGGTAATTTTTACAACGTCTGGGAGCCCCCCCCCAAAGATTTAGTTGGCAAAGCGTTAGTGCATTTTAATTCTAGCAGGTTTATCATCCCAAAAAAATTTATCATGAATAGATTTCAATGGCAGAAGTAAGCCTCTGGTAGTTTAAATGCGGTCCGCCTTGGAAGAAAAGATAAAATAAACCAAAACATATGTAATAGGTATAGGTAAAGTTTAATTATAATAGTATTTTTAGGCTTTTGTATTCAAATTACCTATGTGACAGAAACCACGTGAATTTTATTTCGTTAAGCCTCGTCACCGACCACGCAAAGAGCCTGCACAAGGTAGTGTATTGAAACCGTGAGGTAAGAAGGGAATAGATAACAGGCCAGCCATGTAAGGCGTTCACCCAAAATCCTGCATAATTGTAGAAATGAAAAGCTCTGAGAAGCGCATTCCACATTTCCCATTTTAAAATGGTGAAGTTGAAAATTCTTATTGCAAATTTCATTTCACTTATGACAATATATTGTGTTTTGGTGTTTCTGGGTGTTCATGTCTGTGCACAGTTAAATATAACAGCACCCGTACCGATTTACAGTCATTGCAATTCGTTTTGGGTCCGGCTTCCTCACTGAATGTTTTTATTGGGAGCTGTTTTTTTCAGGTGCAATGGGTGGGCCAACTTGTCACTTCCTTATGGTATCATTTGGGGTATAGCCTAAGCACCATGGTGTTTCTGTGGTAATGAAGCCACAGTACCCAAAAAAGCCATAAACAGAGTCTGACATAATGGGGAAGATCGCTACAGTAACCAGGTACCATTTGCGATCTAGCGGCGCGTTTCTCATGCCGCTGGACTTCGGTTGTTCCCGTGCGGAGGATTCATTAAGGTAGATCCTCCCACCGTTAACAACTGCAGTCCAGGGTGGCGCTGCAAGGACGCTCGAAAAGACCCATCAGTAACGCACTTGGAAGGTAGTCCATCCGAGCCGTGGAGTGAGTGAATGAATAGAGTAAGGAAGGGCAAAGCTGACCGCAACTAGGATTTTTCTTTTTAAATGTGCGGGACGGTTTTTCCGGAAGACCATCGAGGGGTTTTCGTATTCGGATCGCACGCCCGACGACCGATTCCGTCGCGTGCATAGTTGCAGCGCCGGATGCGTTACACAATCGATCGAGGTGGTCAGCCCGCCAAAATCGCCAGGACACATTCAGGGGGAAAATCGCGCGTACGCAAGATCACAAATATTCGCAACGGTGTAAGCACGGGGGGGAAGGAAACCGACTGGGCCCTGAGGCAAATGTAGCCCCCACTGTCTTGTGGGCCGGAGGAGGTCCCGTATCACCCCGGTGCTTTCCGTGCAAGAAAAGGCAGTTGGGCCATACGCAAGTAACTTTGGCGAATGATTTTTGGGGGAAAGTTCCTATATTAATATACGTAATCTCCTATTTCCTCGGGAGCCAAATTTTGCATGTTCTGTGGGTTTATGCGTAGGGAGTTGCCACTGATGCTGATTAAACCTTGCTTAAGTTGTTTTTAAGCCTGATGAAGTTTGCCGAGGTAAGCTGAAATTTACTTTTTGTGTTACAACGCCAAATCTTATTACACAGAAAATCAGTTTTTGAAATCTAAAATGGATCAGAGTCTACTGCGGTTGATCATAGAAGGAGAGGAGGGGCAGGCATTAACCCTGTTTCAACGTTAGTGGAGGAACAATTTGGTTCAATGTGTATTCTCGACTTAATATTCCAAGATATATACATGTTTATGACAGCGATGCTCATCGGATTAATAAATGTAACTATAGATTAGATTGCAACAGAAACTGTGAGAAAGCAGACATTCTTGATAATACTTTGTTGACCATAATGAGTGTTTATGATTAATAGTTTTCACTATCTTTTTTATCAAGTTGAAGCAAAGACGAAGAGAAGAAGAAAGACATACTTAGAATTGAATTTTGTCTGGTGAGAGAATAATCATTTTAAATTATTCATGACTAAAACGATTGACGTGGAAACATGTGTGAGGTCCGCTGCAGTATTTTCTAGGCCCTTTGTGACTAATAATGCCTCCAAATAGTTTCTATATTTTGCTGTAAAACAGGAAACATGATAGCACACCAAACAATTTGAATGCTCCCATAGCAGTGAAGAAAATGTATAAAATTCAAGAGTCCATAGGATAGAGATGTCTATTTGGAACTGTGGACGTGATGCATAGAAAAACCAATATATTGTTGCATGCTGCTTAATGCCTTGTGTCTAAATCTTATAGTATAGTAATTTGACATGTTATTTGGAATTGTCACATTGTTACACAGTTGAAAAGCATCTAAATTAAGGACACATTATTGCTTTGACTGAATTGGCTATTATATCTAATCATTATCATTACAATCATGTTTATTTATTCAGCAAAAACAGTATGGAGTAAAGTAGTTACCGTTTTAATGACTCTATAAGGTCGATCAAGGGAGCAAAAAGAGCATGTCGGCAAGTAGGGAGCAGGTGTAGTCGCTCTCAGTCAAAGTGTGTGTAATGCCAGGGTTATATGGTCCCGGTCTTTTTTTGAAGTGTAATTGTTTGCTCTTTCTGCCCTTTACCAATCATGTCATCTATAATGCCAGTATTATGAGTCATTCTTCTTGGAGTATTTTTAATGGCATTTGTACCTGATGTCTTGATCCTTAAGTTGTATATCACGCATTTGGGGGCTTTGTGGATTCTACCACTATTGGTTTTTCATGGATAATGCTCATAAAATTGGTGGTTCCTGTATAAAGAAAAAAAAAATGGAAGTCACAGCTTATCGTTTAGAAAAATTTTGTTTTACTTTTGCCCCAGTGACAATTGGAGTTTCTAAATTTTTTGTGTAATTGGACCAATAATTATCAATAAAGCTTCATTACAGACACCTTTTAGCTGATCATTGCAGTCTGGGACTATAGTAAAGCATCCAGAGAGCTTCACCAGAGGTCACAGTGGGCAGAGGGGTCCGTCTGTAACTATGGGCTGTCTGTAAGTCGGGTGTCCTTAAGTAGGGGACCGCCTGTATGTTTTTCTGTAAATAACAACAATAATAAAATCGAATCAATAAATCCTGTCCAAAATTTGTGGTGTTGACATTCACTGCTCTATCCACAAAAAACAATCCCTTTTATAGGTACATCAACAGAAATATTAGATATGGATCTTAGAAAGATATTACATAATGTTCAGGATGGTTGTCAAGAGTTGAAACCATAAATAACATACAACCAGTAAGAAATGCACAAAGAAGAGTATGATGCCAGTGTCTCTGGAGTAAATAATCCTTCTTTTTTTGCCACCCACTGGGAATGAGGTTAGTATCCCCCGCTCTAAAGCAACCAACACAACTGCATCATTTTGAATTTGGAATCCAATTCAAGAACAAAACATTTCCATAGAATAAAAGATTTTGCATCACATTATTGTGATATGTTTCTTTGTGTAGTCCAAGGTCACATAAAAAGCTGGCACTGGCTTACAAACCTTGATTTAAACACAATTCCTAGATACAGCCAGGGATTTGAATTTTTTTTCCCTTACACCACCTCCAAGACAAGTGGGCATGGAGTAGGACAAGTGGGACTATGGACTAGACCAGTATGCCCTTTCCTGGAGAAGTTTATAGTGTAAGTCTAAAGTTGTCAGAACCTCTTTCATGTAACCGTTGTGCGGGAGAGCAAGGTTAACATGAAGCGCTGCCTTGCACGGCACCCATGCGAAATTTAGCAAAACCTGGCAACCATGGATCCTCTTTCAGCAATCGACTGAGTACAGACAACTCTTATAAAGATCCGAGGCGATCCCACTCTTCGGACTGCTTCGGTTGTCCTCCTGCCACCCGGCCTGGGCGCCTCCCTCTATCTATCCTCTTGCTCGCCTACTTGACTACCCCTTTAGCCCTATCCCGTTCCCTTACTCCCCTTATCCTATTACTCTCTATTACTCCCCTCCCTATGTCTCTTTAGGGAGTTCCTTATGGGCACTTAATTGGGTCTAAGGTCTCCCTAGTGGTTTTTGTTATTGTTTTCTAAAATTACATAAAAATGGTGAGAGTGTGGAGGGAGCGAAAACAATAACAAAAAACCCACTAGGGAGAATCCTTTAGCGCTCCAATATACCGTTGCCCATCCAGGAACTCTCCCTAACGAGGACAGAGGGAGGTGGAGTAATTAGAGAGTATATGGGATCAAAGGGGTAGTAAGGGAACGGGAAGGGCATAAAGGTGGTGGTCAATGGTAGCGAGCAAGAGGATCACGTTAGAAGGAGAGTCGCCCAGTGCCAAGGCATTCAGGTAGGCTAGGTGAGTGTAACCGATATTGCACGTCCGAAGAGAGGAGATCGCTCGTACATCTTTATAAGAGTTGTTGTAGCTCGCGTCATTGAGGAATAAGAGTCCATGGCAGTTTCTATGGAAGTTATGCTAGCTAAACTATGTCGGGTGCCGTAAGTGCAGGCAGGCGCTTCATGTTAATCTTGACTTGTTCCATTTCGCACCCAAACGGTTAAAGCAAAGAGGTTATGACAACTTTAGACTACACTATAAACTTCTCCGGAAAGGGTCATACTGTCTAGCTCATATCCCCACTTGTCATACTCATGCCACACTTGTCTTTGGAGGGTGGTAAGGGAAACAAAGATTCAAATCCGGCTGTATCTTCGGAAGAATTGGTGTTTAAACTCAAGGTTTGGTAAGCCGTGCCAAGCTTTTATCGTGATTCCTTGTGATATCTACACAATAGTAACATGTACACATAATGTGATGCAAAATCTTTTATCTGCATGGAATATGTTTTAGTTCTGGAACTGTGATGCCAAATTCAAAATGATGACCAGTAGTGTGTTTTGTCTCCTTTAGAGGCATGGGACTACAACCTCATTCCCAGTGGGTGGATCAAAAAAAGAAGATTATTTTACTCCAGAGACCCCTGGCATAACTCTTTTTGTGCTCTTAGCTAGATGTATCGTTACTGGTGTTTTCAATTATGGTTCATACATCTTGACCAACCATCAATGAACAGTATGTGAATATTCTTTCTAGGATCGCAAAATCGTATATTCTGTTGATGTCACCGTGTATCAAAGGGTATGTGTACTATTTTGTGATAGGCATGGAACGTAACGGCACTTAAAACCTCCACAAATTTTGGACAGGATTGTTTGATTCAGATATGTTATTTATGATGCAGTTTATTATAAACATGAAAAGCATACAGAGCTGGTTCCTACTCTAACGGATGCTAACAGGCCGACTTACAGACAGCCATAGTCCATAGTACAGCGGACCCTTCGCACTCTGCCCACTGTGACCTACTGATGTCGAAGTCTCTCTGGATGCTTTACGAATCGGTCCCAGACTGCAATGATCAGCTAAACGGTGTTCGTAATGAAGCTATATTGATATTATGTCCTTGGATCCCAATTATCACAAAAATTTAGACAACTTACCCCATGTCAACTGGGGCAAAAAAAAGTAAAAAAATTGTCAGAACCCATTACAAAATATTACAGTTTCGACTTACATACAAATCAACTTAAGAACCCAAAACCCCGGACCTATCTTGTATGTAACCAGGATCTGCCTGTATTCTGAAGGAATTCTTATTCTAAATGCAAATATTCTGGAATGTTGCCCATGAACCCTTGATCAAGACTTGGGGGGTCACTGTTTATCCGAGTAATACTTTGATAGTAATCCCGAGAGTAATACACTTTTGTGCTCCTAATGTGTTGAGTAGTTTGGCGACCTACATTCTGGCGCACCGTTTTTGCCGAATTATCCCAGAAGCTAGAAAAACCACACTGTGATAAGTATATTTTACTGCCTCTTATAATTAACTTTTACTTTAAAACAGTTAGGCGCAATTTGGCGCAGTTTCGGCTCGTAATGTTAGATTCAGGCACTTACATGTGATCCATCTACAAGTCCTCTCTGCTTCTCCCCAGCAGAATGAAGATAACATCGACCCAGCGGACACCGGTGTGTGGACAGCACACGGGAACCCATGACCTCCTCAGCAGTGGATTCTCTGGAGGGGATCCCCCAGGCTGGTCTCCTGCTGCACCCCCGGTATTATGACACCCGAGTACCCCCCTCAGAACAACTAGGAATACTGTTGCGAATTACATGGGGTTGAACATGTGTCTATGTTGTATGTCTGCAACATCTGACCAAACTTCGCAAACACCTGTTTTACACTTTCTTGCTTTTGCTGTGAAGCTCCGAGGTGTTTGCAGAATGTTTGGTAAATAGAGGGGATTGTGAACTGTAAATAGAGTCTGCCGTCCTGTCTGCAGTGCATCTAATGTATCTATTACTGTCAGTGTCTGGATGAGCTTTGTCTGCTAGAAAAGGCAGTGCAGTCTGCAAAGGGGACTCAGTGCTTTGTCTTCTACAGTTAACCGCACCACCACCTTCGGGATGTTCTGGAGTGTTTTGTCGCGCCCCCGTTTACCTTGCGCACTAAGAGAAAAATTGTTGGCCCAGTGATGAATATCTCACTTAGGGGGCAGCAAAACATCGGATTGGTACGCTAGATGAGGAAAAAGCTGGGATGAGTTATTAGATGCCACGGCCTTAGTTGGCGGTGTTAATCGCAAAAAATGGCGCAAAACATAAAAAAACGGTTGCTGCAATGAATGAAAAAAGTGCAAAAAAAAACAACAGAAAAACAAAAACAGAGTGATAATGTGGCCCTTTAAATTACTGAGGTGGCTATCAGATTGTTTTTAGACATGTTGTACATCCAAGTTACGTAGGGAAAATTTTGGTTGAATATATTTAAGCATTTATGTGTTGCGGAAAGAAGTGTTGAAATTTGGTAAACAATTTTTTTTAAAAAGACATTTTCCAAGAATTCAGTAATGTTCTGTTTTTCAAACTGAAGTTGATTACTACCGCAAATAGTTACTACTAACATCATTACCATATCGCAGGCTTTGTGGTTGGCCTAATTTTATAAGTGTCTTCTCCTTGTATTACAATGCTGTAAAGATATTAAATCAAAAACAGACTTTTAAAAGACTAACACAACATATCCCCCGTTTCTAGTAACTAGCCCTAAAACTATCAAAAACAACAGGTGGAAAGACTTGTTAACAACCTTTAGTTTATACAGAACTTCAAACAAAAAGAAAAGTTTAATTTAGCGATTTACTAATTTCATAATTACCGTATATTACGGCGTATAAGACGACTTTGAAGACAGAAAATCTTCTTGTCTTTCTGGGGTGTCTTATACGCCGGTAATCCCGGAACGCCCCGCCGTGTGTCACGGCGGCGGTTCGGTTTGCCGCTGCAGAGAGGGATCACGGGGCTGAGCCCTTCTACATAGCCTGGTTAAGTCTTTGCTGCATAATTGCTGTAGTAGGAGTGATATGGTAGGATCGATCAGACAACCTAGGGTTAAAAGTACCCTAGGGAGTCTGAAAAATAGTTAAATAAAAATAAAAAGTTTAAAAAAACTTATAATAAAAAAACCTTAAAATTTCAAAATCACCCCCCTTTCTAGAACTGACTAAAATAATAAACAGTAAAAATCATTATTAACACTATCAGGTATCGACGCGTCCGGAAAAATTGCCTGATCTATCAAAATATGATAAGGTTTTCAAATGCGTTTAACTCAGTAACGGAAAATAGCGCCCAAAGCTCGAAAATGGCACTTTTTTGCCATTTTGAAAAATTATAAAAAAAATCTATAAAAAGTGATCAAAAGGTCGTACGTCCTAAAATGATATCATTGAAATTATCGAAATTCGCAAAACCTGGAGCACACGCACCCGCGATCACGCTTCCGGGTACAATCAAAGTATTAAAAAGAGTTATTAGGCCAGAATTTGGTCCAAAATCAAAAAATACTTTTTTGTAAAGGCTGGTTTTCATTTGTTGTAAATTGTTGAAAACATATTAAAACTATACAAATTTGGTATCCCCGAATCGTACCGACCCACAAAATAAAGTAGGTGTCATTTGGGGGGGAGGCGCTCAGTGAAAGACGTATAATATCAAGCCCACAAGAAAACTGGTTGCAAATGCGTTATTTTCACATTTTATTTGCATTGGAAAATTTTTTTCCCGCTTCTGAGTACATGGCATGGAATATTTAATGAAACATAAACATTTAGGTACAGTCATATGGTAAGATTTACAGTAAAAGGGACATGTAATGTTGTTGGTATGCCTTTAGGTTTATGAGAGCGAAAGTTTTCCTGCATATACCGCATGTCGATAGAATTTAAATGTAAAATAAGGACCATGTTAAATTCATCTGTTTTTTTTTTAATTTTACCAGTGTTTGTATGCGTTGAAGGGGAGGGTAGTGGGGTGTCTTATACGGCCGAATATATCTTAAACTTTAGGAACAGGCAAAAGAGCGGGGAGGTTCGTCCTCTACACCAGGTTCTTCTTGATACGCGGATATCTAAGGTAATAACATTTATTGGCCCTAAAATTTTGCCTCGCAAACCAAATAAGAGTAGAAAAGCGACTCCGACACAAATTCAGTTCTTCTGCGTACAAATGGAACACCAACACGTGGATGTCAGCCTGCTGTCTGGGCAAGGTGGAGCACGTTCAGAGCCCCTGATAAATGTTTGGTTTTGGGTGCATTTTGGTTGGACAATCACAACGGCTCCAGCGGGATTGCATGTTACAGGGTAATATGCATTGCCTTCAACATTTAGTTAACGTATGAATCATAGGCGGTAGTTACTTAAGGGCGCCGCAGATCGCATTTCCGGCGTGTTAACCGAAATTTCCGAATGCGCTTTGTTCGCCTGAGTGCCACGGGTATTGGCGCACCGAATGCGGACTTGTGCCCTAAATCGGCGCAGGCATGCACGCGACGGAATCGGGCCGTGGCCGACACAAGAAACCAGACCGGATGTCGGAGGCGAAAGACTGGAGAAAGAAACCGGGCGCCATTTAAAAAAAAAAAAGTGTTGCTGGACACGACCACTTAACCTGTCACCAAGTATAACGATCGTGAACTCTGGAGGGCTCGGCGGAGCTTACAGCGCGAGACAGGCGACAATGGTGGACGTCGGAGGAATGTCTTAGTGAATCGCTGGGAAGACCCGAATCCCACCGCAGAGGAACACTGATGAGACTGAGAAGAAAACAAAACACCAGTGTTATGTTTTAGAAGCAATGTTAAACACATTGTTTTTATCTGCCGACGTGGAGGACAAAACAGAAGAGAAACAGAGACACAACAGAGACAAAAACTGCAACTGAGGGGCAAGTGAACTGAAACATACATGCCATTGTGAAACCACCCTTACCGTCTTGTTCATGTTCACTATTGAGCAGTATTTGGACCATCACTTGTAAACAATTTTAAACCCCACTGAAGTATACCAACACCAGCGCTCCACTGAAAGATTTTTCTTAGTTCTATGATATTGTAATACATTTTGCCAGTTTGAGCGTTCCCCCACCATTTTGTTGCATGTTATGTCACTTATTCCACAATACTTCTGATAGTAATACTTTTAGCTTTGTTAGGGATTGAGTTCGTGTTTATTCTGGTAGACAAATAGATGGATTTCACCCCATAGGGTCAATGTAAACAGTATCTACATACAGTCGGAAACATGTGCATCTGGCGGTATTTAATTAATAATTGTATTGTTTCATGAGCTAGTACACCATTATGCCCAATTAACATTGTGATTAAGATTATTAAAAACGTTTTCGTCTGAATTGTTGTTTGTAGATTGATATTGGCTGCTGTAGTGATTATTGATTTTTACAAGTTTTATTTTTTTTATACCACACAACAAACTCTATACAGTGATTAATAATGTAAAGCTAGGGAGATCTATCATCTTATAGCGCGACCGTTCTGAGGCGAACCTATGGCCAATGGTTCCAGCAGCAGGCACTCGGAAGCACCTCTCTGTGCGACCACCCAGGCCATCAATCCCAGAAGTGAAGTTCACCAGACAGGAACTCAAGAATCTTCTGGAGAATCTTCCTACACCGTGATTAGACGAATTTGCCCTCCTCCTCTTTCAAACTGCGTTGCTGTCCTTAGGAAGGAAATGAACGATTGAACTTGTCAAGAAAAAGGAAGAAAAAAAATACTAGCTTAAATTGCGTTGCTGGCCCCTTCTGCAATAAATACGTGGTCATTTAGTTTGAAGTTTTGGGCACTCCGCGGCTCGTAAAAAAGGTTTAAAGCCATCACTGTTATAGAGTACTGTTACCATCTGCACATCTTCCATGACTAATATCAAATTATCCAAGCCAAGTACAATTATCATTCATTTATCTACTTACCTTAGTTTAAGGTATTCCCTATGGAAATTTAAAATGACATATATGTGACATTTTGAAGTTTCACGTTTATGTCAGTAATTGGCCAGAGTTACGCGAGTAGATTACCAAGATTTTTCTGTGCGAAATCTTGTGTGTTTGGATTAGACTTTTTATGTACTTATGAAGGCTTTGATAGTGATATTAAATTAGGTCTCTGGCAATCAATAGTCATTTCCCAATTCATCATAAGAAGACAAAAAAACATGGAAAAGTACTACTTTAAAAAACCCTATGCACAGACACGCTTTGATGTTACAGAAGTCATTGCAAAAGAAGTTAAAGGGAAATCTACCACCAGAATTCAAGGATTGTAACCAAGCGCACTTACATACGGGAGGGTGCCCCTTTATAGGAGGCTGTTCTTCTTTTAGCTTCATATGCTCTGGGGTTTTACAAAAGAAGGCTTTTGTAAAAAAGGCCATTCTTCTATCCTGGTGCTGTTCCCGCAGAGTAAAATCAACTGACTGATTAAAGGGCCCAGCGCATTTGATTCTTCCTAATTGTCTGTCACAGCTACTTTTACGGCACTTAAAAATTTTCAAAACTTAAAATGTCATAATTAGAGATGAGCGAACATGCTCGTCCGAGCTGATGCTCGGTCGAGCTAGGGTACTCGAGACGGCTCGTTGCTCGGAGCCGAGTATTTCCCCTCTCGAGATCGAGCATTATAGTAAAAAAAAAAAACAGTGAAGAAAACATGAAGAATAGAATAAAAACAGTGAACACAGGATCATTTAAGATAAAAACACAGTGAGAACACAGTGCCAGACTAGATTACAGATGTTCGCGCACAATATGCTTATGTCGGGAGATACGAGCGGAACGGCGCGAACAAAATAGCATGTGAAGAACAAATATATATGTGTGAAGAAAAATTGCAGATGTATTTAAACATTGCAATGTGTTCTTCACACACATTATATAGGTTCTTCACATGCTATTTGTTAGCGCCGTTCATGCGCGTATCTCCCGACAAGGTAGCAGATGTGACGAAATCTGTAATCTATTTGCACTGTGTCTGCACTGTGTTTTATCTAAATGATCCGTGTTCACTGTGTCCACTGTTGTTCCTTTGTATTCTATTCTTCACTGTTCGTTACATCTGGCTAACTTGATCGGGTGAGCAGATTAGTAATACGCGGGAAACAGTGAAGGAACTAGACGCAGATGTTCAGCAATGTGTTATCAGAAGACATTATTTTTTTAATTAAATAACACCATTTTATTCCTTGAACACCTTGGTCCATTTGAAAAAATGCTCGGGTCTCCCATTGACTTCAATGGGGATCGTTACTCGAACGAGCACTCGAGCATCTGTAAAATGTTCGGCTTCGCACGTACACGTAGCAACAACGCGCGCATTTTAGAAAGACTTCGCTACACTTCTAGTCATAATTCATTTTATACTTTACTCTGGGGATGCAAAAAGAACTACATTTAAATATTAAGAACTAACGGAATTATGTAAAAAAAGATAAGGTTTTCCAGACAAATCCAGCCAAGATCAATGTTTTTTGTTTGTGAAAGTTCAAAGGTCATAATTAATGGTTTATACTTTATACTTTTCCCCCAAATCCACATTTTAGGTTGATGTTGGGTGGTATGGGATGGTAAGGTACCTATCCTCCAAAACAAGAAGCCCTAGTCCCCGGGCCAAGGAAACATGTGAAGAAGGCTTCCTCTCCACACCTCCAACTGCGTAAGTGGGGGGGTCCTGCAGGAGCTAGAATGTAACCTGGTTGGAACTCTTATACTATCTACCATAAGTTTAAACAGCTTTCCATGTATCAGAGCTAAACCTAGGTGCAGTGAATAGTTTGAATATCCTTGTCTATTGCCTCAGCTGACAAAAGGAATGTTTAGGTCTAGTTCCGTTCGTGCTAGGTTTTGAAAGACTAGGATCTTTGGGATGAATAGGAGACCATGAGTATGCTGAGGAGAGAGTATGGCTGAGGAACAAAGACTTTCCAAATAATTGTCTTGAATGATAGAATCTTTAATGAAGTGCTCTGCTCTAATTACCCGTCTCCTCTCCCCAAACTTTTTGTTGTAAACAAAGGCTTCATATCTAAGGAAAATCGGGATGACCCAGGGATATTGGCGTCAGTGGGGGATTGCCATGGTAAAAGGCGTTCCCTCACTATTTCCGTTTTGACGAGCATGAACAGGGCACCCCACCTTGAATGTGTATTTTCAGGGTAAGAGTCATACTGGCGTCAAGCCATTGTGGTACCTGCAGGGGTTCAGAAATTAGAATTACAGATTCAAATTAAGAACTTGGTAATGGGCATATATGGTAATTTTTACAACGTCTGGGAGCCCCCCCCCAAAGATTTAGTTGGCAAAGCGTTAGTGCATTTTAATTCTAGCAGGTTTATCATCCCAAAAAAATTTATCATGAATAGATTTCAATGGCAGAAGTAAGCCTCTGGTAGTTTAAATGCGGTCCGCCTTGGAAGAAAAGATAAAATAAACCAAAACATATGTAATAGGTATAGGTAAAGTTTAATTATAATAGTATTTTTAGGCTTTTGTATTCAAATTACCTATGTGACAGAAACCACGTGAATTTTATTTCGTTAAGCCTCGTCACCGACCACGCAAAGAGCCTGCACAAGGTAGTGTATTGAAACCGTGAGGTAAGAAGGGAATAGATAACAGGCCAGCCATGTAAGGCGTTCACCCAAAATCCTGCATAATTGTAGAAATGAAAAGCTCTGAGAAGCGCATTCCACATTTCCCATTTTAAAATGGTGAAGTTGAAAATTCTTATTGCAAATTTCATTTCACTTATGACAATATATTGTGTTTTGGTGTTTCTGGGTGTTCATGTCTGTGCACAGTTAAATATAACAGCACCCGTACCGATTTACAGTCATTGCAATTCGTTTTGGGTCCGGCTTCCTCACTGAATGTTTTTATTGGGAGCTGTTTTTTTCAGGTGCAATGGGTGGGCCAACTTGTCACTTCCTTATGGTATCATTTGGGGTATAGCCTAAGCACCATGGTGTTTCTGTGGTAATGAAGCCACAGTACCCAAAAAAGCCATAAACAGAGTCTGACATAATGGGGAAGATCGCTACAGTAACCAGGTACCATTTGCGATCTAGCGGCGCGTTTCTCATGCCGCTGGACTTCGGTTGTTCCCGTGCGGAGGATTCATTAAGGTAGATCCTCCCACCGTTAACAACTGCAGTCCAGGGTGGCGCTGCAAGGACGCTCGAAAAGACCCATCAGTAACGCACTTGGAAGGTAGTCCATCCGAGCCGTGGAGTGAGTGAATGAATAGAGTAAGGAAGGGCAAAGCTGACCGCAACTAGGATTTTTCTTTTTAAATGTGCGGGACGGTTTTTCCGGAAGACCATCGAGGGGTTTTCGTATTCGGATCGCACGCCCGACGACCGATTCCGTCGCGTGCATAGTTGCAGCGCCGGATGCGTTACACAATCGATCGAGGTGGTCAGCCCGCCAAAATCGCCAGGACACATTCAGGGGGAAAATCGCGCGTACGCAAGATCACAAATATTCGCAACGGTGTAAGCACGGGGGGGAAGGAAACCGACTGGGCCCTGAGGCAAATGTAGCCCCCACTGTCTTGTGGGCCGGAGGAGGTCCCGTATCACCCCGGTGCTTTCCGTGCAAGAAAAGGCAGTTGGGCCATACGCAAGTAACTTTGGCGAATGATTTTTGGGGGAAAGTTCCTATATTAATATACGTAATCTCCTATTTCCTCGGGAGCCAAATTTTGCATGTTCTGTGGGTTTATGCGTAGGGAGTTGCCACTGATGCTGATTAAACCTTGCTTAAGTTGTTTTTAAGCCTGATGAAGTTTGCCGAGGTAAGCTGAAATTTACTTTTTGTGTTACAACGCCAAATCTTATTACACAGAAAATCAGTTTTTGAAATCTAAAATGGATCAGAGTCTACTGCGGTTGATCATAGAAGGAGAGGAGGGGCAGGCATTAACCCTGTTTCAACGTTAGTGGAGGAACAATTTGGTTCAATGTGTATTCTCGACTTAATATTCCAAGATATATACATGTTTATGACAGCGATGCTCATCGGATTAATAAATGTAACTATAGATTAGATTGCAACAGAAACTGTGAGAAAGCAGACATTCTTGATAATACTTTGTTGACCATAATGAGTGTTTATGATTAATAGTTTTCACTATCTTTTTTATCAAGTTGAAGCAAAGACGAAGAGAAGAAGAAAGACATACTTAGAATTGAATTTTGTCTGGTGAGAGAATAATCATTTTAAATTATTCATGACTAAAACGATTGACGTGGAAACATGTGTGAGGTCCGCTGCAGTATTTTCTAGGCCCTTTGTGACTAATAATGCCTCCAAATAGTTTCTATATTTTGCTGTAAAACAGGAAACATGATAGCACACCAAACAATTTGAATGCTCCCATAGCAGTGAAGAAAATGTATAAAATTCAAGAGTCCATAGGATAGAGATGTCTATTTGGAACTGTGGACGTGATGCATAGAAAAACCAATATATTGTTGCATGCTGCTTAATGCCTTGTGTCTAAATCTTATAGTATAGTAATTTGACATGTTATTTGGAATTGTCACATTGTTACACAGTTGAAAAGCATCTAAATTAAGGACACATTATTGCTTTGACTGAATTGGCTATTATATCTAATCATTATCATTACAATCATGTTTATTTATTCAGCAAAAACAGTATGGAGTAAAGTAGTTACCGTTTTAATGACTCTATAAGGTCGATCAAGGGAGCAAAAAGAGCATGTCGGCAAGTAGGGAGCAGGTGTAGTCGCTCTCAGTCAAAGTGTGTGTAATGCCAGGGTTATATGGTCCCGGTCTTTTTTTGAAGTGTAATTGTTTGCTCTTTCTGCCCTTTACCAATCATGTCATCTATAATGCCAGTATTATGAGTCATTCTTCTTGGAGTATTTTTAATGGCATTTGTACCTGATGTCTTGATCCTTAAGTTGTATATCACGCATTTGGGGGCTTTGTGGATTCTACCACTATTGGTTTTTCATGGATAATGCTCATAAAATTGGTGGTTCCTGTATAAAGAAAAAAAAATATTGTTTTCTAAAATTACATAAAAATGGTGAGAGTGTGGAGGGAGCTGGGGTGTATACACGAAGAAGTACACCAAGAGTTGCATACTGGTATATTTTGTCATTTATTACGATTTATGTTTGACTGTATGTACTCAATGTTACAAGGACTGCGCTCCTGCTCTTTATTTGTACTCTTACTGCCAATAAAAACAAATTAAAAAAAAAAAAACATGAAGCGCTGATGCAAGAGCAATTTATAACTTTTTTAAATTGCACCTTGTATCATACATTGGTGCATCATGCACTATCATATGAACCAAACCCTGCCCCTACCTCCTAATCCGGCTTTGTGAACTGCGCTGTAGCCCACACGCAAACCTGTAACAGGCTATAGCTAGGCACCGCTTAAGCCTGACACTGCCCCTCCCCACCCAAACTTGAAGAGGATGGAGTTGCAACTAAGTCACAGCTCCTATGCCGGTTTTCTGGTGTACAAGCTGTTATAAATCCCCCCCACCCCATAATTCAATGGTAAAGGCTTATTACATAAATAAGAGCAAACTTCTACTAAAATACTGTGCAACAGAAAAACACAGAAATACATGTTTTCCATTATCCAATCAGAGACCTTGGGGCTTGAAGATCTGGCAACAACTTACGATAAAATCAACTGCATTCACCAGGGAAATACTTCCTCAGTCTACTAAACTCCATAAATCCATTCAACTATGGTACCGCCATCCCGGTTCCCTATCTTCCTTTGAGCCAGGCACAGAAGGAAGTAGTGTCCAGGCTTCTCTCTCTTGCTCGCCCCAACCACCTGAATTAGTGACCCTATCTCCTCACTCTGGTACAGTCCATCTCACCAGCAGTATACTTCTCACTCATATAAAAACTTCAAATATCTCTCTCTCTTTAGGGTGTCTTTCCCTCATTTTCAAGCATGCTCCATTACTAAAGAAACTTTATCGGGACCAATCCAGAGTGCTGCTAACTACCAAAACCAGTTTCTAACTCCCTTTTATTCCAAACTCCAGGAACACTGGTCTATCTCGGACCTTTCCCCTTTTCTCTCAGCTAACCGGCTCTTGAACACTACAATATGTTTATGCTCTATGCATTCTCTTGAAAATGCGCTTACTAAAGTCTCTGATGATCTCCAGACTGATAAAATCCAAGGATCAGCTAGGTCCTCTTCCTTCTCCTTCTATACTGCCCCCATTGGACCAAACCATCAGCAGAGATTTGGTTTTCAATATCATATTTTATGCTGATGATTACCCAACGGTATATTCGGCAGTTATATAGCAATGACCTTAATCAGAACACTAGTTGATTGTCGCTCTGCGTGTCTCTACCATCATGTCCTCCTCTTCCAAACTAATTTTCGAAGACCCAATTCTTGTCTTTCCCATCCACTAAACAGAGAGCCTTCCTACCTTTGAGACAGTCTGTGGGGTCGGTCACCATACCCCCAAGGGGAGTAGGCCCGCTTGTCTTGGGTTGTGCTGGATTCCGACCTCTATTTGAAACCACACCATTCAATACTCTTGCTCGCTCTGACGGATCATCTCAGAAACATCTCTATAATCTGCCCATTTCCATGTGTGTGAAACTTGTTGTCTATAAATGCTAATGTTGCATTGATTCACTCTCGTCTATACTACGTTAACGTCTACTAACGGTCTTCCACTCACCAAAACTCTTCCTATCCAATATATTCTAATGCAGCAGCCCGGCTCGTTTTTCCGACCTAAACGCTTCATAGATGCCTACCAGTCATGCCAGTCACTGAACTTGGCTACAGTTCCTTTTGACTACGTCTAAAATCTAACCCTCATCCAACAAGATCTGCAGAATGCTGACCACCACCCTCTTCTCTCTTATCTCAGTTATCACCCAACTTCATGCTCTTAGACTGCAGTGATCTTAGATTAACCTCTACATAACTGCGAACCTCCCACAGCGTCTCCAAGACCTCTTAGAGCTGCACCCATTCTATGTGATACTATGCCCTGGACTATCAGATAACACTAAACACAAAAGTTTCAAACATGTTTAAAAACCAATCTCTTTAGGCAAGACTGTAACATCGTTAACTGCATGAAGTTTTAACTCTTTTTTACTAACCGTCCGTGTTCCTCTCACCTGGCTATCCAGCAACAGCAGGGCACCAGGCTCTTGCCAGGTCCCATTCCACTGGCTTTGTATATAAGATGCCGGCGCTGCTGATGTGGTCAAGCGACAGCACTTTCTATTTATTATAGATATTTTTTTCTATTCCCTTATGAAGAATAGTAGACCATTATAATTCTTTTACCTCTCTCCGGTGCCCCCTCTTCTCATAGACCTGTCTTGCTTGAGCACGGGACCTCACTCCTTTGTTCCTACGAATGTTTGTGCTCTGTCATGTTTTATTATATTTGTATTTGTCCCTAGCGATTTGTAAAGCCCTACGGAATATGATTGTGGGATATAAATAACGATGATTATGTTATTATTGGGAACTATATTAGGTTTAATTTTAATACCAACAGGTCATACCTCTTTGTGTGAGCTTTAATTTGGTGGCTTTGTAGTTTCTATTTTCTTGTACTCATCTATTTTAGAGTTTGCTGTTTGATTATATAAAAATGGCCGTAATATCATCTTTGCATTCAATATCTCATTAACCCATAAGACCTGACCCTTTTTTTTTTTTTGTTTTTTCATTTCCATTTTTTTAATCCACCTTCACTAACATCCATTAATGTATAAAAGCTTTTCTAGGACCAGATCTTGTTTTCGTGCATAACAAATTGCTCCACTTGCATTTATTGTTTGACATATTAATATTCCTATGCGGATCATTTTTTGGATATCTGATCTTACAATACCGGTGGATCGGGTTGTGGGAGGCGTGTGCCCAAAGGACATGTCTAATTTATTCTATGGGTCGGTTCAATCACGGGGATAACAAATGTATATTAGGTTGATAATTTTTCATACTTACAAAACTTAAAGCCTCCTGTGTACAAATTTCTCTTTTTCCAAATATGACGCAGTGGAAAAACTGTATATTTTGATAGATTGGCATTTTTGGATGCCCGGTTAATACCTTATGTGTTTATGATTTTACTATTTATTTAATTGTATGACTTTAGGAAAAATGGGGGTGATTAATTTTTTATGTTATTGTAATTTATGTTTAACTTGTTTAACTTTTTTTATTTTTACAATTTTTTTTTAAACCCCCTAGGGTACTTAACGTTTAGGTGGTCTAATCTATCTACCAACATATACTGTCATACTGTCAATATGGCAAGTATACTGGGGATTTTCCTCCTCATTCATTACATATGTGCAATAGCACATGGGTGTAAAACGAGACAGCCGCGGGTCTTTGGAACGACCTTGAGGCCTGTCTATAGCAAGGGGAATCGCCATCCTAAATGATGTCACCGGGACAATTATGTTTTCGGCAAGATAGTGGCGCGCCAACATCTTTTTGAAAGCCGTCGGCGGCAAATCGAAGGCGATACCCACCTTGATCGTTTTAGAATATGCAGCAATATGCAGCAAAGAATTACGGCTATGGAGACGGGCTAAACTGTGAGCCCTCTCCATGCTTCCCGCCACCCGGCACGTTGCCCTTAATAGTACCAGATTAGTAGTAGTCCGGAAGGGGGTTAATTATATTTAAAAAAAACTTTTTTTTTTATTTAAAAGGATATTGTATGAATAAGACTTATATGGTCTAGCTATTTAAAAAACAGATTCAGCCATCACGTTAAAAATGACTCTTAAACGTAAAATAGATTAAACATATCTTCATACAATGGCTCTATCAAAAGATAAAACTATTGTACCATATGAATCCATTAGGGTAACTGGGACTCTCTGAAAGTTCTAGTCCGGCCGCGTGGTTCTGTGATCCCCCCCCTCCCCCAATGCGTCCCATAGCCCCCGGTTCCCGGTTCTTGGTGCCTGTGGATCCCCGTAAGGCCCCCTGTTCTTCCCCCGGTTCACCCCGCTGCAGGAGGGACCGCTCGAAGGGTGGGGCCTGTCGAGAAGACAACGCTCAACAGCTGTAGGGGCGAGTGGTGTGCCGCAGACCATGGGTAGCCGATCGCGAGGACACGAAAGAGCGAAACGGGACCGCGCGACAAGGGTCGGCTCCAAACAACCGCGGCCCACTAAGCCAGGCTCGCAGAGCTCGCGTTAAAGAACAGAGCTTGTTTGTGTAGGGACTGGGACCATGTAGCGCAGGGGGGAGACTCGTCGGAGTCCTGCAATTAAAAGGATTCTCACGCGTAATTAGTTTCCTCAAGAATAAGGTTACTTATTAGACCAGCAGGAAAAGTAGGAAGAAAAGTTAAGCGTGGTTTGCTGGGTAGAGGAGCGAAGAAAAGGCGGGAGTAGCTTGCATCGACTCTATAGTGAAGGGTAGTGTTTGTCGGGAGAAAGGAGGCAGCTACAGGCTAGAAATGTACTGTCTAGTCTCACGAAATCAAAATATTGGGAAATAAAAAAATGAGTGAAAGATAGAAAGGGAGTGGAAACAGAGGACGCGCTGTAATTACAGGCAACAAAGCAGCATTGTAACATAGTATAAGGAAAAGAGGATAGACAGGAGATACAGCAGCGTACCAAGTGCACGAAGTGCGCAAATGCGCGAAAAGCGTAAAACAAGCGCAAGTAACCCAGAAGAAAGAGAAGACTAAAGTTAGGAGACAGGGAAGAGGTAGGAGCAGGAGCCAGCACGGAGAATGAGGCTCTTGCACAAAAAATTGCTGGGGGGCTAAGAGGCGGGGCACCTAATCTTCACCATGAAGTGCAAATGAAGTTAGTAGTAGGGGGTGGTGGTGTTCCGCGAGACAGGACCAGAGCGACGCTGGGCTGGGCAGACACGAAGAAAATAGGAGTTGAGGTGTCAGAGTACAGAACGGCTTGCGAGACGTTTTGAGACATGGAGGAGTGATTTGCAAAGATGAGTGGAGTGGGCATGGTTAGAGTAGAACGGATGCGTGTGTCACGCAGGGAACTGCGGCAACATTTAGCCTAAATGTGACGGTAGAACACGCGATGCTGACGAACGTCACGCAGGAGGCAGGGACCGCTAGTGAGCACAACAAGAAGGGTACGCCCTGGCAAAAGGGAAGGGAGACGTGCAGCGTGCTGCCCTTGGGGGACTGTATGTAAGGGCCGACGCTACGCCAGCCACGATATGGTGGCCGAACGTAACCTGTTATGGAAGACTACGGAAACACTAAGTCGCACAACCGACACGTGAACAATACCAAGACTATTGGTTGATAGAGTGTGTGTTCTAGGGAAGAAGCAAAAGACGGAAGGGAAGCACAGAGTACGAATAAAGAAGGACGCAGACCAGCCAGCGAAAAGGAGTTGGCCACAGGTAAGGTCAAATGGAAGTGTCAGTGTACGAAAATATAGACGGATGAGAAATTTATGGAGAGTAGGTAGTGTCACAGAATTTATGGAGAGTGTGATCGCAAATGATTACACCCAGCGCAGAAATCCTAAGACACGGCCTGAAAGAGGCACATCCAAACGACCCACCCCCACCAGAAAACCCTGCACGCACCCCTCCACCCGTCCCGAGTGTCAAAACTGCATAAATACGCGCATGGGAGTCAGTTGATGCTCACGTGAATGAAAAGTATGCACGAGACGTCATGGAGGGTAAATCCGAAGGTAAAGCTTGTTACCACGCTCGGTGCACACCGTAGGTGAGAGGAACACCAGTAGGGACGTAGCGGCGTCTTCTATGCGCCGAAAGTCAATATATGGAGAAGGGAGTGGGTAGCGGCACGTAGCTTGACTGTTGTTTGTAGCTTTTTCTTCTTCTCGGGATGCCTGCCGGGCGCATGTTCACCAAGGGGATTTGACCGAACAGCGCAGCAAGGGAGGAAAACAGTGTGGAGGGAGGTAAGAGGCCCCCCAGACTTGTGTCAAGTCACTAACCGTTATGTCACACATGACCATGGTCCCATGGCCATGTTGGAGCACCTCTACATGTGCACGGGTGTTTGTGTCCGTTGACTACCTGAAGTGCTATGGACGTTGCAGTCCGTCGGTATTATCCAGAGTCTCTCTATCACCGCAACCAGATAAGACACAAGGAGACCACAACGTGAGTGACACTGCTGCATGCGCGCAGAGTAAAGACAAGTGCAAATGATCGATCGAAATAGGAGCGTCAACTTGCACCGGTATGTAAAAGCAATATGGTAGTGTGAGAGCTAGCCTAAAACAAGTGTATTACAAGGTTGGAAACATAACAAAATTGTGCGTACACCACACGACAAAAACCCAGTTCCCAGTAATTTGGCCTAGGACAGCCATTAGCTGGTAAACTTAGATGTCATTGAAAACAAAAAGATTTGATTTTTTACATTCTGTCAGTAAACAACAACAAAATTGCAAAATGCTTAGTTCAAGACGCTGAGCATAATAAACACTAATGAGGTTTACTGCATGTGCAATAGTGGTTTAAAAGGAGAAGATGTCGCATTAGATTAGGTGAAATATGCTGGCCTATTGCTAGAAGAATAACCACTTTATTGGATATGTTGCTTTGCTTTGTAGGAAATTGAGACTGGCCCAATAGTAACCATGAAAGTATATGCAGTGAGTTGGGGGCAAGATAAATAAATAAAAGGAAATGGAGATTCATGCAAAAATAATCAAGAAGAGGAGATTAGTTGTACCCACACTTGTACACAAAGTAAATATATCACGTGATTTAGTAAAAAACATTCTGAGTTGAATTCCTTTAATTTCTTAACCCAATATGCACACCAGGACAAATATAATGTCCTTCGGTGCCTGTTTTTTTTTTTCTGCTTACGGGCAAGTTAGTTTAGTATGACTTGAACCTTTCTCTTGTCAGACTCTTTCCCTTCCTTTGTTTACCTTTATTCTTTCCCTCCCCCCTATTCTCCCTCCCCTCCCTCCCCCCCCCGAGCTCACAGGCATCGGCCAGCAATAAAGCAAAGCAAGTATGTGTGCCCAACCACCAATCCCTGGCCGCTTTGTTTTGTCCAACAAAAAACCAAAGTCATGAGGTAGAAAAGCTGGAGGGAAGAGGATCAGAGATGTGATGCCTTTTCTGCCAGAAGGAGAAAACTCCGCTTTAATTCCACCCTTCATGAATTGTTTAATGTTTTGTGAAAAAGTGTTTCACACATATTTCCTGTCCATATCATTTGTCTTGTTTTTTATTTATTTTTGCATTTAGTCCTCAATATGTTAGTTGGGACTAATCTCAATTTTTTCTGGCTTTTCTGCAACCATGTTCAGAAAAAAAAGCAAAAACAATGGCCCAGATTACTGAAGCCCCCTGCGCCAGTTTTCTGTTGGACCTTCCTGTTATGTTCCGGGATTTAAGAAGTTGTCTGAACACCATTGTGTCATGATATTGACGGGTCACAAAAATTTTTAAATAAGAGGCGTTTTCGTTCCGATTCTTGCTAAGTGACATTGCTTCTGGACAATGCCGCCACATTTTCAACAGAGGTCTGACCAGATCTGTGTTGAAACAATGCCGCGATGATAAAGGCGTTTTGCACCTTTAAAATTGGGGCACTTTGCCGGAGACAAGTTGTAGGCGGGGGGCACCCGGACTAACCGGAGATTCATTTTGGTTCATTTCAGCAGATTCAGGAACGCAGAATAGAAGAAAGCAAGCAGCAACCATCTCTTAGGTTTTCTTGTGAGAGCAAAGACCACTACTTTATTGGCTCTTAAACGAAGCTCATAATGTACTGCGTCATCTAATAGTATGACGCGATATCCTCAGATCGCAACAGTCAAGATACCAAAGAATATAAAGTCGACATGTATTTGGGGCACACAGGACTTAAGCTAGATAAAATAATACCAAGCTCACCAGTAGAAACCAGGTGCACAATTAGTTGAAAACATTATTGTTTTCAAACCGATTTTACATGAACTATTTGTGGAATGTGTTATTCCCGGACTTCCCAGTACCAGTGCGATGCTGGAATATATTAAATCACCATCCGCATTGAGTGCAATTAGTTTCACAGAAAAAAAACCCTCAAAGAGCTCTTCTAAGCAAATGGTAAAACATAAACATTATAGATATTTAGATGTTTGATGGGATTGAAGTGATAAAAAAAACGGAAATGAAAAAAAAACAAGTAAAGGGTCAGGTCGTTAATGGATAGTATAACAAAATGTGACTACGCTTAAATTCGACAACTGTCTATCTCAGCTATAATTGGTGAAATGAAGGTCTTTGGGGGCTATGTAGTTCTTTCTACTTTATACTCTTCTCTTTCTGCTATGTCTTTTGCGTTTGTTCACCTTTCATGAGTACCTTCTCATTTGTTTATATTTGTCTATATGCTTCATCTATAAATTGTCTTTTATGTTAGTAGTTTGTTTTATGAAATGCCTGCAAAATGTGCATAAAGCCTCATTCTTGTTCTATTATCGTACTGTCATTGTTACTTACTACGTGTTTTTGTCTCTTAAGTGTATGGTAGCTCGGCTGAAGACACATGATGAAGAATTAGTAATTTCATTTGTGCATATTAGCCAATCTGGAATAGAGAACAAAATGCTTAGCTATTCTCGTTTCGTTTTGCAATGTTGCACATAATCCAAAAACATAACCCCAAAACAAGAAACAATTCAAGATTAAACTGATCGCTTTGTTAATTGACTCAGTGAAAGCCCATTTATGGAGTGCTGTGCTTTTTTATCATACATCTGCAAGAAAAAAGCACAGTTCAGCAACTAAATTAGATTTGCTGGTATGCATGTACTGTCATGGAATGTGGAACCTAGGACACTTCTTGTCGGCCAGTGATACTAATGATAGTAGGGAATATTCTCATTGGCATTTCATGGACTGTCGTAAATGAGTGTGTATTCATACACTATTGTAATTTCACTTTTATATGTGTATTTCATCAGGTTACCACTGCTACATTTGCAGAGGAAGAAGTGAGTGTGATAGTCTTTTCTTCTTAAAAAACCTAAAAAGGTTGAGATATTATTGGGATACTGTGTTTTAACTGCTGCATTGAATCAGGTTGTATACTAAAAGCAGATTATTTACAATCATGTATTGTATAACGTAATTACGGACAACTAAGAGATCGAAATACATGCAATGGGTTCTGAGTATTAAGAAAACAACTGAAAAACAATATGAACGATGTTTTGCAAAGTTTTGCACGTTTGTTACAATCCTCTCCTCTATTGTTTTCTTTTCTAGTTTATATGCATGTCCTTTTTGGCTTCCGCTTCAATAAAATTCCAAATGCAAGTGCCTATTGTGAAAAAATTAGCATTTGTGCATGCTATTCTTGTGGCATATGATGCGTCACGCTTCACTAATGGCTCCCAAATGAACCTCATTTTTTATTCTTGAAAGTGTGATGTTGTTGGTAATTATGTGGAATACCAAATTAATACAGGTTTAATTCTAGTCCTTAACTATATAATATATATATATATACGTTATTTCATGTTATTGATTAATTTATTCATATTTTTTTTTTTTATTCCAGTGCGATGCTCCAGGACCTCAGAGCCAAGACACACAGCGCCCCCCTAATCTGCATAGAGGTCATTGCATAGAGAGTCTATGAGATGACGCGGCCGACGTGTGCACAGCTACCATGAGCTTTGCTGTGCGAAGATGACAAAGTAGGACGATCGAAGAGCCCTCAGCTCCAGCACCTACACTTCCCCCGTACTGTTCACCAAGTTTGCATATGACAGGGCACATAAAACTTCTTCCAACGCAGTCGACCATAAAGGTTGTTAGCTCCAAATGGCTTGCAATGTATTAATTAGAGTGACCCTGCCACCGGATCTACCTTAATAGGTAGAGTCCGATGGTGGTAGGTTTCCTTTAATAAGTGAAGTTAACAGGGTTTATGTGGCGAGGGTAATTATTTCACATATCTGACTCAAGAGGGGATATTTTATGAGGACTGCATGACAGTTTTTGCATAAAGCCCCACTATCTTGCCCAATTTGTAAGTTCGCAATTACTCCATGTCCCCCCCTTTACGCCAATCTGACCACGACAACAAGGGGCGGACTGTGATGTGTTTGCGCGGGTCTCAACCGGGGGTAAGAATGCGTCCTGGCACAATTTTCTATATCCTGATGGTTGAATGTTCACATGGGTGTATTTCACGAAATCTAGACTTCCCTTCCCTCACGCATTTTCTAGTGTGCACTGCTCATATGTGCTTGGATGAAACAGGGAAGTGGGGGCTTCCATCATATATCAATATCACCCGTCACCCAAAGACTTGGTCCCGGTTTCGTTCAGCTGTTATAAGCAAACATGTTGACAGCATAAGCAGACTGCCGAGTCCTAGTGGCCACAAATAAAATTAGTAATCTAGAAAATCTGACTTACGAAAGAGGCTGACACACTAGTCAATATCTTTCTTTTACATACAAAGGAGAATTTTTACTTTCATTCAAAGACTAATCATAACAGGTTTCCACAGGTTGAAGACGTGTATTATCTCTCGGCGCCCAGCATGGACTTGTGAACACACAATAAAAATAGTTATTGTATGTAAACCCTCGTCGAGGTGAATACACAAAGGCGTAAATATGTGTTAAAAAAAAGACCAAGACTAATTAGGAGAGCACCATTTCAATATACTATTGTTGCTAGGAAGCTAAACTAAAAAAATAAATGCCAAATATAAATTACAAAGATAGAGACCTCTTATATTTTGACATCCAATTCCAATGTTTGTTCCTATCTGTCAGACATATTCACAGGGGAAACTGAAGAAAGAAAAAAAAATTTAATTCATATAAGAATATTACATGGAAGAACTATTCACGCAAAGTCAATTCAAATGAAGAAAGATTGACATTTTTAAAAAGTAATTGCTAAGAAGGGCCCTGATATGTACACCACTAATGATAAGCCGCACTCTTAGGAGTAAATCGTGGGCCTATCTTCGACATTACAGTCAAAATGTCAATCTATTTCTTCATTTGAATTGGATTTGCCGTGAGATAGTTCTTCCATGTTAATATCTCTCCGTTTTATATTGAATTAAATTATTTTTTTCTTCTTCAGTTTCCCCTGTGCAATATGTTGAGACTAGGAACAAACATTGGAAGTGACGCATAAGATAAGAGGTCTCATCTTTTAAATTTATAATTTGGCAGTTTGAATTTTTAGTTCGTGCTTCCTAGCAACTATAGTATATTGAAATGGTGCTCTCCTTAACTTTAGGTCTTGTCTTTTTTTAACACATATTTACGCTTTGTGTATTCACCTGAAGGGGTTCTCGACATACATATACAGCTATTTTTATTCGTGTAGGTTCAGCAGTCCAAAATGGGGCCCGGAGATGATTAATACATACAGTCTTCAACCGTGGGAAAACTGTGTAGTGTTGAGTCTTTGAATGAAAGTAAAGAGAATTTCTCCTTCTGTATGTAAAAGAATACTGGAATTGATAGTGTGTCAGACTCTTATGTAGAGCAGATTGCTCTAGATTTAATTTATTTTGTGGCGACTAGACCTTCGGCAGTTGCTTATGCTGGTCAGACATGTTTGCTATACCAGCTAACGAAAACCAAGCTCTTTTAGGGGGGGATGTAGGGGGATATTAAATATGCTGGAAGCCCCCACTTCCCTGTTCACGCACATATCCGAGCAGGAAGGGAAAATGCTGACAAGGGAAGAAGTCTAGATTTCGATGAAATACCCCTGACATTCAACATGACAGGATATAGATAAGTTGATGCCAGACGTCTTACCCCGTGTTTCGAGACCCCAAACACATCGTCCACCCCTTGTTGTCGTGGATGGAGATGCTGGCGTAAAGGGGGGAACATTTAATTGCCAATTACGAAAGTTGGCAAGATAGGTTTATGCAAAAACTGTCAGCAAGTCCTCATAAAATATCCCCTTTGGAGTTGATATGTGAAAATAATTACCCTCCCACGATAACCCTGTTACTTTCACTTATTAAAGGAAACCTACCACCTCGGACTCTACCTATTAAGGTAGATCCGGTGGCAGGGTCCTTAATAATACATTGCAGCATTTAGGGTAACCCTTATGGTCGCTGCGTTGGAAAAGTTTTATTGCCCTGTCTAGCAAATTGGTGAACAGGTACGGGGAGTGTAGGGTGGAGCTTGAGGCTCTTCGATACTCCTACTTTGTCATCTTCCAGCACAGCCGCTCATGGTAGCTGTGCACACTCGGCCGCGTCTCCTAGACTCTCTATGCAATAGACCTTTATGCAGATTAGGGGGGCCGCTGTGGTACTTGGCTCTGGAGGTCTGGAGCATCGCGATGAATAAAGAAAAAAAAAATATGAAATAAATTAATAATAACTGAAATATATATATATATATATTATATATGTATAGACTAAAAAAGCACTGTATTAATTTGGTATCACGATAATTACCACCGATCCTTTTCCAAGAATAAAAAGAGAGGTTCATTTGGTGGAGCCATTTAGTGAAGCGTGATCGCATCATGATGGCCACAGAATGAATACTGGCTGCACAAATGCTAATTTTTTCACAATAGGTCACTTGCAGTTTGGAATTGTTATTGAAAGCGGAAGCCAAAAAAGGACTGCACTATAAATACGAAAAAAAAGGCAATAGAGGGAAGGATTGTATAAACTGTGCAAAACTTTGCAAAAATCAGTTCATTTGTGTTTATCAGTTTTGTTTTCTAATAGCTCAGAAACCTGTGCGATGTAGTTGACTCATTAGTTGTTCCGTAATTACTATACTAATGCATTGATGTAAATTAATTGCGTTTGTATAAACCTGATTTCAGATGCAGCAGTTAAACCACAGGTGATCCCCTCAATAATATCATCAAACTTTTTGTTTAAGAAGAAAAAGACTATTCAACGACTCTCTTCTTCCACTGCAAATGTAGCATTAACCTGAGTGAAAATAAAATAATAAAAGGAAAGAAAATAATACAAATAGTGTAAGTGAATTACTACACCTCATTTAGCGAGTCATGAAATGCCATGAGAATATCCAGTACTAATCATAGTCATGGCCACAAGAAGTGCATAGGTCCACATATGTAAGTTACATGCATACCAGCAAAGTGCAAATTTAGTATGTGAACATGTGCTTTATTTTCTTGCATGTATTGTATGGATAAAAAAGCAGCGAGCACTCCATAGGCTTTCACTGAAGTCAATTAACAAAGCGGGAGTCAGTTTACTCTTGACATTGTTTACGTTGTTTGGGCGTTATGTCTTTTGGATCTTCCACTTGCAAAACAAACAGTATGCTGCATTTATTTCTCTATTCCAGAATTGGCAATATGAGGCACAATATGAAAGTTTATAATTCTCATATTGTCTTCAGCCGAGCGCCTGACCATTACACTTGAAGAGACGAGAAAACAGTACGTAGTAAGTATTACGAATAGACAAGTACAGATAATGTAGAAACAATGGAAAACATGTAGGTTCGAATTTATGCCACATTTGCCAGGCATTTGATAAAAAACTAACTGAACATAAGACAATTTTAAGATGAATGCTATATAGACAACTTATAACAAATGAGAAGGTACCTCAGAGGTTGAACAAAGCAAAAGACATGTCTAAAAATAGCAAGGCAGAGAGAAGAGAAAAGAACTACATAGTGCCCCAAATGATATCATTATCACCACCATTTACTAGCGACGATAACAGATTGTCGACATTAAGCGTAGAATTTTGTTATTACTATCCATATAACGACCTGACCCTTTAGACTTTTTTGTTTTTCATTGTCCGTTATATCACTTCAGCCCCATCAACACAATACTATATATTTTTATCTATTATTTTAGTTTACCATTTGCTTAGAGAGAGCTCTTTGAGGTTTGTTTCTGTGAACTAATTGCACTCAATGCGTGATGGTGAGTTCTAATATTCCATGCTCGCCACTGTACTGGGTAAGTCCGGGAATAACAATTCTCACAAATAGTTTCATGTAAGCAATCGGTTTGAAAGAAATAATGTTATTCAACTATATTGTGCATGTTTCTATTCTGATGAGCTTGCGTATATATTTAATGATGGCTACTTAAGTCCTGTGTGCCCCAAATGAATGTCGGACTATATTTCTTTGGATCGAGTTGCGATCTCTGAGGATAATCGGCATGGTCATACTATTAGGAGCGCAGTACATTATGGAGCTTCGTTTAAGGGCAATTTAAGATATGGTCTTTGCTTTCAAGAAAACCCTAAGAGTGGTTGCTGCTGTTTCTTCTATTCTGCGTTCCTGAATCTGATGAAATGAATCCAAAATGAATCCGTATGCTCCCTACATCGCCGGCATGCAGATGCGATCCATTTTAACGGTGCACCTTTTATCATGGCGGCAGTCTATCAATCACAATTCTTTGTGCTAGTGTACTACTGTATGTTGTAAATGATAGCCATGCAGCATTGCTCCCTAGTAAAACATATAGCACTTCGCGACGTATTCGGATGTACGTCTTACTCTCTTATGTAAACATTATTGTGACTGTCAAGTACCGATGCAATCTGACAAATTGAATTGTACGTGCGTGGGAGAGACACTTCTTAAATATCAGGCGAAATAATAAACAGGAAAGGAAGCTACAACAGAGAAATGGCAGCAAGTGTCGGTCTCAGTGACAATTAATCGAGTTAAGATATTGTAACCAGAGCGCCATTGTTATGGTACTAGTAAGTTCAGTGAGATATTAAGAGCAGGACATCATAGCCGAAAGCACCGATAAAAATAATGGCACAGTATGAGTCATCTAACTAGAATCTATTGAATGAGAGATACTAGCATCTTAAAGCTTATACATTAATATATTTTTAGCAGAACAACAGGAGACGAATGATATGGAGAAGGTTTAAATCATGAATCAATTCACCTGTAGAAACTATTCTGTTGCACCAACTCATGTTATTAAATATGAACCGTCTGTCTTATTGATAGGGTCATTGTAATTTATTATTATTTAAAGTGATTTAGTTGTTTCTGGCAGAAATGTGTCTCTCAGCTCCATCTTAACAGTTGATTATCCCGTCACTTTTCTGTAGCTCAAGAGACTTTGGTTTTGTTGGAATGACAAAAACGACCATGGCGTAGCGGAATTGGGGCGATCAGCATATTGCTGGCCGGTGCTGTTGAGCGTACTCTAATGCTATGCTCCCTACGGACAGAGCATCTACGAGGACATGTATACCTGACTTGTGTCTTGACTGTTGGGTTTAATGGCCTGCATAGGGGTCGTGTTTAAGAATTATATAACTGAACCTCAGTTTGTACGTGTAATACAGCTTGAGGGGAGTATACTTTAGTTCCATAGTCGTGCTACCATTTGTAGTCAGACGGTATCCTACTTTCTTTATTATCTATTTGTTAATATGGAGGGAATCTCCATTTCAATTATTTAGTCTTTCGCACTGCGATTGGATCACATGAAGTGATATACTCCTCAATTGGTTAGTAATATTGGGACGCACTAAGTAGGAACCAGGTTTCTCTGCTAGTGTCATGAGCAAAGCGAAAGGTCACATATGCAAATGTCCAATAAATTGGTTAGCTTCTAGGCCAATCATTGAACCTAGCAGTATTGCCTAATAATGTAAGCGACATTGTCAGCTTTAATCTACTATTATCAAGAGCAGGTATAGCGTTAAGTACCCACGATTGTACAGACTGCTAGAGTAGTATATGACTCCAGGTACCCATAGCAAATCGATCGATTTGCAATTTGTTTTTGTGATATAGCTTATCGTCAATAATTAGTACTCAAAATAATCTTTGTTTTATGAAATAAGTTTAACGCTAATTGGCTAATGCTAGATATGGGAGGACGCTGCGTCTGTGGTAATGCACAATTTTGTTATGTTTCAATTGCAATCTTGTTTAGCTGCACATATGCCTATGCTACTGTCAAGTGGATATTTACACATGTTTTATTTATTGATTTTTTTTTGGTATTTTTGATCGTAGTTTATAGGAAAATAAATCTATGTACCACCGCGATGTATCACTGACAATTGGTAAGGAACTAGGGGCGATAATAGAACGGTTGCCAAGCATGGCAGAGTATGGATATGTTATATTAAAGTGGTTTCCTTGTTTCTGGAAAAATCCTGGACGGCCATGAGCAGATGAGATGAGAAAATCACATAAAACAAGATCAACCGCCGATATCCATGTAAGGTGTGGCATAGATCCGCTTACGATGACTATTTTCTCTTCTAGAGTCAGGGATGATAGATGTATGAAGCTTCTGGATTCCATGTACGTACTGAACTCATTACGATTGACAATATGCAATGAGACAGGCCATTATGGGCAGTAGATTACTGGGGGGTGGGGGGAGAGGAGGGGTGGGTGGTGGGGATGGGGAGGGGGCGTAGTCGCTATAAGATGGGGCATGTAAAGGCGTTGGGGGTAGTTTAGTACCTTTGCGCGATGTCTGAGATCAGTTTTTGGTAATCAATGTGTAGACATCTTTCTTTGCTACACGCCTATACCTGGAATATGTGGATTCTTTAGTTTCTTATCATTATATCTAGATCTTTATTTCTTCTACTTGAAGTACATGCATGTATTTGGTGAAGGTGCTAAGGCCAGTCATTGTCACGATATAGAGCTTGCATACTAACTGCACATGCCAGACAGTCCCACTGTACTATATTGCGACTGTGAGTGTACACTTGACTCTATTTAGCGGCTCTTTGATCTAAGTCTACAAACGGTCATCATTGAAACTCTCATTCAATCTGCATGCTTGTGTGACGCGCTATTATAGTTTTTTTTCAGCAGTTCTGCTCAAGCCAATAATTTATCTTTGCCAGTTGGGAGTATAGATTTGAATTATGCATCACTGTACTATGTTGCAGTTTTGGTACTAGGATTGTGCATTGCACTTGCATTTGATTTGCTTCTCTGTGTTTCAGATCATATCCAATTTAGACAAGACGAAAGCTGTTGAGTGTTTACCACACATTCCTCTGCCCAGAAATAGGTGATACAAAAACAAAATTATCCGCTCTGAAGAAACAGCCCCTCGAGAACAAATGCTGATAAGTGCAACACAATAATAAAGTCTTGAACCATGCAGAGTGATTTGGGGCTTGTGCTGTCACTTTTTATTTTATCGGAGCATGATTTAGTGCTACATTGCCTGTCAGTGGGAGGAGACCCGACCATTGACACGGTACTTTTATCCCACATGCACCAATGAACCGCAGAAATCCTGCTGTCTTTTATCATTTTTGATTGTTGGTGATCGACTAATCCAATGCTTTCAGCTTACATAGAAACATTTTCAGCACAGAGGTTTTACCCAGTTACGCCTAACTCGAATCTCATCTGATGTACGCAGATCATGTTTATCGTTTTATATGAGCTCACCGATCTGTATGAGATTATTGTTTAATCTATTTTAGGTATTTAGTCTTTTATCGTATATGGCTAGAGCTTAGTGTTCTTTAAAGTAGTAGAACCATAGAAGTCTATGTACAATACTCAATATCCTTTTAAATAAAATAAAAGTTTTTTGAACGCGCTTGACCATGAACATACTATACATAATAATACTACTGGATACTCATTAAGTGGGGTCACGTCGGATGTGACTGGACGCATGGAGAGGGCTACAGCAGCCCTCTGAGCGCCTTCTCACATAGTGCCTGAAGCCGTAGATGATGATGTGCTTTTGCTGCATATCTGTAATTACATGAATCATTTGCTAGATACCTTAGATTCAATGGTGTAAGTGTTGTGATGCCCATGTCGTTATTGCCGCCGACGGCTTAAAAAAGAGTGGCGCGCCCCTACTTGGCGAAGTAAGTACTCCCGGTGAGATTTCATTTAGATGGTAACGCTGTGTCCGGATCTCATTTGCTATAACAGCCTCGGGGTCCTTCAAATGACCCGCGGCATGTTCTACAGTTGTTAACCAACAATGGGCTATTGCACATTGTAAATGCATGCACATCGCGAGGGGGGAGGCATCCCCAGTATACTGCCGCACGTATTGCGTTGACAGTATTGGTTAGGATTAGTTCCGTTAGACCACCTACGATTAGACATTGTACCTATAGGGGGTGTGTTACAAAATGCCAAGAATAAAAAAGAGATAAGGTTTTAAAAAGTTATTTTTTAAAAACATAAAAATTAACAAACATCGAAAAATTTAAGTATCACACTTCTTACCTATGTAAGTCCCATTTAACCTAGGTAATATAAATAAATAGTAAAACTCAAAGATTCACTAATATCATAGATCGAATGGACGCATCCAAAATGCCCCATCTGTCTGAGACACTAGAACAGTTTTTCCTGACCCTGCGTCATATTTGGAAAACAACGTGAATGAGGTTGAAAGCGCAGGCTGTCGTTAAGTTTTGTAGCAAGTATGAACACACATTATAAACCTAGTATAAATGGAATATGCCCTCGTGATATGATTATTGAACCTGGCCCATAGAAATCACAGTAGACATGTCAATTGGGGGAAGTCACAGCCTTCCAACATTAAGCTCCGACTCCACCGGTTTTTTGAAGATCAGCTACCAGAAATAATATAACAGCACTGGAATATTAATACTGGTTCACTATAAAGTGCATGCACTTTGTTTATGCAGTGAAAACAAGCGGCTCATAGAGCTTTTTCTAACATATATGCTTGCATGTTTCCCCTTTCGAAATCCTGGTAGCGCGAATGTTTAAACGGAATGGATAACTGACTACATGAACAAAATATTGGCGTAACGGCTCAATTCAGGAGGTCTAATAGTGGCATCATGAAATGCAACATTATGATACTTGTGGCTTTTAATTATCAAAACATTAAAATAGTGGTACATAGACACAATAGCACTACAAACCACCTACGACGAATCTAAATCTCTACCTGCCCAGATGGATTGACGTAGATAGTGTATTCACGTATTAAACCTAATAGTCGTCCCAATAATAAAAATAGTAATCTTTATTCATTAATCACAATCTATAATATCCGACCTCGCCGCAAGCTGTAGGCAAATATGGGGACAAATTACAAAATCAATAAATACTAATAGAAGAGAATCAAACATTTGCTTTATGTCAATGGAACGAAAGAAGAGTTTCCTGTAGTCGATTCGTCCTGCCTACACGACGAGTCTATGAGAGGAAGAGATGAACGTGCCTCCCCACGTAAGATGGTCCCACTACAGAGTAGTATTGACATGCGCTCTGAGCTCCTTGCTCTACAAGTGTTCGAGGAAGTCATTTTTTTTTTTCGTTTTTTCGGTCTTTTTCTTTCTCGCTTGCTTGGCGACAACACGACCTCTCTCCTTCCCAATGACCGACTATGTGACGCTGGCGTCGTTTTACGCCCCAGTGTGCCTTCCTCCCGATCCCAGGTTCCCCTTGTTTCACGCTTGCTGCATCTGATATACCAACCGATCCATGAGGGTTGGGACCTACTTGTTTAAATATGTTATGACTGTGCGCCTGCCCGTCGTCACCAGTCGCTGAAGGCTCGCTGATGTCGCATTGCTGTGCCTGCTATCATTCGCTGTATATACACACCTGTGAGTTGGCCGACCAGGACGTGTGAGCGCACAGGTCAACGCTGTCGTAAGAACCGCGAGGTCTACGCTCCCAGTTGCCTCGTCCGTTCTTGTTAAGTGCGACCGGTGTGTAAGGAGGACTTGCTAAGATTTGTAAATATGAGGCTTTCCCATGGTGTCCGCGATGATTTGAAGCCACCATGGTGCATTTTCGAGTCAGAGGTATTGCGCTACTGAGATCGACTAGTCCAGATGCTGCTACCGCCCGTCGAGTTTCTCATCTAGACAGGGGATGACTGCAAGGTCTGACGCTCTAGTCGAGGAGTGCTGTTTGCCTAAGCGTATTGTCTGGTTGGAGGTTCCGCATCACGACATTATGGCTCTGTGTAGCGACAGGTAATGGCTTAAGGTTATTTGCGACTCGTTATGGAAATGACAGTAGTCATGAGAGTTGCGAGTAGAACGCCGTCGGCCATCTCGCCTGTTTATCCTTGAGGGCGTTTTTTAGACGATTGTAGCGATAGAGCTCCTAGTGTCGGTCAGGGCCCTTCTTAGACATTACTTTTTAAAATGTCAATCTCTTCATTCATTTTGAATTGGTTTGCTGCAATTCTTCTGTAATATGATGAATTAAATTATTTTTTCCTTACTTCAGTTTTCCCCTGTGCAATAATGTTGAGATTAGGGAACAAACATTGGAATTGATAGCAATAAGATAAGAGGTCTTATCTTTTAATTTATATTTGGCATTTTAATTTTTTTAGTTTAGTACTTCCTAGTAACTATAGTATATTTAACATGATGCTCTCTAATTAGTCTTGTCTTTTTTAAACATATTTACGCCTTTGTTATTCCCTTTAAGGGTTATACAATAAGCTATTTTATTTGTGTCAGAGTTGCAGCTGGGCGCCAGGAGATAATACATCTTTCAACCTTGGGAAACCTGTGTGATTTTTGTGTGATAATTCTGCTTTGTATGTAAAAAGAAAATAATACTAGTGTTTCCATCCTCTTCTGTAATCAGTTTTCTAGATTAATTTATTTCGGGCTACAGGAGGCAGCTGCTTATGCTGTCAACATGTTTGCTATACAGCTAACTAAACCAAGTCTTTAGGGGGGGATTTATCATATGATGGAAGCCCCACTTCCTTTTTACGACATATCCGACAAGAGAAAATGCTGAAAGGGAATTCTAGATTTGTGAAAAACCTTTCAACCTTGGGAAACCTGTGTGATTTTTGAAAGCAAAATATTTCTGCTTTGTATGTAAAAAGAAAATAATTCTAGTGTTTTCATCCTCTTCTGTAATCAGTTTTCTAGATTAATTTATTTTGGGCTACAGGAGGCAGCTGCTTATGCTGTCAACATGTTTGCTATACAGCTAACGAAACCAAGTCTTTAGGGGGGGATTTATCATATGATGGAAGCCCCACTTCCTTTTCACGACATATCCGACAAGAGAAAATGCTGAAAGGGAATTCTAGATTTGTGAAAAACCCTGTGAACATTCAACCATGACAGGATATAGAAAATGTGCATGCCCAGTTCTTACCCGGTTGAGACCCCAAACACATCAGCTCCACACCTTTTTGTCGTGGAAGTGGCGTAAAGGGGAACATAATTGCAATTACTGAAAGTTTGCCTGTTTAAACGACATATCCGACAAGAGAAATGCTGACCAGGTGATTCTAGATTTGTGTTTTTTACACAGGAAATCGTCAATGTGACGTTTCAAACCATTGACAGGGTCTATAGAAAATTTTGCATGCCCAGTTCTCCCTCCGGTTTGCGCCCCAAACACATCAGCTCCACACGGGGTGGGCGTCGTGGAAGTGGCGTAAAGGGGAACATAATTGCAATTACTGAAAGTTTGCAAATAATAGCGATTATGGCAAAAACTGTCATGCAAGTCCTCATAAATATCCCCCTTGGAGTTGATATGTGAAAATAATTACCCTCCCCAGATAACCCTTTACTCTCACTTATTAAAGGAAACCTACCGTCTCGGATCTACCTATTAAGGTAGATCCAGTGGCAGGTTCCTCTAATTAATACCATTGCAGCCCTTTTTAGGGCTAACCCTTTAGTGGTCGCTGCGTTTGGAAAAGTTTTATTGCCCTGGTATGCAAATTTGTGAAACAGGCTACTGGGGAGTGTAGTGGCTGGAGCTGAGGCTCTTTCGATCCTCCTACTTTGTCATCTTCAGCACACAGCTCATGGTAGCTGTGCACACTCGTCCGCGCTCTGCATAGACTCTCTATGCATAGACTCTCTATGCAGAGGGGGCAGCTGTGTGTACTTGGCTCTGACTCTGGAGCTATCGTGCATGAATAAAAAATGAAATTTTTCTTAATATATATATATATATATATATTTATATATATATATATATTAAGACCTAATAAAACCTGTATTAATTTGGTATCCACATAATTACACCGATCCAAAGAATAAAAAGGAGGTGTCATTTGGATCTAATAGTGAAAGCTGTGAGCACAGAGGCCACAAGAAAATGGAGCAAATGCTAATTTTTTCACCAAGTTCACTGCATTTGGAATTTTTATTGAAGAGGAGCCAAAAAAGGAAATGCATAAAACGAAAAAAAGGCAATAGAGGGAAGGATTTAAAAACTGTGCAAAACTTTGCAAAAATCGTTATTTTTTTCAGTTTTTTTTCTTACTACTCAGAACCCATTGGATTTTTTACTCCTTAGTTGTTCCTAATTACTTATACAATACATTTTATGTAAATAATCTGCTTTTGTATTACAACCTGCCTCAGATTGCAGCAGTTAACCACAGGTATAATACATCAAACCTTTTTTTTTTAAGAAAAAGATTCACATCTCTTCTCTCTGCAAATGTAGCATTAACCTTTAGCACATAGTAAGTGAAGTTATCACCTCATTTAGCAGTCCATGAAATTGTCCATGAAAATATCCATACTTCATAGTTCACTGCCACAACATTTCATGGTTCCACATATGTAATTACATGCAATACCACAAATGCTATTTATATGCTGAACTGTGCTTGCAGAGTAGAAAAAAGCAGCAGCACTCCAAAGGGAGTCATTTATCTTGAATTTTCTTCTTTTTTGGGATGTTTTTTGGCACATTGCAAAAAAACAGTAAGCTGCATTTATTTTCTATTCCAGATTTGCTAAATGTCACAAATGAAATTTATATTTTCATATTGTCTTCAGCCGAACCCATACTTAAGAAAAACGTAGAAAATGGAAAACAGTGGCATTTATGCAACATTTGCAGGCATTTCATAAAACTGTTGCGAAAAAAAACTAACTACAAAAGACAAATTTAACTGAAGCTATAAGACAAAATAACAAATGAGAAGGTACTCAGGGGGACAAAAAAACAGCAAAAAAAAAAATAAATAAATAAATATATATATATATATATATATATTAAGACCTAATAAAACCTGTATTAATTTGGTATCCACATAATTACACCGATCCAAAGAATAAAAAGGAGGTGTCATTTGGAGCCAATAGTGAAAGCTGTGAGCACAGAGGCCACAAGAAAATGGAGCAAATGCTAATTTTTTCACCAAGTTCACTGCATTTGGAATTTTTATTGAAGAGGAGCCAAAAAAGGAAATGCATAAAACGAAAAAAAGGCAATAGAGGGAAGGATTTAAAAACTGTGCAAAACTTTGCAAAAATCGTTATTTTTTTCAGTTTTTTTTCTTACTACTCAGAACCCATTGGATTTTTTACTCCTTAGTTGTTCCTAATTACTTATACAATACATTTTATGTAAATAATCTGCTTTTGTATTACAACCTGCCTCAGATTGCAGCAGTTAACCACAGGTATAATACATCAAACCTTTTTTTTTTAAAAAAAAAGTTTCACTTCCTTCTCTCTGCAAATGTAGCATTAACCTTTAGCACATAGTAAGTGAAGTTATCACCTCATTTAGCAGTCCATGAAATTGTCCATGAAAATATCCATACTTCATAGTTCACTGCCACAACATTTCATGGTTCCACATATGTAATTACATGCAATACCACAAATGCTATTTATATGCTGAACTGTGCTTGCAGAGTAGAAAAAAGCAGCAGCACTCCATAGGCTTTCAATGAATCAAAGGGAGTCATTTATCTTGAATTTTCTTCTTTTTTGGGATGTTTTTTGGCACATTGCAAAAAAACAGTAAGCTGCATTTATTTTCTATTCCAGATTTGCTAAATGTCACAAATGAAATTTATATTTTCATATTGTCTTCAGCCGAACCCATACTTAAGAAAAACGTAGAAAATGGAAAACAGTGGCATTTATGCAACATTTGCAGGCATTTCATAAAAAAACTAACTACAAAAGACAATTTTAACTGAAGCTATAAGACAATATAACAAATGAGAAGGTACTCAGAGGTGAAAAAGACTGCAAAAACTAGCAAGGCAAGAGAGAAAAGATAAATAGCCCCCAAAGACTTCCATTATTCACCAATATATGTGACGTTTCGACATTAAGCGTAGCACATTTTGTTAACTCCTTAACGACCTGACCCTTTTTTGTTTTTTCATTTCCATTTTTCACTCTCAACCATCAAAAATCTATAACTTTTTATGTTTACACTTAAAGAGCTCTTTGAAGGCTTGTTTTCTGTGTAACTAATTGCACTTCATAGTGATGGTGTTTAATATTCCATGCCGTGTACTGGGAAGCAGGAAAAACATTCCAAATGTTGTGAAAACGGTGAAAAAAATGCATTTGCACTGTTTTCTTGTGGGCTTGGATTTTTTATGGCTTTCACTGTGTGCCCCAAATGACATGTCTACTTTATTCTTTGGATCGGTGCGATCATGAGGATAACGCCATACTATTATGGAGCGCCGTACTATTATGGAGCGCCGTACTATTATGGAGCGTCGTTAAGGGCTTAACTAAATATGGTCTTTGCTTCACAGAAAACCTAAGGAGTGTTGCTGCTTTTTCTTCTATTCTGCAGATTCCTGAATCCTGAAATGAATCCAAAATGAATCCGGTGCCCCCTACACTTATCCGGCAGAGTGCACCAATTTTAAAGGTGCACCTTTATCATCCGGCATGCAACACAATTCTGTCAGACTCTGTATGATAAATGTGGCGCATTGTCCAGAACAATGCACTTGCATCGGAACGCCTCTTTATGTAAAAAATTTTGTGACCTGTCAAGTAGTCATGACACAAATGAGTGTTGCAGACACTTCTTGAATACAGGAAAATAACAGGAAAGGTCCAACAGAAAACTGGCGCAGGGGCTTCAGTAAATCCGGGCCATTGTTTTTCTGAACTATGGTTGCAGAAAAGCCAGAAAAAAAGTGAGCATTAGTCATCAACTAAAATATTTGAGGACTAAATGCAAAAATATAAAAACAGACAAATGATATGGAAAGGAAATATGGTGAAACATCTGTTGCACAACATTAAAACAAGTCATGAAGGGGAATTAAAGGAGTTTTCTGGCAGAAAAGGCACACACATCTCTGAATCCCTGCCACTTTTCTAGCCTCAGGACTTTGGTTTTGTTGGGACAAAAAGCAGGCAGGGATTGGGGCAATGTGGGTTGGAAGAACTCAAGCAGGGCAAATCAGACAAAATCGCGTGCCAAAACTGGTAAAAGTGTGGCTAGTTCAACTTATCTCCCAATGCAAATAAGTTAGTTGTAGCGAAACGCTGAAAAAACTATAGCTAAAAAGCTGCAGATTGAAGAGAGTTCAAATGATGACCTTTGTAGATTGTCAAAAGCACCTAAAATAGTCAAGTGGTACACCACAGTGCAATGTATTACAGGGGTGTCTGGCTGTTTAGGGCAAGCTCCATATTTGCAAGAACTGCACTTCACCAAAACATTGCTGTATTATAGAGAAGAAAGAAAGAAAGAAAGAAAGAAAGAAAGAAAGAAAGAACCACATATTCCAGGTATATGCTGTGTATAAAGAAATCAGTGTCTCACATTGAGTACCAAAATGATTCCCCGCAAAGGACCCCCCCACGCCCCCCCCCCCCCCCCCCCACCCCCCAGATACTGCATAATGGCCTGTTATCATGATGCAATGATAGTTGCAGACGTCATGGAATCCTGAAGCTTCTACCCTGACCTAGAGAGAAAATAGACTAGCGGTCTATGCCACTGGTACACGGAGATGGGGCAGGTTGACTTGTTTTTATTTTCTCTCTGCTCATGGCCTGTCCAGGATTTTCCAGAAAGCAAGGGAAACCACTTTAAATATAACATATCCATACTTCCATGCAATGCACCTCATTTCCTATTCTTACCTTGCAGTGTATCTGGTATTTCTAAACTCTATTCAAAAAATAACCAAAAAATCAATGAAAAGTAAAACATGTTTGTAAATATCCACTTGACAGTAAAAAGGCATATGGTGCAGCTAAACAATATTACAAGTTTGGAAACATAACAAAATTGTGCATTACCACAGAACCACGTCTCCCAGTATTCTAGCATTAGCCAATTAGCTGTAAACTTATATTTCATGAAAACAAAGATTTATTTTTTATTTGAGTAACAACAAAAAAAATTGCAAATGCTATTTCAGACCTGAGCATAATAAACACTGTAATGGGGTTTACTGCTGTAATAGTGATTAAAAGTGAAAATGTCCTTTATTTTAGGGAAATATGCTGGCATATTGCTAGAATAACCAATTTATTGCATTTGCTTTGCTTTGCTAGGAAAATGAAACTGCCCATAGTAACCATTGAAAGTATATCAGTGATTGGGGCAAATAAATAAAAGAAATGGAGATTTCATGCAAAATAATAAAGAAGAGTTAGTTGATACATTGTGCACAACATGTAAATATATCAAGTTATTTGGGTAAAAAACATGCGTTTAATTCTTAACCCCATATGCACACCAGGACAAACTATAATGTCCTGGTGCTGCGGGGAGTGCATGGAGAGAGCTCACAGGCACCGCAGCCAATATGTGTGAATCCCCATATACTGCCATATTGCAGTATGACAGTATATGGTAGGATAGATTAGACAACCTAACGTTAAAGTACCCTAGGGGGTTTAAAAAATTGTAAAAATAAAAAAAAAGTTAAAAAAGTTAAAACATAAAAATTAAAAACATAAAAATTAAAATCACCCCCCTTTTCCTAGAAGTCATACAAATATAAATAAATAGTAAAAATCATAAACACATAAGGTATTACCGCATCCAAAAATGCCCAATCTATCAAAATATAACAGTTTTTCCACTGCGTCATATTTGGAAAAAGAAAATTTGTACAGGAGGCTTTAAGTTTTGTAAATGTATGAAAACATTATAAAACCTATTTTGAGCCCCGTCCATAGCCGGTAAGTCTTTGCTGCATATTGCTGCATATTGCTAGAACCGATCAAGGGTGTTATCCCGTCGATTGCCGCCGACGGCTTCAAAAAGATGTTGGCGCGCCACTATCTTGCCGAAAATCATATCTTCCCGTGACATCATTAGGGAGTGGCGATCCATTGCTATAACAGCCTCGGGTCGTCCAAAGACCGCGCTTCTCGTTTTCACAACCATGTGCTAATTGCACATTGTATGATGAGGAGGAAATACCTGGAATATGTGGTTCTTTCTTTATTTATTTCTTTATTTCTTCTCTATAATACAGCAATGTTTTGGTGAAGTGCAGTTCATTGCAAATATGGAGCTTGCCCTAAACAGCCAGACACCCCTGTAATATCATTGCACTGTGGTGTACACTTGACTATTTTAGGTGCTTTTGACAATCTACAAAGGTCATCATTTGAACTCTCTTCAATCTGCAGCTTTTTAGCTATAGTTTTTTTCAGCAGTTTCTGCTACAATAACTTATTTGCATTGGGAGATAAGTTGAACTAGCCACACTTTTACCAGTTTTGGCACTCGGATTTGTCTGCATTTGCACTGCATTGATTCTTCTACTGCGTTTCATATCATATCCAATTTAGAAATAAGCTGTGAGTTTCCAAACCACCCAATAGGTAAAAAAAAGCATTATCTCTGAAAGAAACAGCAGAGAAAAATGCTGATTAAGTGAAACACAATAAAGTTTTAACCTGAGGTGATTTGGGAGCTTGTGCTTTCCTTTTTACTTTTTTCAGCAATTTGTGATACATTGCCTCCTCAGCTGGGACCGACCAGTTGGCCTTACTTTTATCCCACATGCACCAATGAACCTTGAGAACCTGTTGCTAGTTTATCATTTTTGTATTGTTGGTGATCACTAACCACTTCCTTACTAGAACATTTTCAGAAGAGGTTACCCAGTTACCTAATGATTCATATGATGTACAATATGTTTTATCTTTTTATAGAGCCCATTGTATGAGATTATTGTTTTAATCTATTTTACGTTTAAGTCATTTTTAACGTTATGGCTGATCTGTTTAAATAGCTAGACCTTATAAGTCTTATTGAATACAATATCCTTTTAAATAAAAAAAAGATTTTTTAACCCCTTCCTGACTACTACTACTGGTACTATTAAGGGGCACGTCGGGTGCAGGAGCATGGAGAGGGCTCACAGCTGGTGGAAAGACAAGAAGTTGGGTCTTAGAAAGATTAAGTTTCGGGAAGAGAGAGGACATGATGGTAGAGACAGCAGAGAGACAATCACTAGTGTTCTGGATTAGGTCATGGCTGATATAACGTGCCGAAGTATACAGTTGGGTATCATCAGCATAAATATGATATTGAAAACCAAATCTGCTGATGGTTTGTCCAATGGGGGCAGTATAGAAGGAGAAGAGAAGAGGACCTAGGACTGATCCCTTGGATTTAGCAGTCTGGAGATCATCAGAGACTTTAGTAAGAGCAGTTTCAGTAGAATGCATAGAGCAGAAACCAGATTGTAGGTGGTCAAGGAGCGAGTTAGCTGAGAGAAAAGGGGAAAGTCGAGAATAGACCAGGTGTTCCTGGAGTTTGGAGATGAAAGGGAGGTTAGAAACTGGTTGGTAGTTAGCAGCACTGGATGGGTCCAGAGAAGGTTTCTTTAGTAATGGAGCATGCTTGAAAAATGAGGGAAAGACACCAGAAGAGAGAGAGAGATATTGAAGATTTTAGAGGAGTGAGAAGTTACTGCTGGTGAAAGGGACTGTACCAGATGTGAGGAGATAGGGTCACTAATGCAGGTGGTGGGGCGAGCAGAGGAGAGAAGCCTGGACACTACTTCCTCTGTGACTGGCTCAAAGGAAGAGAGTGAACAGGGTGCGGTACCAGAGTGAAGGGGATTTATGGAGTTAGTGGACTGAGAAATTATTTCCTGGTGAATGCAGTCGATTTTATCTTTAAAGTTGGTGGCCAGATCTTCAGCCCCAAGGTCTGTGACAGGTTGCTGAGGAAAATAGGGTCTAAATTCTGCTTATGCTTAATGGATAAAATACCGGTAGAAGTGCAATGTAGTTCAGTGCTCCCCATAATACAAAAAAAACAGATAAAATGGATATAGCTTATAATATAAATAAATAAATTGTAGATATATTTCAAAGGGTACAAATAGTTCTTTTAAATGGCAGGAAATTAAAAATTGATTATTAGCTTAGTGTTTAAGGGAAGAAATACATTTTAAACCTTCTCAGTGAGGTCACACCTTTAATTGCTGCTGAGTCTTTTCATTCTCCTTTTTGGTCTCAACATATAAAAACAAATATAAGTACAAACTTTGCTCTCCCACTGGGATCTATTAAAGAAATGAAAAAGACATCCATTTTTGTTTCTACCATAATAATTTATTGATATATGCCAAATAAATTGTTTAATTACTCTGCTGTCAGCATAAATACATTATCCTCCGCAGCCCTAATAGCATCTACACAATTATTATTACTGTGCAAGAAGCTCTCTTATTTAATTAAATCTAGAGATCTTTAGCCTGCAATAGCCACATCAAGAAATCATTGCACTTCATTAACAAAGCACAAAGCGAAGAGTTTATTAAACCTAAAAGAGGTTCTTTATTCCATTTGTTTAAAAAATAGAAAAGTATGAGCAATAGTATAGTAAGAGACTTGCTGTATTACTAGGATAGCTAGTATAGCTAGCTAAGCCACCATGATATATGTGACAACACGTGGATGGCTGTTATTATATTTTAACTTGATTCTTGGTTATAAATAAAACAACTGGGTTTACGATCGCACATAAGTCCCATAAATCTAAACTGTGTTATACGAAAAGTTCCATAGTAGTCAAAACAATTCTGCTTTCCATTCTTAAACTAGAATATTTACTGGGGATGCTAAAAGATCATTTCAGAATTAGGAAATTAGGAATTTTGAGATTGAAAAGGGATCATTCAGTGCCATTTCTTGTAACTCAAGATTTAGCTACTAGCTAGAGAGGGAACTGGCTAATTTGGTATGATTTAGCATTATGACAACATGACTGCATGAGGCTGTTGACAACTTCCCTCTCTGGGTAAATGTGTTACTTTAGGCCTACACATTTTTTAGACCAATAATTTTCTTGAGGTTGGATCATCCATATGTGATTCAAATTCAACACCAGGACACACCGAGCAGCTGTTCTGCATTGTTCTTGGTGACACTACATAGTGATTAGAGCAAGAAAATTAAGGCTTTATCTATTGTATTGCTGCAGCTCATTGCCTATTTACCTGAATGCAATTACAATTACAATAAAATTAATTATCTCAAAGAGGGAAATTATTTTGTCACATCTAGTTAAAAATACATAAAAACCCTAATACATAAAACATGAACACAAACATAGTACATATTAACCAAAATAAAATTTGCTAAATCAATACTCTCAAAATAAATATATAGAAAAAAGCTGAATTTATCCACACCCAGGTACAGTGCTATAGTGCAATATATTTGCTAGGGACATATGACTTCAGTTCTGCTTCTTAATTGAATCCAGCAGTAATTTACTTGGTTGGTCAGCATACTATCCAGCTTACAAATCATTTTCTCCTGAAGGATGGTTTCCCACCCAGGTAAGATCATTGGTAAAGTTCCAACCAGAAGAATAGCATAATATGTTGATTTTCATACTCCTATGAAATGTTCATAATTTTTGTTTAAAAAAAAAATAGCCTAAAAATGGTGGCGCTAACATCTAAATATGTAATGGAGTGTCTACATCAAAACTATTGACTCAACTCCAGTAAAATTTTATTTTAAACAAAAAACAATCAAGGAAATTATCCTTATAAAATCATATTAAAGTTGTGCTTTGTTAATGCGTTTCAGGGCAGTACCCCTTTCTCAAATCCATAGGGCTAATGCATATTTAGATATTACCGCCATCCTTTTTAGCCTATTTATACTCTGTTGTCTGCATGTGTTGGGTGTTAACTTTACCATACAGTTGACAGCTGCCTTAAACCTCCACAATCAGTGCTGGCACTGGCAGTTAACCCTTAAGATGCCATAGTTAAACCCAACCAAAGTACCTAGCAGTGCTTCACATGGGCTGCGCAGTCATATTGACCCAAAGAATAAAGGTGAGGTGTCATCAGAACTGCACAATGAAAGTTTAATAACTAATACCATCTAAATATGGTGCATCTTTTTTTTTCAGGCTTATGAGTACTATATATATTAAAGAATATTAAATGGTGCCTCTGGAACCAATAGTTTGTCACACAGATTTGTCATGGATAAATAACAGATATGACTTGTGGAAGGAGCGGAGTGAAGAATGGAAATACAATAACCTGAAAAAAACTGGTCCTGAAGGGATTGGGGCTCCCCATTAATTTTTTCAATGAAGAACTATCCTCAGGATTTATATTTTTCTGCTTCACACAATATATTGCTATTCAAATAATATTAACAGTCCAAAACAGACATTTTGTCATAAGAACAAATAGTTGATGGATTGCAAATGATTATTCAACATTAGTTAAATATTTTTTAAATGTCTTTCCAAATATTATATAACTCATTCGAATAAAGTTATGACTGTCATGGATAAATATTAAGTATAATACTTCCTTCAAGTTTGAAAAAAAATCATATTTCACACGTATTTTGTCATTTCATGTCTTGCAGGTAGTGGTTATATATGCAGCAAATTTAATCTATGAGATGGCAATGATCTAGCATTAGCTACATGGATAGCAATAAATGCAGAAGCCTTACAGTGATGCACATTGAAGCAGCATTTTATTATTCATTTCATATGTCTTCTCTCTTGCAGTAAAAAATTGGATGACAATATATTTTGTTGTCATGTTTATGACTTTGGTAGATTATCTTGCTGGTCTCATATTTTGTAAAACTTGCCAGAGTTACTAGAAGGTCATCAGAACCCTGTTGTTTTTGATATATAGTTCACAAAGGAAGGTGTCCAAAGTGCTTTATTCTATGTAAAGTGGTTAATATTTTTCACAGCTCTCTGTATAAATTCTTACTGAGGTAAACACATAGCACAAATCCAATTACTATGACAACTAAGTCATTTTAATAAATTAGTAATTATAGCTGAAAGTGAACTGTAGGTCCCCAAATGTAATAGAAAAAATACACAGTTTTATCAAAAGCTTTTCCAACATCTGGAACTGTACATATAAATAGATTTATACTATGTATCAAATCAATATATTTTATGATTTTTGAAGACAGATTTCTGGAGTACTTCGTGTATTGGAATATGCTGTCCAGTTCTGGGCACCGGTCCACAAAAAGGATGCCCTGGAGCTGGAGAGGGTTCAAAGTAGAGCCAAATGATAAGGGTATGGAGGGTTTAAGTTATTAGGAAAGATTAAAACAACAAGGAGGGGACATGATTTATTTATATAAAAATATGAATGGTCCATACAAAAAGAATGATGGCAAGTTGTTTCAGATTCAGATCACCAGAGGTGACAGGAGTTTTTTTACTATGAGAACTGTCAATCTTCGGCATAGCCTGCCTCAGGCGCTGGTCACAGCAGGGACAGCAGAGAGCTTCAAGGGTCTAGATGCCTTTATACACCTCAATAAAATTTTTTGGTTATGTTATATAGAATTGTTTCCCCTAAATCCCTTCCATCTCTTCCCTTCCATAGTTCAAGTGTCTTTTTTCAACCGTATATAAACAATGATACTATGACTTCTCTAGTGAATCAGAAAAATGTAAAGAAAACACAATCTAAAACATATTAGAAATATGTTTTTCAGTACTCCCATTAGATGTATAAACAGCACCTACACAGTTGGACAACATTTTTGGTACCCTTGTTTAATGAAAGAAAAACCCACAATGGCTACAGAAAATAACTTGAGTATGACACAAATAAAAATAAATAATATTTCTATGAAAATGAACAAATGACAGCTATTAGTATCACAGGTTTCTACAATGTTGTAATCAGTCAGTGGCCTGTATATAGGGCTACAGCTACTGACTGTACTGTTTGGTAACATGGTGTTTACCATGTTCCTGTGGCTACAGTTGCACATATAATTGAGAAATTTAAGATCTATGAGACTGTGGCCAACCTCCCTGGATGTGGTCGCAGGGGGAAAACAGATGACAAATCAAGGAGAGCGATAATATGAATGGTAACAAATGAGCCCACAAAAACTCCTGATAACAATAAAGGTGAACTTCAAGCTTAAGGCACATCAGTGTCAGATTGCGCCATCCGCTGTTGTTTGAGCCAAATTTGACTTAATGGGAGAAGACCAATGATGACACCATTGCTGAAAACAAATCATACTACAATCAAAACTACATGTTGACAAGTCACATAGCTTCAGGGAGAATGTCCTATGGACAAATGAGACTAAATTTGAACTTTTTGGTGAGGCACCTCAGTTCTATGTTCAGATAGAAAGATGAAGCATATCTTGAAAAGAACATTGTCCCTACTGTGAAACATGGCGGCTCTACTATGTTCTGGGGTAGTTTTGCTTCATCTGGCACAGGGTGTTTTTAATCTGTGCAGGGTACAATGAAATCTCGAGACTATTAAGGGATTCTAGAATTTGAATTATTTCTGTGACCATTGTGGATATTTCTTTAATTAAAAAAGGGGTACCAACAATTTTGTCCACTTGTCTATTGATCTATCAATACCTAACTGTTATAAAGTAAATCTCACTGTAATGACTATGTAGGAAATGCAGGCACATTCTAAGTCATTGAAGGACATTTATTATTATTGGTTTTGTACCAAACTTTTCACACATTTTATTTTTCCTACTGCCCTTGTCACTTTTAAAATAGAAGACATGAAATTAATAATCTACTGTGTTAATTTTCTGGCATTAGAGATGATTGAAATCTACACCAGAAAAGAAATCTGGATAGCCAAATGTATAGCATCAACTGTAAAATTAAGTGAAACATAGTTATTGCAAAGAAATACATTTTAAACAATGATATTGAAATACTGTGAGAACAGGTTTAGGAAAGTATTTCACTTTTCCAGCAAGATGTTTCCATGGGCAAACGATAAAATTGAAAAGTCCATTTTGAAGATTCCTGCCTAAAACCACTATCCCTTAATGTGAATATTCGAATGAGGGAAGATATCAAAATGTCTAAATTGAGGTTTTTACCAATGCCAAAAGCTATCAAATCATAACAATATCTCTATCATTCTAGTGGCACTGACTCGCAGAATAAAATTAATTTTGGCAATTAATCATGTCTTGCATACCACAATTCTGGTACAAGCTTCTAAAAAATACCAAAAATGAAGCTCATTCCAGTAAAAGGGTGGATAAAAGAAAAGGTACATCTTTGAACAGATTTACAGCTGATTTACTCCATGCCTGGTCCATGAATCACACCCTGTGCAGTGCTCAGTTTGAGGACTGATCACAGTGCGGTGGACACGACTTGTAGTACCATAATGATATATGATGCAATGAGTCCACTCTTTCCTTGAAAGCAATAGTGCTAAAAACTTTAATCATGATGCATGGAGTCCTGTCTCTGACAGTGGGGTCTATCTGTGAAATTGGACACTGCCAAGTCTGTGATTAATGGGCTGACCACCGAAGTGTGAATCAGCCCTTTTAGACATGTCTAATTTATCAAATGTTGCTCACCATTTGACACATTTGATGCAAAGTAGGACAATTGACTTCAGCCAAACTGACTAAAAAAATACCCCTTCAAAATGTGCCACAATGTGTCAGTTTGACAGCACACTGGAATTTGCATCCATGTATGTGTGTAATAGAATGGGTTTTTTTCAATTCCAAAGTATTTGTAAGTTTCTGCAATTTTGGTACAGTACATTTTACATTAAATTAAATAGTGCCACTAGGAGGTTATAGTTGCCTTCAACAAATAAGCCATTATCCACCAAACACAGTTACAGCTTTCAGAATGCAAGGAGTAAAATAATTAAACAGCAAAAATAAAAATTAGCTGCAATCTCAAGGGGTTAATACATTTAAGTGAATTTTAAATGTAATTATTCACCCGGAATTAATTACATTATTAAAACATCTTGGCAAAGAATTACATTCATAGACTTTCACAGCAGTATTCTCTGATGGATGTGATGCTAGGACAAGTGGTAGTTCCTGTTATTTTAAGCTGCAGTAAATTCCCCATTGCCCGTGTAGGCAGTACCTGTACATCTACGTGACTGTACAATTAACTTTAGAAAAGCCATTACAGCAGAATAATATATCTTTTTCCACATAGTGAATAACAGCAAGACTTCTGCTTGAAAAGGATGAAGTGATTATGCAATAATGACCTAGTTATATTTCCCCAAATTAAACATATTTATATTTTATGTCCACCTTATATAACTCAATAAAAACTTATACGCTATAAGTACACCTATAAGATACTGGGGCTGATACATTATGCCATCTCAGCCAGTGTTATGGTGGAGGAGAAGGCATGTACTGTAACAAGCCTGTTCACCAGTTTTGTTTTGTTTTTTTGTTTTCTCCCCCACACACCACTTTTGGCATGACAGGGAGCAGACAGGAGTGAATAGGGCAGTTAATGTGTTGGAACCAGTCTTAGCCACTTACCAACACATGAAGTAGTAGTACGTCACACGTCGGCAGCGGGTGATTGGAGAGGGCCCTCTCCATAGCCGGTGACTGTTTGCTGCATATTGCAGCAAATACACACCGGTAACACCCCTGATCGGTGGTTTTTCCACAATGTATTTCAATGTGCGATTTGCACATTGTAATACATGATGTGTAAATCCCCATATACTGGCATACAGTAGTTCACCTGCTAGATGTAGTGAAGGATGGTGAGGGTGGGGAGAGATGCCGGCAGCAGGAGGAACGTCCTGCTGATCCAGGGCACAGGCGAAAAGATCCTGTTACAGAGTCTTTTTCTCTATTAGTTTTAACAGGAAATCTATAATTTAGCACATAATTATAATTTTAATTTTCTCAATCCAAGTGAATAATCTTACATTTATCTACATTAAACCTCATCTGCCATTTGTCAGACCAGGGGTCCAATTTCCACAAATCTCTCTATAATTTTATACTATCCTCCTCTGTATTAATTACTTGATAGAGCTTTGTATTATCTGCAAATATTGAAACTCTACTTTGTAAACCTTCTACAAGATAATTAATAGAAATGGCCTCAATGCTGACCACTGTGGCACCCCCCTGGTAACTTCAAACCAATCTGACAATGTACCATCACTAATCCATTTGCTTACCCGAATACACAGATTTTCCTCTAGTCCCAGCAGTCTCATTTTATATACCAACCTTTTATGAATCTTCAAATATTAGAAATAATGGTCTGTCTATCACAGTACATAATTCATGCAGTACTTGGGGTGTTAGTAGTTAGAATGATTTTACCAAATTATTATATGAGATTCCCCCTTTAAAAACAAGCAGAACAATACCTAATTTGTGCTGCTCGTCCTTTTCTTTCCAAAGTTATGGCATTTTATGCTCTGAAAATGTTTGACAAAAATCTTTCTCACTAGGGGTGAAGTGGGCAGAGGTTAATCTCTATTTATCTTTCCCCTTAAGCTGAGGCCAGTTAGCTTGCCCACAGATCCCATGATGCCTCGGCATATCTGATACAATAAATGCACTCTAAATCACAATGTTAAAGACCTGGATAAATAGTCATGTACTAAATCACAATGTTAAAGACCTGGATAAATAGTCATGTACTCAAATCGAGCAACCTATCAACTGGACCACATATACTACACAAATAACAGTAATCAGTATTAAATTATTTTACCAAATTATTATATGAGATTCCCCCTTTAAAAACAAGCAGAACGATGCCTAATTTGTGCTGCTCGTCCTTTTCTTTCCACAGTTATGGCATTTTATGCTCTGAAAATGTTTGACAAAAATCTTTCTCACTAGGGGTGAAGTGGGCAGAGGTTTATCTCTATTTATCTTTCTCCTTAAGCTGAGGCCAGTTAGCTTGCCCACAGAACCCATGATGCCTTGTGTTCTCAAAGTAATTTAACATTTAATTGATTTAGTTTCCCACAAGTAAATCCACTGAACATTGAACAGTGCACATACAGGATGTACTGTATTGAGTGACTAGCTTGGCAGCTTCCATCACATGGGGGAGCAGGGCTCATCCAATATGTGGTAGAAATCCTAAGCAAACTAGTTACATGAAATCTATGCGTGGTTAATACCTCTCTATGGAAGTCTCTGGTTAAAATAAACATGACTCTCGTCCAGGAAAATTTGATAGAATCTAGGGAAAGTGATGTGATTCATCCCTGACTTATTCTTCTTCAGTGTCCTCCTCATTGCTTGGTGATCCTCCTTCTGCATGAGGTTCTGTTGATTGTGAGACAAAACCCTTTGTCTACTGGTCCTCAAGGACCCCTGTTGGATTGCTGCCCTTGATAGGATACTCTGCTAAGGTTTTATGTAAGGAAACTGCATTCCGTTAGTTACATTTGTTGTATAATCTTTGTTTTTTCCCTTCTGACAACATATGTTTATCTACCTGATAATTTAAAAGCTGAAGCACCTATAACTGCAATATATACTTTGCAATGACCCAGCTGTTACCACTCAAGATTCCTTGTATCTCTGTGAAATGGCGACCAATGTATTTGCTAACTTTCATATTGTATGTACAATCATTGTACTGTACATTTCTTCAATAAACTAGTTTGAAAAAAAAAGAAGTGGTTAATAAATGTGACTAGTAAAGCCAAATGAATAAATGAATGGATAAGTTCCAGTCCTTCCCTTCTACCTATTTTCTACTGCCAGTAACTGCTGATTAGATTGAAATTGTTTCTTTTCTGGTAGTTTATAAACTTGATATGAATAAAATATATATGAAATATTGCCTGCAATGTAAGTGGCTTAATAAGGTTGCACACTTTACTACAGAACCACATACAACTGTAAATAAAAATATGGAAAACATGAAATTGGAAACTTCTTTTGATGTTTTGGAATGCTGCTTCAAACTGAATCCAAAATGTATTAAAATGCAAAAAGCTAGAGGAATAAACTGGATGATATTACTGATTGCAACATATGTGCTTGCAAGTTCGCAAATCACTTCTTCTTAACCCGTTCATAACCAAAATTATAATGCATTCAGCCTATTTCTAGCTATTCCACTAAAATATTATATTGGCTGTTACTCAGGATCAATCCAGGAGCAGCGCTGCCTAATACATAGAAGGGAGGTACTTGACCTAAGGGCATGGCTATTTCTCCACATCATACAAAAAAATTAAAATATGCAGCACTCCAGAAAAAAAGGTGGATAAATTCTGATGCAATGTTTCAACCTTCATAACTGAAGTCTATGCCAAGCATATACATAGCTTTCTGCCAAGGTATTTATAGGAAACACAGTTTTGACCATTTCATATGCAAAGCGAATACATGTTGTACATAGTTCATTTAATATAGAGTGCAAAAGTGAATATATATATATATACTTATTAGCTTCAGATTATGAAATATACTAAGTGTCTATCCTTTAAAGGATGCATGCAATACTGATAAAAAAACATCCCTTCTTACACCAGTATGGTCCTGTGTGTATAGGGATCCAAAATGGCATCCTCCTGCATTAACCCCTTAACAACAAGTCTGCTAAGGGAGTATGGGCCGGGCCCTTTTCAACCAATGATCGGTTGACATGACAACCTGGACTCTTCATAAGACTCTGTAATCTGTTTCTGCTGATAGGAGTAATTAAACGCTGTACAGTTAAAGTACCCTAGGGGCCTAAAAAATAGGGGGGGAAATGAAAAAAGACTAGAAGTTCAAATCACCCCCTTTCTATAGAACTGATATATAAATAAACAAATAAATAGCATAAACATGTTCGGTATCCACACATCCCAAAAAGTTCTAATCTATCACAATATAAAAACTCCTGTTTTTCCGATGTTGAACTCCATAATATCACCTAAATGTCCAAAGTGCCACTTTTTGAAATTTTGAAACACATAAAAAAAATTACCATAAAATAATCATATAGGTCATATAGTCCTATAGCAATAAAAAAACGTCAGTTCATCTCACAGGTTTCATTTCCCTTTTTTTTTATAAAAATGTATTAAACCAGAATAAAACCTGTATAAATTTGGTATCTCTGATTATATCAACCTAAAAAATTATGCAATTTGGAATAATAAATACAGTCGTACAAGTAAGATTTAAGTTATGCAGAGAATAAGTTCTCACACATATTTCTTTACAAAAAAAAGTTATAGGTGGGGAGTAAAAAATGGACACACAAAAAAGGGGCCAAGTCTTTAAAGAGTTAAAGGAAATCTACCATCAAAATTTAGCATGTTAAACCAGGAACAGTTACTCATAGATCCATGCATTGTGCCTGTGGTAATATTCTTATATTTGTTATATTTGGTGGGTGTTAACAGAGTCCATGTATCCTACAGCTTCAGAGGCAATTTTCCCTCCCACTGTGTGCTGAAACTTCCTCAGATGTTGTGAGTTTAAAGCAGGCAGAGGGAGGAGGAAGTGCTGAGGGAGTAGGGGGAGCAGGAGACAGTGTAACAACCTGTAACAGCAATATTGTGCTTGATTTTGATGTTAGATATTTTTTAACTACCCATATCAGAAAGTCTATGCAGTCTACATATCAATAGTACCAATTTTTTATAGACGTTAACTGTATTTTTCTTGCCATGCTATCGCTTCTTTTTAAATTTTAACCCAACATATACTTAGACAGTACAATCTTCTCAGTAACTATCTAGACTTGTTTTATTCATTTCTTGTTAAACAACACTGTATGATTTATTACATGGTCTCTTGTCAAAAAAATGATTCATGAGGTGATAAAAGTCATTGCGACCTGCAGGTCGAAAGATATACATCTAAACTGTCAGACCTTATCTTAAAGCAAAAAGTCACTTAATGATTTAATACCCAAAACACAATTTCTGTGTAGTGCACAATTTAAGCTGTCTTCAAGTTAAGAATGCTTCCTAATTACTAGAAACAACAAAATAACAGCCTAATTACATTGGCCCAGATATATTGTTTTGTCTGTGCCACTTTTTGTCAAAACTTGCACACAAAAAAAAATTGTCTTTGGAGTTTGCAAATGTATTTATTAATTGTTTGCACCATTTTTGTGTCGTGGTTGCATTTTGTCCGACACTTTCGAAAACAGTGCGCCTAAAGAGAAGTATTGGTGTGTGTTCCTAGTTTGAACCAAATTTATAACTGTGTTTCCAAAAAAATTTGGTGCACTTTAGCTAAGAGCCTGGACACTATTCAATTACATGGCGAAAAGTGCACATTAGTGAGGCCAACTGCACGAAGGCAGTTTTTATATATCTGGGCTATAATCTGAAATGTAAAATGAACTCTCTGGCACAATCTCACCTGTAGTTTGAAATCTAGGCACAAGGCCAAGGCACATCAAATTTAAACCTTATAATTTATTCTAAACATGTATTCGAAAACAAAAGATTAAACCAATAATATTACTGGCAATATTATATAAAATATGCGAATATATTGATATGTTATGATATCATATATGACTAATCAGGTATTTGAAAATACAAATAAAACATTAGTACACCTCTGAATTCCAACGGCTTCAAAGGCTTGATAGTCAATTGATGAAGAAATACCCTCATACAGTGATAAAATATACAAAAATCAGTATAGCCAGGTCCAGATATATAACCATGCTATAAATAAGTTGTACTGCTATGGATAGTGCAATATGTAATAACGTTGCCGGTATATATTATATATCATTAATCTTTCTGTAAAATTGCATTTTTATTGCATTTTGAAACTAATTACAACAGATGAGGATAGGTGATTTGCCTTATTTCATTACTGTTAACATTTGCATTTACAAAACGCAATATAAACGCCAAGTTAATGCATGTGTTAACATTGCATTTACTACGTGTTTTGTATATTCAAATGTTAACAGTAATGTAATTAGGAAAATCAACTCTCCCAGCTGTTGTAATAAGTTTCAAAATGCATTAAAATTGCAACATGTTAAATCCCAAATTAACAGTAGTGTCCTCTCCTGTATATAACCCCCTCACATGGCATGTATCCTCTCCTGTATATAACCTCCTCACATGGCTTGTGTCCTCTCCTGTATATAAACCCCTCACATGGCTTGTGTCCTCCTTCCTTCACTAACCCCTCACATGCATGTTCCGCTCCTTATATAACCCCTACAGGCTTGTGTTCCACTTCCTTGTAATATAACCCCCTCGCATGCTTGTATCCTCATCCTGTATAACCCCCTCACAAATGGCTGTATCCTCTCCTGTGTATCACCCCCCCCTGTATACCCTTGCTTCCATGTCCTCTCCTCTGTACATATATCCCCCTCACAGGCGTGTGTCCTCTTCCTGTTTATAAAACCCTCTCGGAACAAATTGCTGTGTCCTCGTCCTGTATATAACTCCGCCCCCTCACATGGCTTGTGTCTTCTCCGGATATAACCTCCTCACTGGCTTGTATCCCTCTCCTTATATAACGCCTCTCATGGCTGTGTCGCATTTGGGATTTAGACATTTGCAACAAAAGTCCTAAAAAGAAGGCCAAAATTTGCGGCCTTCCAGGATAGAAAAAACTGAAAATGTATCAAGGTAAAACGACAGGATCATACATACGGTGCAAAAGGCCGCCCAAATGTCTCTAAAAAAATTCACATAGAGTACAAAACTATGATACAATTGGCCCATGTTCTGTAAGTTTTCCACATCCTTGCCTGCTGCAAAGTCTCCATCACGCGGTCTTCCCCTTCCTGAAACTAACCCAATCCGAAATAAAACGTCTAGATTGTTAATGTGCAATGACATTTGAACAAGGTCCAATGTAACAGATTGGGGGTCATTTACTAAGGGCCCGATTAGGCGTTTTTCTCACCGACGTGTATACCCATATTTCCGATTATGCAGCCGATTTCCCCACTTATTGCCCCGGGATTTTTGGCGCTTCCACGATCGGATTTGTTTGGGGCGCATCGGTTCCGTTTCATTGGCACTTGAACTTCAATCGGAGGGGGGAGGGCGTGCCAAGTGAAAACACAAAGCCCGACGGATTTGGAAAAACCCGTCCCGGCATATCTGATACAATAAATGCACTCTAAATCACAATGTTAAAGACCTGGATAAATAGTCATGTATGTTTGTATGGTAGAAGTTTCGATGTTTCTTGACCGTCACTTCCGGTGTTCTCATACTGATCAAGAACTGGGGGAAGCATAGCGTCCCAGCCGGCCTGTGACACGCCGCTGAATTGATACCCCTATGATAAGCTGCTAGTGTCGGACTCTGAGGGTAAGCAACCTATATTTCATACTCCCCAATTTGCCTATTACCCCTGAGGAAGCACCCATGACAAGACAGGGAAAGCGGGGGATTGCTTCTGCCCCATTCTAATCCCAGTTGGATATTTTAGATTACCGAGGTAGTTATGGACTATCTTAAGACTCTATAACTGATTACCTTTTCCAGTTATCATTATGGTTCTGTTGTATGATCTCTGCCTGTTATAGTCTAGTGATTTATGTTACTATGTTTCTTATATACCTCTAGTGGATTTACTAATTATATGGTATAGTGGGGCTTGTCGAGCACTTGTGCTTTTTAAATGTGTTTTAAACAACTTTTGTGATCAAATAAGATGTAATTTTCACTTTTGAAAATTATAGTGGACAGCCGTCTTTTCATTAAAACTTGAATAGATACACGAGGGGGGACTGGTTCACTTGCGGGTTCTTGTAAAGTGCTCCGCCCGAACATCTTACTCGTCCTTCTAGTCCCGAGCAGGTGCAACCCGTCTTACAGTCCGCAGGGAACGAGGGGGGAAGGGGGAGCGGGGGTGGAAAGGTGGCGGGGGGGGGGGAGGGGGAAAAATTTCGAACCCGCTTATGACCAAATATTACTCAAACATCTAAAAACATACTGGTAGATGATTAGATTGTGAGCCCATGGGGACCGGTAATGATATGGTAACTTGTGTAGCGCCTGCGGAATCTTTGTGCATTATATACATACAGGGATAATAATTATTATTTGATTAAACAAAATAAAATAAAGGCAGATGAAGCCATTTGGTCCCATGGGTGAAGAGCTGAAAGGGGACAAGAAGAGCTTTGCGGGCTGTGCAGAACCGGACAAAACAAGAACATGTTTCGAAAAGGCCATTAGCTTGAGAAAAGAGATATTACCACGTCAGTTGGAACAGAAAGAATGGATGTGGTGATAGTGGATCGGGGCTCAAGTCTCAAGCCCAAACCAGTGCATGTATCACCAGGGATAATAGGACATAAAAGGCAAGCCTGCTCAGTGTCAGAGATACTGGAGACATTTTTGCAAAAGCAAGGAGAATTATACTATTTCAGATAGGCCAAAAGACATCAAAACTGAATCCACTCTTTAAGGCGAGCAGAATTCCCCGACAAGTGCCAATTCACTTTGGATTGGATTTCTCAAAGGCTCCTGCCATATTGTCCTCAGGCACTAGCGTCCTGAGATTGCTTGTAATGCTTGAGATGACCTATTCAGTCCCCATAATAGACTGCAGATGATGTAGAGATACCTTATTTATGTTCCTTCACCCCATCGGCAGTCAGTTGATGACCTAGTCCAACAATAGATAGAAGAAGGATCCCAAGGGGAGAAAAATGTGATTTTTTTTTCCTCTTGTAGGTCATCGAGGTATCAACATCAACAACAGGCAAGACCTCACTCACACCATAGTAGACGGTCACATACTGATTGTAATGCCGGACACCCATAGTCTCAGTGTACCAAGCCATTAGCAAAAGTAGAGCGTTATGGTGGTTCACTTGATAGACCTGAAGACCATTCTTATGTGGTACGTAGTCAGAGGAAAGATGGCATGAAGGCTTGATGTGTGCCAAAATGCACACTGTTAGTTACCCCTATAGCCCACAAACAACTCAACAGCAACATACTTTGTAAATGATACCATGATTAACAGAGTGTTTAAAGCGAGATACCGAGGTTTGCCAAACCGTGGTTAAAACGTTAGGGCAATTCTGCTCTCCCAGGATGAAGTTACCAAAGTGGACGGTAAACGTTGTGTCTCCGTATGGGATTCTTAGTGCGGAGGTTCTAGGTGTGACCACATGAAGCTTGCTGTTCATTGGAAAAAACAGGCTATGTGATATCCCCCCAAAAAATACAATCATAAAATTAATATGAATTGGACAAGACACAATGGGGTGTGCTGAATTGATGCAACGTATGTATGTCTCTTTTATGTTTTTACGGTGTACAGCAAATTAAGAAAAACTAGAGTTGCGGAGGACATAACAAGTTCAAAAAGGAGGATAAAAATGCAACTGGGTGACAAAAAACTCTCTTGAAGTACAGGAGGTGACTACTCCATGCTTCGTTTTGGGTGTAGAAAAGAGCATTAACCGGCCCCTGGAAGAGACTTTGAGGAAACCTAAAAGAGAAGCCTCATGGCTCCGAGTCGTGATGGAGTCATGGATCCTGAATTGTAGATTTTCGCATGGTAATTCTATAAAATGACTGTCCGTATAGTTACTAATCGGACTTATATATTTACGGATATGCATGGTTTCTGTACAGCATTTTCATTGTGTTTCTTTTTTTTAGTATATATGTAGGTATTTTGTGTCAAAGCTCTGACATGAGGTGTACTGGTTAGGTGTGCTTTTTTAATTTAGCATTGTGTGGCTTGATTTATTAATACATGGGTAAGGTTTGTTGAGTGTACATTAAGAGTAGGGGGGTTTTTTGTTTGTTGGTTTTTCCTGTCTCTACCTTGTGTGATATGATGTACATAAAAGCATTTTAATGGAATATCAAAGAAAGAAAACTTTGTCTCCAGAGGTGAGACAGCACCTCTTTTCTTGGATTACACTGAGGAAAAGCACTCCCATATGGATCAACAAACTGATGGGCACATTAATCAAAAACGGCTGCGAGCCAACGTGTAAGTTCTGCAATGATCCACAAAAGATTAAACTGCACCCCAGTGGGAGGAGAACTTGGTGCAAATTGGAGCAGACCGAGAAGCTTTTTCATACTATAATGCACTCTAAAATTCAAGATAAATTTGGAGTTAGACGTAATACGGGTTTTTCACTACATTTGGAGCCCTCACTGTTGACCTTTTGGGGAGATTTAGAGTGAAATAAGAAATAATTATTTTTTTCATTGAAGATAATTTTATCTTCTGGGATTTGACATACTAAGTTCCACTTGAAAAATATTTTTTTTCGTAGAAGACTAAACACCCAGCGGATGTACATAATTTTGAAAAAAAATCTGTGTGAATATGCATATTTATGAGAAAAGGCAAATATTTTTTTTTTGGGTGGGGGTTAAAAGTACTCTGTGAGGGAGTAGACCAGAGAGAGTGTTAGTAACGAGAATATTGAAGAACAGAATGATATCTGGTATTAAAAACAGTCAAATGGATTGGTATCATCAGAAAAAGAAATCATCTGTGTATTCAGAAATGTTTTCAAAACTGATTGGATGGAATTCAGGCCTCAGTGATGAAATTAATGGCATATTTAATAAATTTCAATTTCCTAGGATATGTGAAGAAGTGGTATTAGTAGTGGAAACCACATTACTATCAAGGAACTTTGGAATGCATTAGAGCCTGTAAGGGGAATCCATCAGGCTAGAACGATTTCCAGTTCAGGGGTACAGAAAATTGGGAGACATCTCATTTCCTACGACTCTTGGAGTGTGGTTTAAAAATAGCACACATATTAGGAAATTATCATTTTAATTTGTAAGTAAAACAAATACCCATTAGAAAAAGAATCATCTGTGTATCACTTCTTAATACTGACACGCCTGAGAAAAGTGGTGAAGAACTTTGAAGAGGAAGTGAATCTGGAAGTGGCTTCTTCACACCTCAACCTGCCTGCACTGCTTGATTATTGTGTTTTTCATTATACCCAAATCGAAGAGTACACAACAATAATTCCATGCATGGAGAGTCAAATGAAAGGGGGTGGAGTATGGTCATTGGTTGGTAAATGTTCTGTAGCGGGTTGACTATCATACAGCCTATATGGCAGATAATGAAGTATGTTCCGAGCCTTCTCAAAAACAGTGGTTTCCTTCTTGTATTCAGTAACCCCCTTAAGGATGCGGCCCTTTTCGTTTTTGCATTTTCATTTTTCACTCCAACTTCAAAAATCTGTAACTTTTTTTTTTTCATGTACAGGCTCCTATTTGGCTTGTTTCGGCGTAAGAAGTGCATTCAGATGATGGATGTATCGGTCCATGCAGTGTTACGGGAAGCGGGGAAAAAAAATTCAGAATGAAGTGAAATGATGAAAAAACCCATTGATCGCCGTTTTTCGTGTGTGCTGCTTGTTTACATCTCCCTGAGCGCCCCAAACACAGGTCTATTGTTATTCTTGGTTCGGTATGGTCACGAGGATAACAAACTTTGTCAGGGTGTTATAATGTTTCATACATTTAAAAAAATTAAAAAATTCTTCATTTTCCAAGTTCTGCCACTAATAACGTTGTTTCAACTTCAATTTTCATACAGGTTAAAATTAAAATTCTTCAGTTTGCATGTTCTGCCATAAGAACTTTTCCAGACTTCAGTGTACGGAGCTGTGGGTGGTGTAATGTTTTTGCGACTATTGATTGACGGTTTAATGCTATCATTTTGAGGCTGTATGTGCTTTTGATCACTTTTTATAGATTTTTTTTTATATTTTTAAAAAATCGCTATCTATTTGATAGACGGACGTTTTTGGACGCGATGATACTAAAGGTTTAGGAGTTTTTACTGTATATTTATATTTATATCAGTTCTCGGACAAGGGGGGTGATTTAACTTTTACTTTTTTTACTATTTTTTTCATATTGTTTTTTTTTATTTAATTTTTTTACCATTATTTTAATCGCCAGGGTAAATTCTACCCTGCAGGGTACCGATTGCTAATACTATATACGCAATACTACTGTCTTGCAAGTATTAGATATTACTATGATTTTAAAGCATGCTCGCGGCTATTAGAAATCATACACTGCACGCACGAGGATCATGCGACTCCAGGCGCAATAGCAACCAATACCTGCTCAAATGACATTCAGGGGGCAGGCGATCGGCCATCCAAGGAGGTGGCAGCGTCTCACGTAAGTAGGTGCGGTGGTGGGGTTCGACCGCGGCCTTAACAGGTTAACCTGCCGTGATTGGTGCCAGCACCACCGCGGGCAGTGACAGGCGGGCTGTGCTGCGTTTTTATAAGCCATTACCCGGTTGGTGTTAGGAGAGAGTCAGACGTGAGCTCTCTCCATACACCCTGTGAAGCCCGAAGTCGATATAGTTAGTTCTCAGCCGCGAAGGTGTTCAGGATGCAATGTAATGCAACAAGGGGTGTTCTGAAGAAAGATTGACTTCAATGTTAACACTTTTAAAAAACAGAGAAACGTCAGTTCCATACCGCCAGGTGCTCATCCAGGAAAGGGTATTCCCTCTCATGAATGGAGAGAAGTTGCTAAGAAGTGATGGCATCAATGTTCCATTTAAAAATGGTATCCAGGCTTTATTCTCCAAAATGGCAAGTACAGGTAAAAGGCACGAAGCAAGGATAGTGGTGGAAGTACACATCTACATCTGATGCGTTTCAGACCATAAGGTCTTGGTAATAAATATCTAATGAGTTACAGCCGGGACTGATATACAATGCAATCCGGACGTGGGGAGTCCCCACCAGGTGTAGCAATCAGTCCATGCCCTAAATTGTTACAAGCAAAGGAAAAAAGAAAGCAAAATCCAAAAAATATACAAAAAATATAAAAATAAAGGTATTCATTAATTTAAGATCAAAATCGTCCTGACATGAGACCTTTAGGAAACTACACTCTTTGACTAGATCCAATAACCTTCTCGCTTTTAGCAGTTTCTCCTTAGGTTGCCTCCTCTTTGGTTGGATTTATCCTTCAATGCACTGCAGGAAAAACTTGTTAAATCACCATGATGTTTGAAAATTACAATGTTTAGCTGCATGGACGGGTTTTTGACACTGGATTAATGCCATTAAGGTGTTCTCTGAATCTTTTTCTTAGCTCTAGCTAGGAATCCTACATAGTAACATCGCTTGGTACATATACAATAAAATAACATTGCGGATATTACAATTATAAATTCGCTACTAGGGTACCTAAAGCTACTCTATCTGTGTGGAGACCGATTTTCTGGGCTGTGCAAAGAACAACATCTGATATAGTCACCCACATTTAAAGAAACCCTTGCGAGAACGCCCAGTATAAAGGAGTAGTGTGGTGTGCTGACTAAACTAGGGGACAGTAAACTAGCAATGTAGGTGCTCTCCTGGTAGGAAAAAAAAACTTGGGGAAATGTCCCCAGGGGTCTTTATGACCGTAGGGGGGGGGGGCATATAAAAAAGTAAAAACACACACAACTAGAAAATTATACGTCATCCATAAATAATTAAGATCATAGGGTTCAAGGTGTTCATCTTAAATTTCCGAAACTTACCCTTGAGAAAGTTACTTTAAAATGTTGCGATAATAATATCCTTGTAGAATTTTAATTGAATTGAAAAATAGCCAAAATGACACAGTTCCCAAAATTTAGATATTGTAATATTTTATATATTTACAACCGGAGGAAGATAGTATCTAGAACTATTCATGGTAGTTTTAATTTTAGAAATAATAGTTTTCTACCATGAAAAGTTAATACTTTTACCGTAATTTTTTATGTGCTTTCTCCCATTTGGTAGTTTCTCGGAAACTCTTAGCTTAATTCCAGTGGGTAGAAATCTTAACATGGTCATATGATGGTCACATGGTACACAGCGTGTAACTATCAAGAGAGTAATCAGGTGTGGTATAAAAGCTAGTGCACCTGTGTGACATGCATGACCATGAAGATTGCTATCATTTGAAAGTAAACAAGGAGGCTTCCTATAGAAACGATTAGTAAAAAACTGTGAGGTCTAAAACAGACAGAAGATTTGGACAGATATATAACCTTTCATTTTTCGCAATAACATGTAGTCGCTGACAGCGGACAACCCCTTAAAGCCATGAGATGGAGGATATGCATGATTAAGACACAACATCTTGCATTTGCACAGTGTTCAAAGTTATCCATTTGTACATTACTAAGTGGACTATAAAATGTTTCGTCCATTCAAGCTTGATGTCGCCATACAATTGTATGGACCACATATACGTACATGACATGTACGTAAAAAAAGGCAGTGATTCTAAACCTGTGCTTTTAAAGGGCTTCCCTGTGAAATTAGTTTTGGAAATTTTGGCCATTTGCATTCAGAGTGGACATTTTACCTGCCTAATAAGTCTAGAAATGGTGAAATATGATCCTTCATTGGATTCTTATTTTGCTCTGAGCTAGCACATTTTTGTTAGGTACCGGATCTCCTATAGGAAGTACCAGTAATGTTTCTTGGAGTATAGATCATTAAGAGTTCAGGCATGTTTCTATAAAATCCTATTAAACAAGTATGTTCTTATTTAAAAATGTGATAAGTTGTTTTTGCGTAAGTTTATGGTTCTAAATGATTTGCTCAGGATAAATTCAAGCTTTTTAAAGATGCCTGAACTATTTTGTCTGGAAAACCCTTGGTCAAAGAGGTTGTTCCTCTTTCAGAAATATTGATATTGGTTTGTGTAAGGAAAAGTTATACAATTTCAAATATACTTCTGTATCCAATTACTCATGGCTTTTAAGGATGTTTCAATTAATTTGTATCCCCACATTAGATTATCTCTATCAGCAACCGGAATCAGAAACTTCTAAAATAATAGGCATAGAAAATCACTATTGGTGTACAGCACATTTTATTTAGAGCCGCTATTCGTAAAAAGGTTATTTAGGAGATCTAATGAAAACAGGGATATATTTTCTTCATCGCATATTATCTCTAATAGAATATAATATTCTATATAATCTTCTATATAATATATATAACAAAAACCGCCATTGTTCCCACTAACGCTCTGCGGAGCGACACTGCAGCCCATGCTGACTACAGTACAATAGAGTCCTATATTTGTTGCCACACCTCTATTGATTTCCTCTACTTACCTTTATCCTATCACTAGTGGTGTCACTTGTGTAACCTCTCTAGACTAAGATGAAAGGGGGAGGATAGGGATCAACTGCAACAACCTGCGTGTGTATGAGGTGCTACACAAAAGATCTAGTGTCAAACATATACATATGAGTGGGATCAAGTATCATGGAGCACAATAATAAATAAAAATAACTAAAATCAAATCTATGATGAAATGTAAAAAGATTGATTACCAAATATAAAAATACAGTAAAAGTGCAGGGTGAATAATCAAAGATCTGATTGTACCAACTGTACAACCGTTAATCCAAATAATACATTTTAAAAAAAACTGAATTGCAAAATTTAATAAAAATAAGTTAAAATAAAAAATATACCGATTAAAATTAAATAAACACTGAGATTCCTCAATGACAAGGATTGTAATCTGATTCTGTATTCAATTACTCCTAAGTGAAAGACAAAATCTTTTTCAATTGGAGCCCTTCTGCAATTTTACTGGTCTCTATCAACAATAATTCACTTTAAACCGATGTAGTGGGGCTTAATCTCACTGGGCACTTTGCCCAAACTGTGTCAACTGGCACTATGTGCAGATTGCCTGTGTAGTGTTCAGAGGGTGCCGCAATACATGATCTGGTCGCCCCTGACTGCTCCGACACAGTGCACCAATTTTTTTTAATTTTTTTAAATTAAGTGCAGACCTTTGTGTAGCATGAAGAATAGTGCAAGCGCAACAGGTTGTGGGGAAACAAATGGGACATGGAAACTCTAAATACATGTACAAGCAGTTTGCACCTAAAACGATGGCAAGTTGACAAGAAAACTGGAAACATTCATTAGTAAACATGCACCAATCTGTTCATCGTAGAGTACCGTCTTATAGAGATTTAGACAAAGCTTGTGCGCTAAGTAATGCAGGAAACTGCAGTGCAGCTTCCATCAGGTCAACACCTAGGGGAATGATGTTTGTTTTTTCTTTCTTTTTTGTGCTCACTATCAGCAACGTTTAGGCGCCCAATTGCACCTGGCCATCATCAAGCATGTTTACAGCCGCATATGTCTGATTAACGTATTTTTTCGGAAAAGGCGCACAAAAAATCCCTTTGGAGGTCTCAGAAATCAAAGGGCACCTTATAGTCCAGGCGTCTTATCATGTGACTGTACTTGCAGCAACAGCAGCCTGAGTGTGACACAGGTCTGCCACCTGATGGTCATTCATCATTATAATCAGGGGGCGCCTATACCAGGTGCGCTATATATGAACCTAGACATTTTAGCAGGCAGATTGAAGGTGCGCTTTATAATCAGGGCCTTATAGTCCAAAAAATGGTACATATCAAGGTCTGAAATCGTGTGGAGTTTGTGCTGACTATGCTACTGGACCATAAGTTATAGTATCCAGTTATTGTAAAGACAAAAACACTCCGGCAGATTTTTCGGATAAGTCACTTTCGAGGGTCTTATGGTGTTTACCTGTCGGGTCCTGTGGCCCTCTAGCCCCCCCCCCCACCTCCTGATCTCACCACCTCGCTCACCCCGGCCCCCCCGGTAGACCCACTCACCACACACCACCACCACGCCTATCAAATTTGATGTATAGATGATGAAAGACTTTAGCATCTAGACAATCCTTACTTGGGTAGGAAGCCAGGATCTTGCTTTTACTGATCGCTTATAAAACTGTGAGTAACAGCCTCATGGCTTCAAAGTGCCGAACCATTTACTGATTAAGCCAAATGTAGGAAAAGATTATGTTATTTGAACACAGAGTGCGCTTTTTACACTATTTAAATATTTATTGAATTCAAGCCTCAGGTGGAATGGAAATCTGAGAAAAAGATACTCAGTACCTATATAGATGATAGAAATATAAAAGGGAAGATTCTAGCCAATAGCAGGCTATTTTGTCACATCCTTATAATTAATGAAGAAAGAGGAGGTCACTGATAAAACTAAGGAAAAGGGTAGAATAAGATAAGACTAAAGAAACGGATCTGTAAGTGATAGGACAGTGTGTATTTTTGTTACAAATAATTATTCTGGTATACAGCTATATCGAGATGTGGAAATTTGAAATTGCTTCAAATGCAACGATTGGCTCCTGCATTGGACACACAAGGTGTGTACCAAATATGTCCGCCCAGAAGCCCTGCCATAGGATTCCTCTATTCAAAAAGGACACAGTGTTGAAGCTGGCAACCCACTCTCCTGCCTCATTTTTAAATAAAGTTGTTTTGCGACTACGGCTTCTACCAAAAGAGGTTATTACCGAACATCTAGTCGTTGTGTATTTCAATGCATGCATTAGTTATACAATTATGACACGACAACGGATAGAAACTCCATTTGGGGAGAGCATCCCAACATTTTTGGCAGCCAACCTGGGCACCAAGGGGAATGCCTGCGACAGCTTTTCCAAGTCACGAAAACCGATTAGCTTACCAGGCACTAGTGTCTGCAGGGAGCTTGAACTGAACTATCACACTCCTAATGAGAACAGTAAGTTGATGATTTTCTTTAACTCTGCAGTTTTTTTTCTCTGTCACTCGGCGCTTCTGTATTCCTAGACTGTGTGTTCGGTATTGGGTTGTCCGTCAGGATGGTGAAGATAACGTCGTCCTGGTGGTCCAAGAATCCTATTTACTAAACACCGGTGACCTCCACAAAGACCATGCTAAGCAGGGTCCCAACTACGGCATGCGGCCACATGCGACCGCGGACTGTTCGAATCCGGCCCTGACCACTTCGGCGCGCCACGGGCCTCGCGGCCGTGCAACAGTGTCAGGGGCCTCCGTCATTCGGACAGGTAGCTCCTGCCGTCACTTGTCATAGTGCTTGAGTGACGACGCGCGGAATCGGCCCTCGGAGTCTCTTACTGGAGCTTGGCCGGAATACACACACTGGGCAAGTGCGCTCCATGATCGGTAGAGCCCTTGCGTAGATCCGCAGCCACAGCCGGCGGGGGGTTTCGATAGAACCGGTCAAGGGATCACCCAAGTTTTTTCACAGCTGACCGACAAAGCACCTGTTCGCGCTTGCCTGGGGGCAGCGCCCTAAGGCGCGTCATCCTATCTACACATGGCGTGACTAGGTGGCCTAAGCTTTATTTTTTAAAAAGGGCAGTACAATTGCGGCAGCTGGGGCTTAGCTTAGTAGAGGGGCAGCATAGGAAAATAATAAATTATAAGGGCGATAGGAATAATTAATTATTGGGGGAGCAGTATAGGAATTATTAATAAGGGGATAATAATTAATATAGGGCAGGCATCGATAAATAATTAATATGAGGGGTCAGCATAGGAAAAATAATTATGGGGGCGCATGATAGGAAATTCATTAATTATGAGGGCAGCCAGATAGGAAATAATAATTATGAGGGGAGCATAGAGAACTAATGAATTATGGAGGGGCAGATAGGGCAATAAGTTAATGGTGTGGGACAGATATGGGAAATATTAATTGACGGGGCTGCAGTCAAGCTTAGGAAATAATAATATTGAGGGGCAGTATTGGGAAAATAATTGGGAATAATTAATGGTGGAGGGGCAGAATAGGGAAAAATTAATTATGAGGGGCAGCATAGGAAATAATTAATGGTGGGGGCAGCATAGGAAATAATTAATGTTGGGGGGAAGCATAGGAAATAATTAATGGTGCGGGTATAGGAAATAATTAATTATGAGTGGCAGTCTAGTAATTAATGGGGGTGAGGCATATTCAATAATTAATGGAGAGATGTCCCAGTATCTTAATTAATTAATTGGGCCAATATATAAAATAGTTCACAAGGGGGTGCAGTACCGGTATATTAAATATTTAATTGAGAGGGGGTGCCAGTGTTTTATGGATGAGGTCACATGTACTGCTATTTATTTTTAAACTTTAGTCCGGCCCTCCAACGGTCTGAGGGGAACAGTTTCTATTTGGATTATATAGAAAAGAGGTGTGAGTAAAATAACTCATTTAATGACCTTAAGGATGTAGCTAGTTTGTACATTAAGGCTCAGCCTCTTTTTTTTGTAATCTGGCACATGTTGTTTAATATGGTTTCAACATTTCAACTTAGTAAAATGATTTTGAGATTGTTATTTTGTGACACATTGTACTTCATTTTAGTGGTAAATTGTGGTTGATATGTTTTGCGTTTATTTATATTAAAAAAAATTGCCAATTTACTCACTAACATTTCCCATTTTTAACTTTATGTTTTCATGATCTTTTAAAAGTCTTTTTATTCGTATATGCCTTTGCACAGCTTACAAATCAAAGCCTTTCCCATAATTTCTAAATTGAAATTTTGGGTTCTTTTTTTTCTAAATGAGTTTTAAATATAATTTATTAGAATCGCCTTATGAACCCCTCCCCCCTCTTTTCGAAAATACACTGCTCAAACTACAAGAAACTGCTTTTAGGAAAATTTTTAACCCTTTGAGCGCTGCATAGTAATTAAAACAAAATAAGTTGAAATTTAGGAACTCAAGATAAACTCTGAATTGGACAGTTCATTCTTCACTTTGTGGTTGAGGGATTGGATGGGTTTCTTGACTCAAGTGGGGGTGATATTGGGGATTGTGATTCTGCTGTTGTCACTTATTGGGTGTTGTGCCTCTTATCAAGTTCACCATGTCCCAGATGGCCATCCAGGCAGTAACCACTATGACAGAAGAGGTGTCCAGAGTAGAGGATTATACTGCCCTGTTTAAGAACCAACCTAAAAAACAAACCTGTGAACTATGGAAACTCAGTTATGTGATTTGAGTATGAAGATCTGAAACCCTTGAGTAAATGGTATCTTGGGAATCTGGTGAAACCTTAAAATGTCCAGCAGGTGAGGGTGAGGGGAAATGTAAGAGATATCATATTTCTTTACATATGCCATCTTGTTCACCCAGAACCCATCTTGTTCACTGTTGTTCATCACAGTCGTCTCATGATTCAGACACCATTTTGTGCAATCTGGCTAGAGATAGTTTTTGTCCTTGCTGCTTTCTTTCTCTGCAGCTCTTCCTGAAGGTCATTTTTGACTAGTAGAGAGCCTTCACAGTAAATTTAGAGATAAGATCCTGTTCCCTTGAGAACAGGCTCTTTAGAAGAAACAAAACCTAGAGTTTACTTGGGAAAAGTAGCTTAAGGGAGGTTTCTAGAAGTTGCTCAAAGTATATTCAAGCTAACAAAAAACGTATTTGTGCTGTTTTCTTGTGGGCTTGGATTGTACGGCTTTCAATCTGCACCCCAAATGACATGTCTACTTCATTCTTTGTGTCGGTATGATCATGAGGATATCAAATTTGTATAGGTTTTATAAGAATTAAAACCTCCTCTACAAAATGTTTTATTTTCTATTTTGTCATCTTCTGACACTAATGACTTTTTCTTACTTTGGTGTATGGAAAAGTGGGTGGTGTCATTTTTTTGCTACTTTTGATGACTGTATGAGCTTTTGATCACTTTTTCTAAAATTTTTAATATTTTTCAAAATGGCAAAAAAGTGGCATTTTCGGGTTGCGTTTTTCGCTACAAGGTTAAAGGCCATAAAAAACTGTTACCATATTTTGACAGATATTTGTATTTTTGCATCCGAAGATATTTAATGTGTTTATGATTTTCACTGTTATTTTATATTTAAATGACTTCTAGGGAAAGGGGGTGATTCAAATTTTTAGGGTTTTTTTTACATAATTTAAAAAAAATATTTTATTTTTTACTTTTCTTCAGACCCCCTAGGGCATTTTAACCTTAGTTTGTCTGATTGATTCTATTAAATACTGACATACTACTGTATGGTAGTATATGGGGATTTTCCTCCTCATTCATTACAATGTGCAAATCCCAAAATGTAATAAATGGGTTTAATTCAGTCAGCCTTGGATCTTTGGAAGGCTGTCATGGCAACCAATCGCTGCTCCCCGATGATGTCACGGAAACCAATGATCATCAACAAGATGGCGGCATCTTGTGGCATTGACAAGGAGCTTTGCAGGCAGTGATCAACGGGTTAAAAGTCTTACCGTTAAGTGTTTGTTGCAATATGCAGCATGAAGAGGGCTCAGCCCGGAGCTCTCTCCATTCACCCGCAGCCAACATGTGACGTAGTGTCGGTAAGGGAATACTTTTCTACTCTCCCACTCATGGACACGCCAAGCTGTTTGATGCCTGTTGTTTTAATCTGGAATGAGATTATTGTGTCTTCCTGATTACCTGACTGGATTGCTTCTTGTTTCTGCATGTGTGAGTGACTTAGAATTATGTCCAGTCCTGTACACCACAATTTTAACACATAATTTGTGTTATACCTTAATTTGCTATGTTAGTAAGTTTTTATTGTAGATGGAAAGTTGGACCATTGTGATTGTATCATCTTGTTTTGCTTGGATTAGTAGTTCTACAACACCATAAGCACTGGGACTACAGTATTATCTTCCTGGAAAATCTCATGAAAATTAAATGAAGACCAATTGGATTTACAAATCTCATTGCAAGAAAATTGCTGCATGAGAACAGTCAGGATGATAATTTGCCTTAGTAGAAAGAGATCCTGAATTGTATAAAAAAATTAATAAGGGTGGAAAAACTGTATATTGTGCAGCTGACCAGAGCAGAGTGTTGAGGGAGAACCTAGAGGGGATCAAGTGTATATATAAAAAAACAAGTCCTGCTCAGGGGACGTAGAATCTGAGTAAGCACCTGTTCACTCTGAATTATGGATCCGTCCACAAAAAAGGAGTGAATGTTAAAAATAATGTACCATTTTGGAAGAAATAGTGTGCATGCTTTCTTCAGACTAACTCTTCACACACTCTTGGCTTAAAGTACCAAGTTAATTGTACTAAGGTCACTTAGATAACACAGCCACCTACATCTTTATCTAGAAGGTAATTCAGTGAGAGAATGGTGCTATTCACTCTTAATAGCCCCCTTTGTGACAACAATTGCTGAATAACCTATAAAAGTCAATGTATACACATTGTTTATTCACCTTCAACCAGTGACCTTAGTATAAGCTACTTGTATATGACCATTGTATTCTGTCATTTGGCCTTGCAGAGCGGCAGTGTAAAACCAGGTGAATAGGGGCTATATTGCTTATTATTAAAACAACAGGAGATGGGATTCTGCCTGTGACATTAAAGCGGTATTCCAGGAATAAGCATAATTCATATTCAAATGTTTAATTAAAATATGAAATTACATACATTTAGTTGTTATTTAAAATTTTGCTCCTCTTAGCAAAAAAATGTTGGAAACATACAACATAATGGAGAAATAAAATACTACTGGCTCTTTAATCAGTCCTGTGACTGTGGAGGAGACATAGGACAGAAGATGGCCTCTAGTCATATGTCCACATCACATGTCCAGCATCTGCCTGGGCAGGTCATGTGATCATCACTTTTTTGGCTGTAATTGGTTGGTTGCAGTGAATCCAGTATGGTCAGTTTGTTTTAGTGAGGCCCATCTGGTGCAATTATGGCAGTTACACACATTAATACTATGGTAACAGAGCAGGAAAGTCAGTTACATCATCACTGGGAGCAGAACATAAGAAGGAGGAGCTGTTACTAGGAACTGAAGGTACTCGTAATTGTAGGTGGTGACCATCTTGGAGATAATTCTGCCTAATTTAGAAAGGTCATAAAATTTTATGAATTATAAAAGTAAACTATTTAAGCTAAATTTTGTGATTAATTAATTAATTTATAGCATTATGGGTTTTTGTATCAGATGTCGATACTCCCAGAATACCCATTTAAGGAAAATCCTACTTTGTGAAATTATCTATAGAAGGCAGCTAAGAATGCAGTGTGTCCTTCTCATGCCACCCACTGTCACTCTACATTGAATCCTTAGCTTAAAGGGGTATTCCAGGAATCAGTAAAATTCATATACAAATGGGTCCTTAAAATATAAGCTAATATGTAATTAGTTGTTATTTAAAATTTTGTTCCCGTTAGCAGAAAAATGCTGATGACATAGACTGCAATGATGAATTAAATTGCTACTGGCCCTTTAATCAGTCCGTTTATTCCCTCCGGGCGGTCCGTTGCAGAGCATACACAGGACAGAAGATGGCCGCTGGTCACATGTCCACATCACATGCCCTGCACCTGCCTTGGCAGGTCATGTGATCAGCACTCAGTTTGGCTGTAGTCGGTTGGTTGCAGTGCATCCAGTATGCCCAGTCTTGTGGTGATGGCAATTATACGTCATTACTATGGTAACAGAGCAAGAAAACCTGTTAGATCATCACTGGGAGCAGAGCATAATAGGGAGGAGGAGTTACTGAGAACTAAAGGATCTTGGGACTTGTAGTTTGGCAGCCATCTTGGTGATAACTTTAGAGAGGTCATAAAATTTAGTGAATCATAAAATCAAACTATTTAAGCTCCATTGTGTGACTAATGACATTAAGTTTTGTTACATTCATTTATTCATAGCATCATGGATTTTTGTATCAGACGTTCATGTTCCCGGAATACCCCTTTAAGATGAGTTGTTTGATACAGAACATGAACATTACTGTAATTCAGTGATCCAACAGGAAACCTGTGGATTCTCAATTCTTATGGATGACCCAATAACAAACCCAATTTTTAAGGTTTTTTTTTAAGGGTGCTTTAGGAGCATGGGAAAAGATGGAAGGTTCCACACTAGATATGCAGTGGTCAGTGGTACACCTGAGGTAGTGAAAGAAGAACCATGCCTGACTCCCTCAGGTTAGTAGTTTTACTGCGACTTTTACACTCACTGGCCACTTTATTAGGTACACCTGTACAACTGCTCGTTAACACTTAATTTCTAATCAGCCAATCACATGGCGGCAACTCAGCGCATTTAGGCATGTAGACATGGTCAAGACAATCTCCTGCAGTTTAAACCGAGCATCAGTATGGGGAAGAAAGGTGATTTAAGTGCCTTTGAACGTGGCATGCTAGTTGGTGCCAGAAGGGCTGGTCTGAGTATTTCAGAAACTGCTGATCTACTGAGATTTTCACGCACAACCATCTCTAGGGTTTACAGAGAATGGTCCGAAAAAGAAAAAACATCCAGTGAGCGGCAGTTCTGTGGGCGGAAATACCTTGTTGATGCCAGAGGTCAGAGGAGAATAGCCGGACTGGGTTCGAGCTGATAGAAAGGCAAACAGTGACTCAAATCGCCACCAGTTACAACCAAGGTAGGCAGAAGATCTCTCGAATGCATCAGTACGTCGAACTTAGCAGCGAAAGGACCACACCGGGTGGCACTCTTTCAGCTAAGAACAGGAAACTGAGGCTGCAATTGGCACAAGCTCATCGAATTGGACAGTAGAAGATTGGAAAATGTTGCCTGGTATGATGAGTCTCGATTTCTGCTGCGAACATTCGGATGGTAGGTCAGAATTTGGAGTCAACAACATGAAAGCATGGATCCATCCTGCCTTGTATCAACGGTTCAGGCTGGTGGTGGTGGTGTCATGGTGTGGGGAATATTTTCTTGGCACTCTTTGGGCCCCTTGATACCAATTGAGCATCGTTGCAACGCCACAGCCTACCTGAGTATTGTTGCTGACCATGTCCATCCCTTTATGACCACAATGTACCCAACATCTGATGGCTACTTTCAGCAGGATAATGCGCCATGTCATAAAGCTGGAATCATCTCAGACTGGTTTCTTGAACATGACAATGAGTTCACTGTACTCAAATGGCCTCCACAGTCACCAGATCTCAATCCAATAGAGCATCTTTGGGATGTGGTGGAACAGGAGATTCGCATCATGGATGTGCAGCCGACAAATCTGCGCAACTGTGTGATGCCATCATGTCAATATGGACCAAAATCTCTGAGGAATGCTCCCAGCACCTTGTTGAATCTATGCCATGAAGAATTGAGGCAGTTCTGAAGGCAAAAGGGGGTCCAACCCGTTACTAGCATTGTGTACCTAATAAAGTGGCCGGTGAGTGTACATCATCACAACTAACAGAGGATACTGCACTATAGAAGCGCCCTTCCCACTCCACTGTTTTTCAGATATTCTTTACCATTTGGTTCAACCACATTTGCAGAATTTTTTGAAAAAATTTGATTTGTCCCGAATCGAATCATGACAAATCACGTTAAAAAACAGGTTTTTCCTGTCTGCAGAGAGCCTTTTGGGTGTTGTAGAACATTGTGCCATGCTTAAATATGCATGGGGAGCGTGGTTTGGTCTTCAAACAATGCTGTGTTTTAGTATGACACGCACATGACAGCAGCTGCTCTTAGAATCGCTTCACTCTTCGATTCCATGGGCACTTACAGAGGCCAACTTCACCAAATAAGCAAAGTGGGAACACAACCGGACATGGTAACGTCTGTGTTTAGCTCACTGATCATTTTGCCCTTCATTTCATCCGTCAGTGTCCGCTTTCAATAATCCATCATCTGTATTGCTAAAGCCAAAAACAAACAGGAGTGGATCCAAAACAGAGATGACCAGAAATTGGGATATGTTCTGTATCCACTCCTGCCTATGGCTATCAATCCTCAGGCTTTTCATTCCTTCTGACAGATGAAGGGGAAAGCTAAACATAGTGGCAACGTCATAGAGCGGTGGAGGGTGAAAACAGCATTATGGTAATCACAGGGTATTCCAGGGAAATCGTGGACTCCAGTCAGACTGTATTTTGTTGCAAGAAATTTTTTTATTGATACAAACTTTAACGTGACGTTTCGGTCAAACAATAGACCTTCATCAGACTCTGTGGATACAGTGTATACGTGAACATAAACAATACAATATATACATATTTACAAAAAAAATATGTAGGAAAATAAAGAGACAGCTTACCAGTTTGTTTTGTAAATGTATATATTGTATTGTTTATGTTTCTATCCTAATTCACGTATACACTGTATCCACAGAGTCTGATGAAGGTGTATTGTTTGACCGAAACGTCACATTAAAGTTTGTATCAATAAAAAATTTTCTTGCAACAAAATACAGTGTGACTGGAGTCCACGATTTTACTAGATTCAACGGGATTGGGACCCTCTCCAGAGCACCTGTGCATCGAATTTGTTTTAGTGTGCAGCAAAAATCCATACTTCATCAGAGGGTATTCCAGGGAGACAGCTGTCAGTTGGCAGCAGCATGAGTACACCACAGAGTGGCACAATGACAAATTACGGAGGTGGCAGAAACATGGTAAGCCACAGAGTGACACAATGACAGAACGCGGAGGTGGCGGCGGCAGCAGAAGGAGGCCACAGAGTGGCACAATGATAATGTGGAGGTGACGGCAACATGACAAAGTTTGGAGGTGGCAGCAGCAGGAGGTCGGAAAGTGGCACAATGACAGAGTGGAGGTGGCAGCAAACTGGTAGGCCGCAGAGTAGCACACTGACAGAGCGTGAAGATGGCGGCAACCTGGTAAGCCACAGAGTGGCATGATGATAGAGTGGTGGACAATGCCACCATGTCCTGCTGCTGCTGTTTGCGGCTACCCTCCTCACTTGCCAGGTGAAGGAAGTTGCTCATTAAGCTGCTGATACTGCTCCTAACCCCCACCTCCCCACAGTAGCCGTGGCAGTAGGTTGTGAGCGATCACTGCCAGGATTCCCTCGGTCAGACCTGACAGAGGATGGACCATGTCACATTTTTGACTGGTAGCGTGGGTCCAAGAGGGTAGAGAGCCAAAACTCATCCCTATGCCGGATGTTGACTATTTGGCTGCCACTAGTTAGACAAAGCAGCATCCTGCGGGCCATCTGGGCAAGTGACTCTGAGGAACTCCCGGCCTCCATCTCCACTGCCACAGTGCTTCTGGGTCATCTGCCTTGTCTTCTACCTCCTCGGAATGCTCCTGCTCCTCCTCTTTTGTCACCTGTGTTGAAAAACCACTGATTTCACCAGACTCTGCTTGTGCTTCAATGTCCTCCTACTCCTCCAGTTTAGCCCCCACCGGACTCATGTGGCCATGAGATGTAGGCTCCACTTCTCTAGTGCCCTGACCAAACAGATTTGGCAGCATGAGTTTCAGGACATGAAGCAGTGGAAAGACGTTATTCAACCTGCAACCCTGGCGACAAATAACGTGGCCTCTTCAAAGGGCCTGAGCAAACGGCAGGTTTCATGCATAAGTTGCGAATGGCTGACATCAGAGTTATACAGGGGAGTACTCCGGTCCGCTTGCATCATCAAAAAATCATTAATGGCTTTTCTCTGTTCATGCAGGTGGTCTAACATATGAAGGCTGGAATTCCGACGGGTGGAAACATCACATATCAGACTGATAAGGAAGCAGGAAAACCGCCAATACACTCTTGCGTGCACTTTAGTAAGAAAAGACAGACTCAGGTTCCGTTTAGTCTTAGCTCATGCTCTTAATTCGCCAAGCAGAAAAGAGAACTGAACTGAACTTTATTTCCTGTTACATAACTTTTTATATTCATACAAAGAAGCGTGGTTACATACATTAGGATCATTACAATTGGTGATAGCTATATATGTCTGGCCCTCGACCCCTGCTGATTGGTCCTCAAACCTATATTTGGGTTGCTATGCCAGGGGAATTTCCAGTCACGGTTGTCTACAGTAAATCGACCGCTAGTCTGGATGCTGATGTTATTCTTAACAAACATCTGCTTTTTGATCATAAGACATGAGTTTCGCTGACAGTTGCATGTCTGGTTAAAACTGGTGTAAGGGAAAAGCTATGTATTTCATAACAGACAGAGTACAAAAAATGTAGGACAAAGGGCACATGTATACAATCATAAAGCATATAATTATTATGGACATATATCTTGACCCTCACAATTCCCCCCTAAATACTGAGCTTTTCCCTACACTTCGCTAAAGTTCATCTTTCCTGTAGGCTGTCCATGTGGTGGGAGAGGGGAGTGTATTGCTTCACTGAGTCGTCAACCCAACAGGCCCTTGTGGCACTCAGGTTAATTTCCCAGCACTAACCTAACTAACCTAATCAAAAAGCGATCCTGGAAACTACAGACCCGTGAGTCTAACTGCTGTGGTGGGGAAAATATTTGAGGGGTTTGTTAGAAATGCTATCCTGGAGTATCTCACTGTGCACAACCTTATAACCCAGCGTCAGCATGGGTTTATGAGAGATCGATCCTGCCAGACTAATCTGATTGGTTTCTACGAGGAGGTAAGTTCAAGACTGGATCTGGGGTACGCTGTGGATGTTGTATATCTGGACTTTTCAAAGGCATTTGACACCATGCCACATAAAAGGTTGGTATATAAAATGAGACTGCTGGGAATAGGGGAAAATCTGTGTATGTTGGGGTAGGCCGTTCTGATGCTGCAGCTTGAGGAGGGTGTGCTCGGCTTTATAAGAATGGCTGAAGTGCATGGACAGTTTCCTGCCCATTTTCAGAATGTCTTGCAGGTGGGTGGAAGACTTGAGGAACCTGATGACAACCAGATTGAACAAGGGCGTCATGCATGGCGCATGGGCCATTCCTCCTTGGTGCAGTGCGGACAACATGTCCCTCCCATTGTCTGTCACTATGGTTCCAATTTTCAGTTGTCACGGAGAAAGTCACAGATTGATTTCTTCTTGCATGACGCGGAGCAGTTCCTCCCCTGTGTGACTTTGTTTGCCCAGACAAACCAGGTATAGAACTGCATGACACTGCTCTGCCCTGCACATGTGGTATGATGGAGCAGTACTTAGACTTGTGTAGGCTGAGGTGGTGGTGGTAGAGAAGGAAGAGACGGACACTGGCGTAGGAGCAACAGTTTGACAACGTGGAGGAGAAAGTGGCGTCTCTTGTTCAAGTTGTTGGTGTGGCTGGGTGGGAAGCACATTCAACCAGTGGGCCCTAAAGGACATGTACTGGCCCTGATTGTAGTTACAGCTCCACACGTCCCTGTTGGCATGCACCTTTGATGAAACTGATAAGCTCAAGGACTGGCCCACCTTCTGTACTACATATTTGTGAAGGACTGGCACTGCCTTTTTGGAAAAAAAATTCTGGGGATTTTACTGCCAACACTCTGCACTGAGTGACTACTAATGCCGTTGCCTCGCTCACCCCTTGTGCCACTGTTTACTTGGACCTATGAAGCGAGGTTTGTACCCCGCGGCCATTTGGCTCCCGTGCTCGCACTGCTGCCACCCTGCTGAATCATGGCCACAGTAGCGACTTGCTGCATCATTACAATTGGTGATAGCTAAGCATATATGTCTGGCCCTCGACCCCTGCTGATTGGTCCTCAAACCTATGTTTGGGTTGCTATGCCAGGGGAATTTCCTGTCACCGTTGTCTACAGTAAATCGACCGCTAGTCTGGATACTGATGCTATTCTTAACAAACATCTGCATTTTGATCATAAGACTTGAGTTTCGCTGACAGTTGCATGTCTGGTTAAAACTGGTGTAAGGGAAAAGCTCGCACTGCTGCCACCCTGCTGACTCATGGCCACAGTAGCGACTTGCTGCCTGCTCCGCTGCCTGACACACAAGTTGACACTCTCTTCGCCTGACGATGATCAATTTTCCTTTCCCTGTCACTGCTATTCTCCTCAACGGTGTCAGTAGGCACAGCCTGCCTACTGCACGAAGCAGCAGATGACTGCCCCACCTCTTCACTGCCAAGCAGCTGCTGATTGTCCTCAAACACTTCGTCCTTGCTGAATAGTGGCACTGAGCCCAGACCACCTAGTAGCTCTCTGGCTGAGGGAAATGAACAGGACGGAGGCTGGTTGAGTACAGGTGAGTTCCGCTGACCTGCTCCTGGGCCATGCCAACTAATTGTTGTATCTGACAAACCCACGGACTCTTGGATGAGGTTGTAAGATGTTATATTTGAGGACTTGGGGGACCTAGTCAACCTTTGGGTTGGTCATCAACACACTGCCGCACTAGAAGACAATGGCAGTTCTTGCCTCACAAAGTCACCCCTGCTGCGATGTCCCCTTACTGTGCTTTGACCTGTGCTTGCTCCACCTGCCACCTCTCTTATATTATTTCCTGCTCTCAACTTAAGCCACAAAAAAGTATGGGAATTTGCGTTATACAGATACCCCACAAAGGACACTCTGCAATTGGAACGAAAATCACTCTATAAACTATGTGTATTTGACACGTATTTCTTGCTCTCAACTTTAGCAACAAAAAACTATTGTAATTTGCATTATACAGATACCACATAACAGACACCCTCTAATTGGAGCAAAAATCACTCTATAAACTAGGTGGATTTTACACGTATTTCTTGCTCTCAACTTTAGCAACAAAATACTATTGTAATTTGCATTATACAGATGCCCCAAAATGCACACCCTTGGAGTGGAGCAGAAATCGCTACAGCACAGTACAGTAAAAGCAGCTAGACACTACAGACAGCACATGCAGTGTGAAATGCCGAGATCGCAAATGGTTGATAGTTTTTATAGGGCTGTGTGACATCACATAAGCCTGTCGATGGTTGATTGGGTTACAGGTCTGCAGATGTCATCGAGGGTGTTCCTTTCTTCCCAGAGTTCTGCCCAATTAGCTAAAAAAGAGGGAAAAAAAACTTTGTTCTCATTAATCGCCGTAAACTTCGCATTTATGACAAATAAAATTTTCAGTGAAATTCGTGTCGAATTCCACTTCGTTTGAATCGATTCGCCCATCCCTATTTACCATGCCAATTACATATGAGGAACAAACTCCACCCCAGTACATCACCAATCTAAATAGATAGCTTGCAGATTTATCAACCATCTTGTCAATTTTTAACTCCTGAAATTTCACTCCTCCATTTGTACCTAAAACTACTTTTGATTTCTTTGAATTTATTAAAGATCTTAGTTTATTCTCAAGAAAATTAAAATGGAAAAAGAATTTTGCTAGAAAAGAAAATGTGTAATGAATTATGTATGCTGAGGGATCTTTTGACAGGTTATTGTTCATCCTGGAAGCACTTAATGTTGAATGCCCTTTCATCCATCTGAGCCTAAAGAGTAGAGAAACACCACTATTTTCAGATGTTTCTCCGACTACTGTCTGGAATTGACAGTATCACCAAATCTTGGTCTTTATTTAGATAGGTTTATACATCTGTTTGTGACCTAACTTCCTTCCTATACTAAATATACTTTGGAATTGTTGCGTAGGCTTGATGGGGTCATCTTAGAGAACGACTACTTACAAGAGAGTATTGACGTAGAAGCCCTACATTCATTGATCTCCATGACAAAAGATTGCAGGCAGTATATTTATTTTTTAGATCAAGAGGCACACAATTTGCTTCACATAATGAATTTGTTAGGCAGCTATTTCATTTGTGTCTGAAAGGGAATTTAGTAGTAAAGTACTTGCACCAGCTCAGGGGTTCGGCAATGGGTTGGCCATGTGCACCATCCTATGCCAATCTGCTCCTGGCCTGGTGGAAAAAATGTTGGAGTTCTCTGATGTGGATAAAGCACATACTGCCAAATGCCTTGCCCAACCTCAGTCTTGCCTCTTTCAGGTTTTGCCCCGGAAGAGGCAAGACCTGACACTGGGCAGGGCGTTTTTAAGGATTTATATGCTTTTGTGAGTACAAGACTAAACCTTTTTATCTTTATACTTGGGTGATCTGCTCAATCTATTTGTTCCTTTACAGGATCCATGAAAGGTTTTGGACAAGAAAGCATTCTAGTACCTAGTTACCTAGTTATAATGATCACATATTGGGACTTATGCACGAGGCAACACCGAAAGTCTTCTATTTCTAAATATAGTGGAGTGGTGAGATCATCCTTTAATCAGATGGAATTGTTCATTCAAAAAAGAGTTGAGCATTGACTTTCTTGTACATTACTTTTTCTTTGGTAGTCCTTTAAAGGGAACCTACCACCACGATTCTACCTATAAAGGTAGAACGGGTGGTAGGTGGATGTAAGGGACCTGAGGATAGCTCTTTTTAGAGCTAATCCTCACGTCCCCACTAACTTTTGGTAAACTTTATTCAACTAATATGTAAATTTAGTTATGCGGCTACTGGGGCAAGGAGTAGGCGGGCACGAGGCACGTTACTCCTCCTACCCTTTTGTGGGCGCAGTAGCTCCGGCCTCGAAGATGGGGCTGCTCAGCCACGGGCCTGCATTCTGCACATGCGCAGAACGCCAGCATGATGGACGAGGGCGCGCAACTACGAGGAGCACACAACAGGGAAGGAGGAGTAAGGTGGCTACTGGGGCGTGGAGTAGCCGCTCCGTTTAGCCTCGTGCCTGGCTACTCCACGCCCCAGTAGCCGCATAACTAAATTTACATATTAGTTGAATAAGGTTTACCAAAAGTTAGCGGGGATGTGAGGATTAGCTCTAAAAAGGGTTATCCTCAGGTCCCTTACATCCACCTATCACCCATTCTACCTTTGTAGGTTCCATTTAAGAAAATGCTCTTCCCTTTTAGGGAATTTTATATGCAGCATTACATCTGATGCATACATAACGGTCAATGTTCTTTAGGAAATACCTTGTTTAGCCTTAATACTCTGTTCTGTATCAAATTTTCTAGGTACCTGGCAGAACAATATTCTGATTTTATAGGTAATATTATGGCCACTAGAGGTTGAACTAGCCAGCAATGAGCATTTAAAAATGGCCAGACTTTGCTATAGTTCTTGCAAAATAATCAGAATCTTTGTAAGCAGAAATAAGCTAACATCTTTATAGCCATATGAATGCTATCTCTACTTCAGAGTAAGATCGCCTACTGTTAAACTATTCTACCTAACTAAGTGTCTCAGATACAGTCCTGTCCCCTCAGCATGCATGTGATTGGTCATGTGATTAGGAGGTGAACCTTGTTTGGGAGCGCAAGCGTGGCACCAGTGAGTTAAATGGCCTGGAACCGGCAGACATGGTGTGCCACATACCCGCATGAAAGTCCAGCGTCTATTATGCTTGGCACTAGTCTAGTATAGCCACTAGGCTAGTTAATATCTCTTTAGCTAGCCAGTTGGAAATTTAGATATTAGTATAGCAGTATTGAATCCCTGATGAACCTACAAACAGTAGGGGAAATGCTTTGGAGGAGAACTTTTACTATATGCAAACGATAGCAACATATCGTAGGGTAAGAATGAATTTAGGGGCAGTTGTGTACTGTCCTTGTGAGCACAGGACTGTGGGCACCTTGAAAAATAAGCAACAACACTAATAGAGCATATTAGGTGCTTCATATTTACTAATGGAGGTCCCTCAATGGAATACTCAATGATACTCCACCCTATGGACACTGATCCCTGCCTCTTTGGATTGGGGAGACTGTTACATTTTTTTTTCCACTTATAGGCATCTTTGTTCATATGTGCCTTATTATACATAAGCACTGACTACCACTGTGGAACATTCTGTATCTGCCCTATTTGACAATGCATGTGCTGTCAAATTGCTTATTTGTTTGCTTTGGCTTGCGGTTTGTTTCCATGGATAATATTTGTGCTTTTTAAGTACACTCTATGACATTGGTCATTTTTATTGTATTATATTAAAAGTTTTATTTTGTACATTTGCTTGTTACATATATTTAAACAGTTGATGGTGGGTGGTGGTCTGATTAGTAGGGGAACATGTTGTTTGTAATACTCCCACCGACCTTGCTTTGATTGAGAAGCATTCCCTCCACATATGTCAGCACAGAAGGCTGAGCTTCGAGGTATTCATTGAAGCACTACAATTGGCAACTGATGAGAGTCAATGTCTACACTACACATGTTCCCATATGGCAGGCTACAGATTTCCTTATCTCCCCAGGTACTCCAGTAAGACACGGCAATTCAATTAGGAAACTCATGGGCTCTCTCCTATTACCAAAAGAATTAAGTATAATAGAGGTTACAGCACACACGAGCAAGGAGAAAGGATACCCCAGAAGGTTTAGGTTGCCTCAATAAGTACAAGTGTCAGTTTGATCAACAGATGTTTCTGACTCTTATGAAATAAGTGCCATTTGAGGAAATGCAGTCCTGGGAGAGAGCTGGTGCCCCGGATAGTGGGAGAACCAAGTATGCCTCCCATGAGCACTCTACTCTGTTGTGTGTCAGCCCATGGCCCCATCCATAACTCCAAGAATTCAATTACAGAATTCATAAGCTGTGATTTGCCCCAGGTATTACTACTCCCACCATGGCCCTTGTACAAGCCTGCATGCTCTACTTAATCCTGGGCAGATCGTAAAAACCCCTCAGAAGACTACCTCCACTCGACCACAGTCCAACAACTGCAGATAGATTTTATTGAACTACCAAACAGTGGCACATATGCACAGGTGATAGCAGTTGATTTCATTGGCAATACTACATTTAAAGACACATTAGCAGTAGAGAAAGGTTGTACAGACACCATCATGCGGGTTGAATCTATGAGGTATACAGCTGCCCAGACTAATAAAACTAACAGTGCTGGGGCCAGACCACACCTTGGGTCCTTCCCTTGTGAACCTAGATCTCAATGTGGAAGTCTGTATTTTGAGCCTGTATACTACCACCACATCAAATAGCACAGGGTGTGAGGATTGGAAGGTAAAATACCCTGTAATCCCTAAAACCAAAATCCCAGGTCAAGGGATCACCATCTACTCTGACAGCTACACTTGGTACTCTAGTTACAAGGGTGATAGGTCTTTGGGGAAAACCACAAATCAAGTCCAGTCGATAGCAGATCTGTTCAGGATATGCAGGGACATCAAAATTAGATCCAGGCTAGAGGGGAACTGGACAGTACAATGTGCATTAGCAAAGACAATTATGCCATTCTAGGCTCTAAAAGTAACCAAAGGCCTGCATAGAACTAACAGATTCACAGAACCTGGAGGCAGTTTCTTTCCACATGTTTACATTGATGCCATCGGAGTGCTTAGAGGGATCCTCAATGAGTTCAAGGCTAGAGTTTAGGTGAAAGCAGGATTTTAGTCATGCATTGCTCCACTAGTCACCATCAACAAAAATGTGGACTGTGTAAACTACTTATACTATAACCAGCAGCGATTTGTCAACTATATACGAGATGCACTCCAATGTTTAGCTGAACAGGTGAGTCCCATTTTCATCATGGCTTTCCAAAACAGAATAGCCCTAAACTTGATCTTGGCAGAAAAGGTAAAGTATGCTAAATAATAGGGATGTGTTTTGCACCTATATCTCAGATAATAAAGGTCTAAATGGAAAGGTGACTTTGGCCAATAAAAAGACCAATTCTCTGGCAGGTGGACAGGTCCCTTGGATAGTTATTTTGGGTGGATGACTGGTTGGCAGAAATGGTTAGCTCAAGTTGTAACAGCAATCTCGATAATTTTAATAGTCATGGCCCTATTGGTCTGCTGTGTTATCCCTTGTGTAAGGAAAATTAATTAAAAAGGAGTTAATGATTTGACCCTACCCATCAGCATGGGTTTCAAGGAAATTTTTATGTAGGTGACACCCCGATTCAACCCCTTAAGACACACGTACCCCCCCCCCCCCAATTTGAGGCAGTTTCAAATCATATGGAGGGATATGTGAAGGAACCAAGGGGGGTGGAGCATCAGGGTTCACTTGTCTAATGGACCAAAAAGAAAAGTCCTAGAGACACTTTGGGACAGATGGAATAGGTTTTTCAGTGGAAGGTTCAACAATGTATTAAGGTTGGCTTGTGAAAGGAAGATATCTATTTTAGCTGCTGACTACAGGTGGTCCCCTTCTTAAGAACACCCAACTTATAGATGGCCCCTAGTTATAGATGACCTCTCTGCCCACTGTGACCTCTGGTGAAGCTCTTTGGATGCTTTACATTTGTCCCAGGCTGCAATAACTGTAATCAAGTTTTATTGATAATCCTTGGTCCAATTACAGCAAAAAATTTTGAAACTTCAATTGTCACTGAGGCAAAAAAACTTTTTTGTCTGGGTCTACAATTATAAAATATACATTTTTTTAGACTTACATACAAATTCAACTTAAAGAGGACCTGTCACCCCCCAAAAAGAACCCCCACCAAACATGCCCCCCATAATCCTCTCCCCAGCCCCTTTCCATATATGTTAAATTTATTTTCATTTATGTTGTGAAAGTTGACCTTATACTTTATTATTTAGTGTTTCTGACATTGGCCGGGAAAAATACAGTATACGTGGAGAAGGTGGCAGCAATTGCGCAATAAATGCGATGCTGCTGGCTTCTCAGGGGGACGTGGTGGGGGAGTGCCGGCTCCCTCATGAATATACCCGACTGCCAGTGCAGTGGATACAAGGATCCGACCTCTTATTTGATAAGAGGTCAGATCCTTTAGTAACAACTTTTACAACATAAATTAAAATAAATTTAACATGTATGGAAAGGGCTAGGGAGAGGATTATGGGGGGCATGGTTGGTGGGAGTCTTTTTTGGGGGTGACAGGTCCTCTTTAAGAGCAACCCTAAGGGACCTATCTTGTACGTAACCCAGGGAATGCCTGTATATCCAAATACATTATTAACCATATACAGGTATATTAGAGGGGGCTTACTTGAAATTGCTTTACTGCCAATATGGCTCCTGCATCCAGGACAAAACCCAGCTGTGTCTGCCCAGAAGCCCTGAACATTTTTGGATTCTCCAATCAAGAAAGAACACAGTTGTTGAAGCTAGCAACGCCCACTCCCACCTCTATTTGAACCTGTGTGTCTTTCAATCAGGCAGTATTGCACACCCTGATCTGACCAAGAGAGGTTATACCCGACATCTGTGTCTGGTGGGATTCTCTATGCATACACTTGGTTACTACAATTAGGACAGGCACAGACAACCGATAGATCTCCAATTTGTGAAGATCACCAAAACAATAATAGTGAATGACCATTTGCAGTCATTAGTGACTTTAAAGCTTCACATGAAATGTGTGTAGGCTGATGAGGTTGTTGTACATATGGGTGAATAAGCAAAGTCTCGGAAAACCTGGATCCTGGCAAAAGTGTAAGTGGTCTTGTTGGTGCCTGTCCGACACCAGTTTTTTTTTATGGCTGATTATGCTGCTTTAGGATGAACTGTCCTATCTCTACCAGAATTGGATCATCTCCAAACAGCATTGATACTATATCATAAACTTCTAGTTGGATGGATATTTGGCCCTTCCTCTGTCATGTGCACCCAATATAAAAACCGCAAGTAATTTCACTTCACTGGATTAGAAGCATTTCCTGTGTTTATTAAAAGTCATTTCTGTAGTGGTTCCTAAATAGCAAACATGGATGTTTCTTTGTAGTAGCAGGTATTATTTGCTGGTCGTCTTGTTTGCTATAGTCAGCGTTGTTGTTGTTCGGCTGATGCTGGTCGACATTGTCTGCGCATATGGGTTCACCCCATTGTAAAACAATGTGGAACACTATATAGAGAACTAGTTTGTATTTCTGCCGAACATTGCTTATTGGTGACAATGCGGTAAGCTTTTGTTGTTTGTTTGTTTTTTTGTTTTTGGTTGTGTTTATATATATTTTTCAAACAGGTTACATGCAACTAGAAATTCATCTGTGTTACTACATCAATTGTACGCATCACCTATGCCATTTGAAATCATCTCCTGTTCCTGGTAATTATGCTCTATTTTTTGATAAGGCACAATTTCCCAACTGTATTGGTGCTTTGCTTGCAAGCTCATCCATGTGAAGTAGCCACCACACTCTGTCCGTAATGCAATTATATACAGTATTTCTAGGTAGTTTTGTTGGTTATTGCTTATAGTAACTTCCATTTACTGTGTATGCTGGCATCTTTTGGTCTTCCAGAATGAGTCAGCAACTTCAGGCCGAGCAACTCGCTCTCCCTAACATTATCCCCTGTCTGGATTTACTGGCCCCACTGTCCCTTTTGTTCTATTTGCTGATGAGGTATTTGCATTGACCAACCATTTCTTGCTTCCTTACCTCTCCTTACCTTTCCTGTGCCCAGAGGTATGTTGAATGTGCTTAAGAAATAAAGAAAAAAGAGGGGAACTGTACTCGGGTAGCTCAGTATACGATTTATTCATAAGCTTTCGTATCAGTCCAGTGATACCAAAAGCATTCCACGAAAAAAAAAGAAAATGGGCAGGCACTCACCATTAAAATGTAAACTTTATTCCATCACAAGGATAAAAATAGCCGCAGGAGGGAAGAATACAGCAGGAGACCTCTGAAGGCGATGGCGCATTTCACGCTTCATGAGCGCTTCATCCTGCCTACCTATGTGGAATGTGCGTTTGGCATATTGGCCCACTACAATATAGATGAAACCATATAATGTGTTGTGTAGTGATGAAAGCAATTACGTAGCCAAATACTTTCTGTTGAATATAGGATGTTAGCAGTGATTTTTTTCCTGTTTATTTGTCTCATCAAACTATACGACTGAATGCTTCAGGCATCCAGACTCCAATTTTTGTGATTATTTTTTATTTACTGTGGGATCTATTCCGAGGCAGGCGGGTAGTGCCATGTAATCTTCTTTGCCTTTTTTAAAAAACTTTTTTGGCTAATGCAGCTACACTTTTTATGTTATCAAATGACCATTTTTCAATAAATGTTACTTACTTTTAATATACACCACCCCTCATTATATATATATATATATATATATATATATATAATCATATATATATATATAGAACCCCCTAAATTTTTTCTTACACAACACCTTTTCATAATATGCAGTGCCCTTCCTAATTATGTTTTTAAACGGAATAGCAGGAGAACCTTTCCTTTTTGATGCTTTCATGATACTTACCTGAAGCCACTCAGCAATGCCTTCTTCACCTTCAGCCCATGTAATTTTCTTCATCAGGTAGCTGTCTCCATTTTCCCTTTTTTTGTCTTTGCACCCTTCTTAATTTGTTTATTGACACACAATACCCCTTAATTTCATTATTAATAAGGAGCAATACCCGGGTTGTGGCTCTTTTTCCTGCCTCCTTTGTTCAGGCTCTAGCAAGAGACGGAAAGCAGAGTGATGATATCATTGCACTGCTTGAGTCTTAGAGGAAACTTCTGAAGTGGTATTTTTGCTGCTTCACTTTCATATCAACATTATTTTCATCTACTAGTGGAACTGTACTGTCAAATAGCTATTGGCAGGTCTTTACTTTTTACTTTGGCTAGGGAGGCCGTCAAGTGCCCAATATTTTAATCAACCACTGGTAAGAAGTATCTATTCATGCAGGGGAGAAGAAACGTCCATTTTTATGTATTTTAGTTTTTTTTTTTTGCAATGAGTTTTAGCCTATACAAATCAAATGGCGGGAGTCGTATATAGGAATACATCTCTTATTTGAAATTCACATGCTTGAAATGAAAAATAGATACAGTTCTATGTCAGGATATCAATTTTAGCTTTGAGGTTATTTTCTTTTTTGATATGGTGAAGGTGTCTTATCTGCAACGATACTTGGCACTGCTTAGTTTGCTTATTTCAGCTGTGCATACAGTACTTGAAGCAGTTTTATCTAAACAGCTTCACATATATCTAAGATAAGATTTAATTTCTTTAAGAAGGCTTGCTTAGCTTGAAGCATTTAATGTACAGGTTTGTTTTACTGTTTGTTTACCAGCAGGGGATTAATAATACAAACATTTCTATCAGTTTAGAATGTAAATCATTTAATAGACACTGACATTTAAACCAAGAGACAGAACACTTACAAAGTTTAAGTAAAATTAAAATGCTTAATAATATGCATAACGTGGAGAGACAGGAATAGATTTTCAGAAACTCAAATATCTTATTAAACTTATAAATACTGCATGTGACTAGAATTAAGATTTTTATATTAATTGAAGCAAGATCATATGAAATGATATAACCTGCGTATATCCCTGCACTACTACCTTGTGCCTGCCAGAGTAACTTCCCCACATTATATGTATCTATATTAGCACTACCAAATTAGCCATTTCCCCTCTCTGATATCATGTCACTTGTTAGTGTTACAAGGTCTCAAGTGTGAATGGAGAGCAGGTGTGTTACATTTCATTTTGTCCCTTTTACATTCTCCCATACTGACCATTGGAAGTTTAACTTGGAACCTCATGGCAAAGAACTGAGAATCTTATAGCTGTTTCAAGAAGATTGCCAACACCCTGAAACTATTCTGCAGCACAATCCAAAGGCAGAGACTCTACCGTGGAAATATACTAATGTGTCACATGACACCAGGGAGGAACAATTTGGCCACTTTCACTTAGTTCTGCACTTGCTTTTGTTGCCAGTAGTGGGTACCAAGAATATGCAGTTTGACTTTAATTGATATTCACAAACTTTCTCCAACCCATTTAACTGACTTGGGGGAAGGGGGGCTGCTGAATACAAATACAGAGCACTCTATTCAGTATTTTAATTTGTAACATTTTTCAAAAGTCTATAATTTTTTTACACTTTGCCGGTACTTGATACTTTTTGTTGCTCTATAACTACAAAATATCAAAAAGTAAATTTAAGGTTTGTGGCTGCAATGTTAAAATGAGGAGAACATCAAGAGATACTTAAACTTTTGGAATCCAGTGTAGTTTTATGTTATTGTCCTAGAGTTCATTTAGATTATTCTCATTCGTACAGAAAATATATTTCTCTTACCTGACAACTAACTATAATTATACACTTCATTTAAATAGAAAAATATAATATTTCCTCATGTAGCTCTAGATTTATTTTCACCTTGTAATTATTTCTAACTTGTAACTTGATTACTTTTCATTCATTCAACAGCTTATGTTTATGTATTAGGCTTGTTGAAATTTATTTTGCACTTTTTCTGTGAAGTCACTTATTATTCATCTTTTACTGTTTTGTTTCCATCACTTCTGTATTTTACTTTCATAATGGAGACTGTTGGATCATGCACAAAGTAATATCTTCCACTAGTGTAGTGTTTGGTAGCACAATATGTTTATCACATATGCAAATAATCTTCATTTCTCATAACATCCTTATTAAGAAATAAATTGCAAAAGTGACTGAAGGGATATTTACAGGTTACTAATGTATTATATAACGTCATATATGTTAACCTGGATACATTTTACAAATACAATATTTAATTACTCTTCAGCAAATGTAATAAAAGTAAGAATGAAAAGTTATACAATTCTCAAATATACTTCCTATATGAATTCCTCTCGATCTTTTCTTGCTGTCATTCAGAAATCTGTCCCTGGTCATGTAATGTCACACAGATGCATGACTCATTATATCATACAGCTCTAATTGCTCTCTGTGATCCTAACAGGCTGTGCACCTGTATGATGTCACATGATGACAGACTTCTATCCACTCGAAGTAAATAATGAAGCATCTCATTGAATGATAACAATCATAGATCGAGTAATTGATACATAAAGAATACAATCAATAACATATTATTTTGCTAAATTGGATATTGCCTTTAAATGTCCACTGATTTACAAAACCTAAAACATAACAAATCCTTTTCTGCATTCAATATGTCTTGCTTAACTTGAAAGTTCATTCTTTCAACGTTTTAGTTTACAATCTGATGTTGAACTTTCATACTTTGTCCTCTCATAAAATCGTCAGAAGGCAGGGAAGTTTGAGTCAGAACTTTGAGATCACTTTTGGCAGTGAGCCACTAGCAAAATCATTTACAGGGACCCATGCAGAAGAATCCTTCTTAACCCTAGCTCTAATATGGCTAAGGTGCCCAATTAATCCTAACAAAACACCCCATTACCCCTTCACAATGCAGCCATTTTGTATATTAAAGCTCAGCACCACTTTTTGTAATGTGACATGTGTCACATAGTTATAATAGTAGTAAATTTTGGTTAATATGTTTTGCATTTATTTATTATAAAAGCTATTTTAAATTATCTCCTTTTCCGACACATAGTTTTACCACCCAAATTTGTTACTAACAACTTTCTCCTATGTCCCCTCTTTGTGTTTTCATAATTTTTAAATGTCTTGATATTTTATTTTGATATCACACGGCTTACAAATCAAATATCAATTTTCTTTATTGTATTTTTTATTGTTATGCGGATGGTTGTGTTGTTGTTGGGACACAATTAATTTCCCCAATGAGGATAATAAAGTATTCTATTCTATTGTATTCTTTTTTCTTGAACTGATCTCATAAATGAAATGAGTCACCCCATTTTCAAATGTACACCCCATTTGAGATTTTTATAGTAATTAATACAAAATGTAGGTAAAATTTTGAATAGTCTAATATGTTTCTTTTAGGGTTCATTTAGATTCTTGAGGTCCATATGCTATCCGTTCTTTTGGGGATGGCATTTTCGGTGATACTATTCTAGGGTTGCTATGCTTCCCCTATTGATGAAACACTTTTTTGTGAGGGAGAAGTAGAAAAACATATTCTGTAATTGTTTTTTGCCATTTTTTTAGTGTTTAACATATACCCTTGGTTATACTGTATGCTATCTTTATTCTATGGGTCAATACGAATAAGGTAAAACCAAATTTCAATATTTTTTCTTACATTTTACTCATTTTGCTGAATTAAACCTAATGTGGTGAAAAATCTTTCATTTTTGCTATTCTATTTTGGCATAAGTGGCATAACAGTTTTATTTTTTGGTCTATAGAGCTGGTTAAGAGCTTGTATCTGTTGTACTTTACGACAGGACACATTTTGTATAGAAATGATCACTTTTTATCGCATTTTATGTGAGATAAGATAAAAAGGTCAAAATTATAATTTTTGGTGTTTTTTTTTTTCTGTTTTACACCGTTCATCATGGCAGGGCCTGGCGTAGAAAAAAACGCAGCCGGCGACTTTTCGCATATGAAAAGTCGCGGGCAGCAGCGAGTGCGCAGGCACGGGGACAGTAACGCCCCGTGCCAGCCTACTCCCGTCTGGCCGCGCCCACAGCGCGGCCGGCCGGGCCCCCCCCTTCACGCCCCTTCACGCCCGTGAAAGCTAGCAATAAGCTAGCATTTGCAATTATTTCAGGGCCTCTGTGCCACTGGTGGTGCGCAGAGGTCCTGATAAATATCCCCCAGAGTTTGTATGGTGATTTTCACTTTTTTATGTTATATGTCACTTTTATCTGTAAAGGGGCTTTGGGGCATATTTTTTGATTAAATAGTACATTTTTATTTAAACATTTTTTTCCTTTTTTTTTTAACTTTTTCATTATGGAACATGTTCATTAGGATAACCTGCAATACGGATGTACTCCATGGTAATATCATTGTCAGCCTATGCAATTGCATAGGGTGACATAGTGCCTGTAAGTTCCTGTTTGTGACAGGATCTTACAAGCATTTACTATAGACAGCCTTGGAGTCTTAGATTAGACCCTGCGGCTGCCATCGCAATGACTGGCTGCCCTTGAGAATGCTTTATAGGGTGTATGTGGAAATTCTCCTACAGACATTTAAATGCCAAGACCAGGTTGCTTAATGGGTTAACACCCACAATTGAATCTTGCTCCAACCACAAGTATTACTGTCAGCTGTAAGTTGCACCAATGGAGAGGGCACATTTCTATAAATGAATTCTCTCAAATAACCAAAATACATTACTAATAATCTATGTAGATGTTCACATGTGTTACTTTAAGTGTAACTTAAATGGTGATCACAGCTGTATCTTTTGAAAGTTTGTAGTTAAGACAAAACATGAGTATAGTGGTAGCGTTCAGATTAGGAAAACGATTAGCACAACGATTCTAGCTGCATTTATTTTCTAGTTTTTCCGCTAGAAAATTTTGTTTACATATTTCTTCCAGGTTTCCATTGCTATTCCATAAAGATAACAGAGAATCAGGGTTCTATGGGCCCTGGTCTGTATGGTTATTTTATTCAATTGTATGCTACCGTGGGGAGAAGTGGGTGTTTATTATTGTCTTTTTGGGTTAGAAAAAGGCACAAAGCACTGATTTGATTTGCGCAAAAAGCTTTGAATAAATGGAGTTTTTCATATAGTACTGTGCTACAATTGACATGAGTTTGTATGCATACATACCTATCATGTGCATATGCCAATATATGCTCAAAGACACAAATCATGGACTTAAATAGACATATACTATCACATTCTTAAATAGCCATATACTATCACATACATGCACATTTAAAACACCTATCAACATATTAACACACATCATGAACTAACAGTTTACATACACATACATACTGGAGAGGGAACACAGTTAAGTTCTGTACTTACAGCTTCTTCCTTCTTTGCTCTTAATGAGGATCCTGGGCTGGATGGACAGCAGCAGGAAAAGGAGGAGGGATGATCAGACCATTCTCTTGCTCCACAGCCATACAAAATATAATGCTGGCTGTTGCTCTGATATAGGATGTTTATAGAATGGATGTTTTAGGAGGCCACGGACCTGGGGCCTTGGGTCTTGGGTGGCCGCCCAAAAAAGAACTATCATGATCTGCCATTGCAAAGAATAGAATAGTGTAGCACACAGCACAATTTTGTATAGTTTCTCTAATGAATTTCAGGGTCTGATTATTCTCTAACAAAAGTTGTTTTAAAATGGTACACTGAATGAAAAAAATTGAAAAATGTTGGTACACAAGGCTAAAAGGGCTGTATCCTAGAGTTACAAATGAACCTTATAGTTCATATGACATTCCATTTACAATCTTATCTTACAGCAGTTGGTCATACATAGTGATTAATACAAACATATTTCTACACATATGGTATTTAGCAAGTCATGAACTTTCTTTTATAGCTTGTTGCCAATGAAGCAGAAACACTGACATATAAACTAAAAATATAAGCTGCTTAGTGGCCGTCTAATTATTTTCTGTATTAGCTAATGCTTTCTGTGCTCTTAGGTCAGTGGTTTGAATGCATATTATTTTATGTTTAGAAGGTGAAAAATTGAATACCGAAGAACATTTTCACATTCTAAAAATATAATAAGGAAAATATTGTATTTTTTTATTTAATAAGTAAAAGTGTTACCCTGTATTTTTTATATGACTCTATAATCCCCAACTTTTTTCTTTTGTAAAATTTTATATACTATTGTGATATTTAATATTCACATTTTTTAGCACTTAATACAATATACATTTTTAAAGAGTCTATTTGTATATTTAATTACATATTTGTTGTCATTATGTTTCACCACTGCTTTAATATGAATACTTAGTCTGATCTATCAACTGTTAAATAGATTAAAGGGATTTTCCAGGCCCCCTAAAAAACCCCTTAGGGTGCTGGGACAGGAATCTGAAAAGAAACAATTTATACGTATCCTGTTCTGGTTTCCACATCGCTCTAATAATTCCGGGCTTTGCCCCTTCTGCCTACTCAGGAGTGTCAGTGAGTCAAGGGACCCGCTTCTGCCAATCATTAGCCTCCTGAGAACATTGATCATAAGTAACTTTGCTGCACACTTGTTAGTATTACGGATACACTGGAAGGGACCCACTCCCCTAGTCAGCATGAAATGTGGATTCAGTCACACTGATGTGATTTAAAGATGTATTTTATTGAAAAGCTATTTCTCAGCAAACATATTATTGATTATTGATTCACGTTTTCCCGACGTGTTACCCGAATATTTCAGATTTGTGCCGATTTCCCCTGAATTGCCCCGGGATTTTGGCGCACGCGATCGGTTTGTGGCGCATCGGCGCTGGCATGCACGCAACGTAAATCGGGGGGCAAGGCTGAACGAAAACCCGACGGATTCACTAAAACCGATGCATTAAAAAAAAAAATGTGTTGCGAAAATTGCACTTACCTTCACTCAGCCTGGCTCGGTGTATTCCAGTGCGTTCCGATGCTCTTCAGCGCAGCAGCGACATCTGGTGGACGCGGAGGAACTACCGTAATAAATCCTGGCCGGACCCGAATCCAGCGCAGAGCACGCGCCGCTGGATCGCGAATGGACCAGGTAAGTAAATCTGCCCCATTGTGATGTTTTGGTCATCTGACCTTCTTCAGACACAGATTGCAAATGATAATACTGGAAACATAGTACTTCATAAAAATATATATAAATATATTTATTAATTAAGAATTTTTAAAATACAACAGTATACAATTTCAAGAAATGGAGTGGTGCACAAAATTTCATTCCGGAGGTTACCACAGGCCAAATATAAATTTAATCAATATCAATTATTTCATATATAAAAACATAATGGTCATCCCCTACAACAATTGTAAAGGACTGGCCCCTATATGATTATTATTAAAATAACATGGATTTTACGTCTTTCACTTTGCGCACAAAATGATATGTCAAATTTATTCTTTGGGTCGGTAAGATTTGTATAGGTTTTATAGCATTTTCATACATTTACAAAAATTAAAACCTCCTGTACAAAAATAGTTTTTTCATTTTGCCATCTTCTGGCGCTAATAACTTTTTCATACTTCAGTTTACTGAACTGTGGGTGGTGTCATTTTTTACGACTTTTGATGATGTTTTCAATGCTATAATTTTTAGGACTGTACGACTTTTTATCTTTTTGATCACTTTTCATTGATTTTTTTTTATTTTTTTCAAAATGGCAAAAAAGTGCCATTTTTGACTTTGGGTTCTATTTTCCGTTACGGGGTTAAACGCAGTGCAAAAACGTTATTATATTTTGATAGATCGGGCATTTTTGATTGCAGTGATACCTGATGTGTTTAGGATTTTTACTGTTTAGTAATATTTATATTAGGTGACATGATAGCAGACATATGCCCGATAGCAGATGCTGCCTCAATTTGATAATTGGAAGAGCTTTTCTATTGCTGAGAAGAGACATAAAAATCACTGTGAATCTGGATGACATCACCCCGGAATGAAGGCGATTCAAACTGAAACACACATCCGGAGGCTCCCAGTGGTATTGCCATCATATCTTACCAGGTATTATAGGTTCCCTATTGCTAGTTGTGCAGTGATGGTGGTATGAAAACACTGCTAGAGCTCGCATTTAGCAATTTGTGGCACTCATATTGGAGGAAACATAGTGGCCACTGATTGGCAGAAACGGTTCCTGTGAGCCCCCTTCCCCTGTCAATTCTGGTGTAGATGCTGAGGACTGGAAAGCACTGTGGGAAAATACCTACATACTGTATTATTACATTTGATGTAGGGACTTTTATATAATTTAAAAAGTATGTAAGTAGGATGGATTTATGCTATTTGGACACATCAGCTGATTTTTGTAAGTTCATTCCACTAACTTAGACTTCATGCAGTGATCCCTTAATTGCAACCCATCTGTCATAGGTGGGTGAGCACTGCTCACGTGCTGATGACAATAGAAAAAGACTGTGCCCCCTCAAAAAGATAACAATGAATAGGACCTGCTCCATCTTTTGCAGCCCAGCGAGTTGCACAGGCTCATACACAGGGCCGTGAAGTCCATTGTCATGGGCATGAGCCTATAGAAGGAAATGAAGATGGGGCAATAAACTTTGTCCAGAGAAAAACACATTAATCCTATGAAAATACTGGACTCATTTTACTATATAATTTGTAACACCAAACTACCGATCTATAAGGACATGCATGCAAATTATTTCTCTTACTGCCTACATTGTAAATCTGCATGCAAATATTCATATAGGGGTTTTCCTATAGGATTCCATATGAATGAAATATTGTGATGCGGATTCTTTTTTATGCCCCAGCTGGCACACACCAAACCACTCAACCTCTTGAAGCCATAGTACACCATCTTATACACAGTTTTAGAAAGCCATAAGCTGTTATCTGAAATCTGTATTTTTCCCTTTAACCATGTGCTTCATAATTTCAACTATACGTTACAGCTGTTTATAACATCACAATTCACAATTCTTTCAGAGGTTTGCTTCAAGTTCCAAATATTTGAAATTTAAGAAGTAATTGGGTCTTCCATTACTTTGCATATTCCTCTTACTTAGACTAGTTAAAACACAGCCTGGAGGAAAGCACATTCTGTACTTTAATATAAGATAAGTATTAATTACAAAATTGTCCTTCTCTGTAGTGAAACCTCTCCACTCCTCTCATCCTCATTACAGTTAATCTCTCATTTCCAATTATAACCCAAGTAGCAACTGCTCTTTTCCCCCTATTATTGGACCTTACTTTCATTGACTACAGAAAGTATTTAATTAATCTTTATTTTAAACATTCTCCTTAAAGCTACTAAGGAAACCATAAAAAATCCTGAAAACCATTCAAAAATTCAAAGTAGGACTTTTTCTAAAGCTGCAAACTTAAAATATATATTGCCAGTTTTATATAAATCAAAAGGCAATAAAAATATAAGTCCTCAAAATCTTAAATTTTCTTTTAGGTCATTATTGAAGTACCATATATACGAGTATAAGCCTAGTTTTTCAGCACAAAAAAAATGTGCTGAAAACCCAAACTCGGCTTATACTCGAGTAAAAAATATATATGTTTTACCAGATTTTTGTGGTAAAATTAAGGGCCTCAGCTTATACTTGGGTCGGCTTATACTCGAGTATATACGTAGTTAATATATGGTAGCATCACATTACTCTCCAATTATCTCTAGAAATGGAAAAACCCATCATAAACTAACAATTTAATTACAAAACAGGTGCCAGATATCCAATATATTAAAAACATTGCATTTTTATTAATCAACTCATTACAATATGTCAACACAGGGAAGAAGTGTGCATCTTTATATTCTTTCAACTTCCATCTCATTCTACTCAACAGCTAAACTTCAGGCAACAAGGTCCTTACCCTGGATAAGTGCACAGTACAGAAAGACAAAGAGACACAAAATAGACATTCATACTAAGTTTGAAAAGCCAGTTCAAAACCAAAATAGTGGCAAGGTACAAAATTGTAAAAACCAAAGAGTAGCAGGGGTACAAGCTAAAGGTTAGAATGACAGCAATATCACAGGAGAGTATCAAAAATCTCTCATAGAGTTTAAAAGACAAAGCCAATAGAAGGTACAAATAATATGCAGGTATATATGAAGTGACTAGAACCACCCAAAAAGTTGATTGGAGCAGCCCTCCAGCACTCCCATACACCTGGGTGCATACACATTCCTTTCTGAGAGAGACTGCTAAGCGGCCAATCAATCAGCCTTACAAAGAACATTAAACACAGGGGCAGGCTGACCTGCATAAACTTGTTCCAGCAAAAAATCAAAGATCAAGATAGGAGCAGACATTGTAAATTCAGAGAGTTCTGAAAGAATAGCACTGAATTTTACAATAATGCCTGTCTACAAGGTCTTACTTTGCTGTCCACATGTTGGTCATGTTAAAAAAAAGTTCCAAACAGATTAGAGTAAAGTATGAAATAAAGTAAGTAACATAACTATTGCATTAATCCACCTTAAATAGCCCATCAATCCTTGCAACACAATCCTCATGGAAACTCATAGAGGTGAGAAGGCCAAAGAGTACAGTAAAGAAACTTCTTTCTTGCTTTTAAAAGCCACAGTTTTTAGATTTTCCTAGACCCCTATCTTCCCCCAGCTTACTATTGTTGTTGGAGCTGCTCAGGTTGGACTTTACTTTGAAGGCAATTGACTCAACATCCACTGGAAGTACATGAGGTTCTAGGATTAAAGAAAAAATAAAACAACACTCAAATTTTATTTTTCAAGTAGGGTATTACACATATTGAGTAAAGGGAGGGAAGAAAGTAGATATAGTGGGTATGGAAAGCACTCTGACCACTTTATATTTTTCACTTGTTTCATAGCAGCTAATTGGTAAAAAAGTTAATTTTTTGGTCATATTTTTGCTAATATATTAAACAAGAAACACTGAAATATCACATGATTATAAGTATTCAGGCCTTTTGCTGTGACTCACATGCAGTCCATTTCATTTTGATCCTTCTTGAGATGGTTCTACTCCATTATGGGAGTCCAGCTGTGTTTAATTAAACTGATAGGACTTGATTAGGAACAGCAACCACCTGTCTATATTAGACTGTGCAGCTCACAGTGAATGTCAGAGCAGTTGAGAATAATGAGGTCTAAGGAACTGTCTAAGGAGCTCAGAGAAAGAATTGTGGCAGGCAAGGATCTGGCCAAGGTTACAAAACAATTTCTGCAGCACCAAAGGTTCCTAAGAGCACAGTGGACTCCATAATCCTTAAAGAGGACCTGTCAACCCCACCAAATTAGTTCCCCCTAATCCTGTCCCCAGCCCCTTTATATTTATTGAATTTTTATTAAAATGTGTCTGCATACTTAGTTTTAAAGATCTGACCTCTTAACAAATAAGAGGTCGGATCGTCGGACAGATCCCCTAGCAATCGGCTGTATTTATGAGAGGGCTGGCCAACACACCCCCTCAACACCTGTAAGAATCGCCAGCAGCTGCACATGTATTGCGCAATCGCTGCAGGCTCTATGCGAAGCAGTGCACTGACAGCGGCCGCAGAAGGGCTTATTCACAGCGCTGGTTGAATGTTTGGATTGGGTATCACATGTATCGTGCAAAGTCCGTCAGATGTGTGTTGCACGCCCTATGTTAAAAGTGCACAAAAAAAAAGTTGGTGTACTCTGTCGGAGAAGTGCAGGGAGCACAGAATATGCACCACAATTTTTGAATCGGCTCAACCTCATACTTCACAGGCAAACTGCACAAAGATGGCGGTGCCCCCACCATTTTGTTTTGTGACCTTAAGTAATAACTATAGATTATTTCTCTTTGCTACATCTGATAATACTATCTGTGCCCACTGCTCAGAATTTTGTACATAAGCTATGTTGCATGGGTCCTAGATCTTTGACAAACCTTGAAATGCCCCTAGATGTCAGTATATTAACAAAAAACTTTACAAAGAAATTAACTGTGGCGTGGCTCTATTAATGACTAAGCTCAAATAACTGATTATAGATATAAGGTTATTGGGTTGGTTTGCATTGGCCACTTTAAAAATTCTTAAAGTGGTATTCCAGGAATCAGCATAATTCATATACAAGTGGGCACTCAAAATATAATCTAATGTGTAATTAGTTGTCATTTAAAATTTTGCTCCCCTTAGCAGAAAATGCTGATGACATACTGTACACTGTAACGAAGAATTAAAATGCTACTGGCCCTTTAATCAGTCCGTTAATTTCCTCTGTGCGGTCCGTTGCAAGACAGAAGATGGCTGCTGGTCACATGTCCACATCACATGTCCTGTACCTGCCTGGGCAGGGTCATGTGATCACCACTACGTTTGGCTGTAGTCGGTTGGTTGCAGTGCTTCCAGTATGGCCAGTGTTGTGGTGATGGCAGTTATACATCATTACTATGGTAACAGAGCAAGAAAACCTGTTAGATCTGCAACATCTTCCACCGGGGCCTAGCCTTTTCTTGGGGCCTTGAGTCAGCCGGGCCCGCAGTACCTGAGTGGCTGGCGGTTGCGGCTTAGGCACGCTAGTGTCACGGTGCTTGGTATGGGGAACCGGAGGGCTGTCCTACAGCCTGGCAGGTCTCCAGCAGGTGTTGGCAAGAAATGATGAGGGAGAGGCTGCTATAGCGGTTCTCCCTGGGGCAACCCTTTGGTGTCTAGAGTATGAGTCTCTGTGTGGTGGACAGGGTGCCTGTGATGATGGCAGCCGTAGTAGCAGGGACCAGACGGAGGCAGACGTTGAACAAAAACAACTTACAGTTCTTTATTGGAACCGACAGGAACCGTAGCAACGTGCCTTAACAGGATGGTGGAGTGCTGGAGATGTAGTTGGAGGGAGCCACAGGATGTAGATCATCAGCCGCCTGAACAGTGGTGTTACTAGAAGCTGATGGGCCCCAGTGCAAAGTCTGTGCCAGTCCCCCGACTATAATGTATGGTATATAGTAATAGTCTTCTCATATGGGAAAGTGACACCATAAGGGCCCCCTAAACCTTTTGGGCCCGGCTGCGACCGCAACCTCTGCACCCCCTATAGTTACGGCCCTGAGCCTGGATGCAAAGGGCAGGCTGGGAGATAGCTGTGTCCTGGAAGGATGCTTCAGCTTTATCCTGGATCGCTTCAGGTATCACCCTTGAAGGTAGGATGATACCCCTTTCCTCACTAACTAGCTATTAGCTCCACTCTTCAGGCAGGGAGCTGGCCCACCTGCTCTTGGTCTGGTGTGCTAGCTGCACAGACTCCTCTGAGTCTGTACTGGAGTAACTTCAGTCTGCTTCTGAGCTACTGCTCAGCTAACTGCTCTCTAGAACTTTCCTGACCAGGGGTTTTGTTACTCCCACTGGTCAGGTGGTGGCTACTCCTCCAATTACATCTCAGCTCACAGAAACAGAGTGTAACACATGTGATTGGCTGACACATATGACATCACACAAAACACTTAACTCCTGCCTTACCAGGCATTTCTACCACTGCAGTGTTCCCTTGTGTTATTCAGGGACTATGTAGTGACATGCTGTGGGGCTAGTCAGACCCTACACAGGCTGCAAGCTACATGGTGGGACGTATTCGCAAACACAGCTCTGCCTTGCATCGGCGAGGGTGTTGCAGATCATCACTGGGAGCAGAGCATAAGTGGTAGGAGCAGTTACTGAGAACTAAAGGATCATGGAACTTGTAGTTTCCAGTGGCGACCATCTTAGTGATAACGCCACCTACTTTAGAGAGGCCATAAATTTTGTAAATCATAAAATCAAATTATTTAAGCTCTGTTTTGTGACCAATGACATTGAGTATTGTTGTATATCAGGGAAATATTCTCCAGTTAAACTTTGGCCTCATCTTCTTATCTTTCTGTTGTGTATGGACTTCAGGACTGCTCACAGATTTATTGCTCTCCATAAGAGAATAGTGAAGGCAAAAACTAAACAAAAAGCATTTTATTTTCAGAAAGTACAGCTTTTATTACCTACACTTTGGGTTATGAAAAAAAAGTTTAAAGAGTAACTAAACCTATGGGGCAAATTCATCTTTTACTGTATTTCAGAAACAAACAAAGCAGGTGATAGTTGTAAAATCTGTAATATATTTTAAGGAAAACAGCTTCTCTGTGTCTTGTTTTTGTGTTCTCTTTTGTAGTGAGAATTGTATTTTTACTAAATTCAGATATTAATTAATAGGTTCTTAAAAAGGTTTGGCCATGAAAGACAGTTCTCAAATTTTAAGAATGAAAGATGTTCACACCATAAAGATAATTTAACTATTTACTTTGAAATTTTACTCAGTTTTATTGCTGTTGTTGCTTCTATCACTCAGTGATGGTCAGTGTAAGATTCCAGAGTATGGGCAGGCACTAGCTGAGCGGACAATTCATGATTCCTTCGTGCTATGAGATGTTGTGTGCTGGCAATGTGCTTAGATTATCAGGGTACAGGGTTTAGCTACACTTACATTAAGCTTCTAAATATTCTACTAACATTTGACACATAGAAAAAGAGAAATTAGACAAATCAGAATCATGAGATTGATATGAGACACAATGACACACTCAGCCCTTCTAACTCACCTATAAAAGACACAGTCAGCACGCTATGCCATGTCCTCCTCTGGGATTCAGAGCTTATATTGTCTGTAGAGCTGCTACTATCTCTTCTACAAGCTACTGCTGGACAGGAAGTGTCTCTGTCTGCAGTGCTCTCTGCCTCCTGCCCCTCCCCCTGAAGTACAAGCCATTCATGCCATAGCAATCTGCCTGACCATAGTCAGAAGTTTATGGTCATATCCAGGGACAGCTAAATTGTAAACACTAGGAGTGATAGAAACAGGATTGGATTATATCAGTTAAATCCTCTATCTTTGTTAATTAATGAAAAAGCAGCAACCCTGAAATCCAGTGAATCAAGTGTTCTCTTTATCCGTCAGAAATGCATGCAACGTTTTGACACTCAAGCATGACATAAACCAAGTTTCAAAACGTTGCATGTATTTCTGATTAATAAAGAGAACACTTGATTCACTGGATTACAACGGAGTGATTCTGCTTTCTCCTCAATTGTATGTTCCTGGACCTATGTAACTGGGATCTTTCTGCTGTGGGCACCCACCCCAATATAAGCAGACCCAGGCTGGCCATATTTGGATGTTGTCTCAAACTCTGTTTTTCTGGACTATTTTTGTTAATAACATTGAATGAGAGAATGTGTTATTTTGTTATTCTGAATATATTTAAGAATTTTGTCTTTGTGGGAATACCCCTTTAAGATTTAATTGTACATACAGAATGGCAGAATTTCACAGTGATATTAATCCAAAGTGACAATCCAAAGAAACAAAGTACATTCAATGAGTATGTAGTAGAATAGTCTACACTGCACTTTTACTTTAAATGCAACATTTACACTTGACAAACCGTGATGTATTTTTCAAATGAGTAACAATGCGGATAATAAAAAAGTATGTACAGCAGATGTGTAGCTTAAGGACTTGCAGAGACAGCAGTTACACCTGGTTGTACAAACATTTTATTTTACTATTGAGTAATTTTACGAGGATCACACTTTAAGGTATAGAAATATGTCTGAATTTTTGTCAGAATTACTGATCATTGCCTGTTGTACACATTTAAATAATAAAAACTGGATATCAGATAGATTAACTATTTCTACATTATAATTTATGGTTTACAAGGGCACACAACTGTTATTACCAAATATAGATAAACAGGCACTGATAACTAGTCTATTAATTTATCATAAACTATATTCGTTAGTTGATTCAAAATTCGTTATAATATCCACCAAAAATACAAAGCAACTGTAAGTATTTCCTAGTAAAAAACAAACCCACTTACATCATAGTTTGAACAATTGTAGACAAATGCTGACAAATCTATGTCTGTATATCACACTTTTAAAATATAAAAGCATTTACTATTTCTGTCTCGTTCTTCCATAGAAATTACCAAACATAACAACAGCTTCTGGTTTGATATAGAATAGCACAACAAATAGGATAACCAAGTAAAATGAAATAAAACAAAATAAAATATACAATATACCTAATATCTTCAGATCCAGGGGTATAGTGAACAGTGAAAGTTGTAAAAAACAAAGTGTATCAGAAAATAGTACCACTGCTGGGTTTTTTTTTGCCAATTCTACCACTTTTGGATTTTTCCCAAGTACAATGTACACAATATTATATGGTTCCACTAAAAAGAACAATTTGTCCTGCAGATAACAAACCTTCATATGGTTCTGTATACAAAAAAAAAATAAAAACTATATGGCTGGTGAAATGGAGGGGAGTAAAAAAAAACACTAAATGCAAAAAAGCTAAAACACCTGGTCTTCAAGAGGTTGAACCATGCAGAAGTAATCAGGAAGTCTTAAGATGATCTTAAAATGGAAGTCTTAAATTGATACTGTTTGTGCTAATATCCACCTAGCTTCAACCTGATTATATTAGCTACAATAGAGCTCCTCTTTTATTATACAGTAATCACTGGGACACCTAAGCCTTCTAAATTTAAAGAAATAAACATTTTACTTTGGTTACTCTTTTGTGTTTATTATTTCACATTTTGTAATTATTTTATCCCCAAAAAGCAATGGTCTTCCTCTACAATCACAGTGTATATCGTAATAGGAAGTTCCAGACATTCATAATATTATGAATCTTCTTACACTCAGTATTAAACTATTAGCAGACTAAATATGGTATCAAAACAACCCCTTTAACTATGAATTTCTATATTCTTAATGACAGTCTCACCGACACACAGGTCGAGATTGCTGTTTTTTAGCCTTCACTAAATCGTTATTCAACCCCAATAATCTATCCAGTTCTGGTCTGAGAGAGGCTTATAGATTAGTATTACAATGGCTTAGTAGACTTATAATAGTATATACAGTATATACTATTATACTATATGTATAAATTCCTAAGTTTAACCCTTTTGAAAAACGAGTGTACAGCATATAAATCCAATATGCCTCTCTCAATAATCATTCTTTTTGTTACCTTCTACTTTTCAACTATACCTGTTCAATTGCTATGATAGACATACCAGCAACTGAACCTTGGCAAATATCTCTGAAATATTTTGAGGAGTCAAGAATGTCCTTTTGTATCTTCATTTTTTATGCTAATTAAGAATTGTAAACCTTCTTTCAGACCAATTATATCTGGAACGAACTCCTTATTTTTAAGTTCATGGCTCAACCAATTACTAGAACCTCTGCTATGGCACTTGCAAGGATTTAAATAATACAGTAAAACTGTAGTCAATGCCATGAAGCATTCCCAGTGGTCTTAGTACTATAGTTGGTTGCCCTGTGACATCACCATGTTTTATACATCAATTACAGATGCCACGCTTGATAAAATCTTTCAAAATGGTATTTTCTGTTAGTCTACTCGGGCCACCACCATCATAAACTTTATTTCCCCCATTTTTTTTTACTAAGGGTACAACCACAAATAGCTGGCCGAGTTTCAAAGACAGTTGTTGCAGTAGCAATAAATGTGTGGTGTGTCACTTCATGCATAAAAGCCTTTAAATGGGTATTCTCATTTGGCATTAACATTCAGTTTGGTTAATCTGCCATATATATATATACATTTCTTCAATTACATAGGTGAAGATAATTTCTCAGAAATGTAGTCATATGGTCCCTTAGAAACAAGACTATGTCCTTGGATATGGCCACCTTTTCTGGATGGATTGCACAAAGACACAAAGGGTGTTTGTATATGATATGTCCGGGAGTTACTGCATGTTCCGTAACTGTCCTGTAGTAATGATTGCTGAGTCCAGGAAGTTAGGAAGAACTAAATAGCGCTTGTCCGGCCACCGCTGCCAGAGTGCGGGGTAGTCGTAATCCAGGAAGCTATCTAGTTTCTAAGGGACAACATGGCTACATTTATGACATATTATCTTAACACAGTAACATTTTTTAATAACATCCAATTGAAGAAATGTTTACATATGGCAAATAAATTAAATTAAATGTGAATGCCCAGATGGGAATACCCCTCAAGTCTAAACTTACCCTATACAGAGACATTTCAACTGAACTACAACACATGTTGTGTGTTTTGCTGAAGTAGGAAGAAGCAAAAGGGGTTTCCGCATCAAATGCAGGATTAAAACGTTTCCAGCTTTACTTAACAATCTTCATTAAAAGCACTTATCTTGAAGGTGGGTAGAAAGACTGGTCTACACATTTCAAACATCCATAGCCATAGTCAAGTTTTTTTTTTCTTGCTATTTACGTGGTCCTTGGTCTGAGTAACGCTGGAGGGATTTCTGCTCCAATCCCAGAGTTTCCATTTTGGGGGATCCGTATACCCCAAATTGCAGGGGGTTTTTGTTTCTGAAATGAATAGGAAGAAATCTGTGTAAAATCCACATAGTTTTTGTATTGATTTCTGCTTCTATCCCAGGGTGTCCGTTTTGGAGAATCTGTATACCCCAAATTTAAGTTCTTTTTTGTTGCTGAAGTGAATACGAAGAAATCTGTGTAAAATCCATATAGTTTCTGTAGTGATTTCTGCTCCTATCCCAGGGTGTCCGTTTTGGGGGATCTGTATACCCCAAATTGCAGTTTTTTTTGTTGTTGAAGTGAATAGGAAGAAATCTGTGTAAAATCCACATATTTTCTGGAGTGCTTTTTGCTCCAATTCCAGGGTGTCCATTTTGGGGTATCTGTATTCCGCAAATTTCAATATTTTTTGTTGCTAAAGTTGATAGCAAAAAATTTGTGTCACATTCTGGAGTGATTTTTGCTCCAATTACAGGGTGTCCATTTTGGGGGAGCTGTTTACCACCAAAGTGCAGCTCTTTTTTGTTGCTGAAGTAAATAGCAAGAAATCGGTGTAAAGTCCACCTAGTTACTGGAGTGATTCTTTCTCCAAGTCCAGGGTGTCCATTTTGGGGAGCTGTATACCCCAAACTTTAGTTCTTTTTTGACAAAAAACATAATATTTATGGGGTAATTATAATGAATGATGCATGTGGCATCTCTAATCTTCAAATTAAAATGTAAATTTATTTCAAACTTCAAACTCTGTCATTGTGCCACACTGTGGCCTCCTCCTGCTGCTGCTGCCACCTCCACGCTCTATCATTGTGCCACATTGTGGTTTACCATGTTGCTGCCTCCTCCATAAATTGTTATTGTGCCACTCTGCAGCCTACTCATGCTTTTACCAAATGACCGCTGTCTCCTTGGAACACCCTGTGATTTCCATAATGCTGTTTTCACCCTACACCACTCTATGATGTTGCTACTATGTTTGGTTTTCCCCTTCATTTCATCTTTCAGAAAGAATGAAAAGCTTCAGGATTGATAGCGAAAAAAAGTGGATACAGAACACATAGGACATGCAAATATCCCATTTACTGTTCATCTCTGTTTTGGATCAACTCCTGTTTGTTTTTGGCAATACTGATAGATTATTGACCGATTGAAAGCGGACACTGAAGGATGAAAGGAAGGGCAAAATGATCACTTAAATGAGCTGGCACAGACTTTACCTTGTCAGGCTGTGTGCCTGCTTCACTTACTTGGTGAAGTTGGCCCCTGTAAGTGCCCATGAAATTGAAGACTGGAGCTATTCTAAGAGCGGCGGCTGTCAAGTACATGTCATACTAAAACACAGCATTGTTTGAAGATCAAACCACACTCCCAATACATATTTGAGCATGGCACAACGTTCTACAACACAATACAGGCTCTCTTCAGCCAGGCAATACTTTTTTTTAACGTGATTCATCATGATTCAATTCGGGTCAAATAAATTTTTCCGAAAAATTTGCGGAATCTTGTCGAATCGAATTTCAACAAATTCGCCCAACTCTAATCAATAATATTGCTTCAATTGATTGGCTCAACTTGACATGATGAAATGTCAATGCTTATTGGTTACAAATTCTATTATAAGATACATTTTGTTAAACCCCTTAACAACGTGTGACGTATTACTATGTCACGCGTCGGCTGTGGGTGTTTGGAGAGGGCTTCATGTTATTTGGGTACACAGTGAAAGCCATAAAAATCCAAGCCCACAAGAAATGGCGTAAATGCATTTTTTAACCAATTTCACTGCATTTGGAATTTTTTCCTGCTTCCCAGTACACGGCATGGATTATTAAATACCGTCACTATGAAGGGCAGTTTGTTATGTAGAAAACAAGCCCTCACACAACTCTCTACATGGGAAATTAAAAAAGGTATGGATTTTTGAAGGTGTGAAGTGAAAATGAAAACTCAAAAAACAAAAAAGGGCCAGGTTGTTAAGGGGAAAAATACATGGGCCCATGAATGTCCATTGTAAGTGTAACATATTGTAAACAGAGGTGAGGTCTATCTATTTATCTTTCTCTGCTCAAATGTATCTTCAAAAATATGATTTCATGTAAAAAATACAATGTGCTTATTTTCTGCTTTTAACTTTGCTGGACATATCAATAACATGTTGTGGAGTTAATAGATATTAATGACAGGCACAATGCTTTCATTTTCAAGGTTGTAAGCTGAGGTAGAAGATTGCGTGAACTGGCATGGATGCTGAAAGGTATATTATATACTCTGTCTTAATAAAATAGCTTTTTTTGCAAATAGATTTTAAAATTGATTGTTTGTTTAACACCAATGAGATTTTGTCAAGCTAAAGGCAGATGAAAATGAGCAGTATACTTGTCTTCATGTAAAGAAAAATCTGTCCTTGAACTAAATGTAGAGGTTTTTGTGCGAACTAATCAAATGGAATAATGTCAATCAGGAGCTGTTTACTGCTTGAAGTCTGAAATAAATGCAGCACTTCACTTGAAAAGCATTGGGTAAAAAGAAATACGGCACATAGATCTATCTGTATTTATATTTTGGAGAAATATGACTTCAATTTTCCAAGGTAAAGAAAGTAAAAAAGTTTCACGTTATTAAAAAAAAAAAAAACGACTACATAAATACTAGCTCTTTTTGTTAAGCTCTGCAAGACAAATTGATATAAAAATATGAAGCAGACTTCTTATGGGCTCCCTAGTATCCTCATACATTGCTCTAAACAAAAGTGTTAAAATAAAATGCACAAACTGTTACAGGAGCCACACTTTGAGCTCTTTGAAAACAACAGTTAATGCACTGGTAATGTGTTTGTGAACTTGCATATAATACTTTTATTTATCCTTGAACAATTCCTTCATGGCCTCATCTGACATTTTGGAAACAATCAAATGCTAATAAATGGTATACTTGAGTACAAGCCGACCCAAATATAAGAAGAGGTACCAAATTTTAAAACAAAAAACTAGGAATACTTTAGTAACTTGAGTAAAAGCCTATACTGCCCATTAGCTTCCTCTAATGAAATGTCTAGCAGCCTTCCATACAGGGCCCCATGTTATATAAAGAAAAAATAGACTCAGTACTTATCTACAGGGCTTCCCATATCTCCTCTTCTCTCTCAGTGTTCCTGTGTAGCAAGGGTAGTAGTAAGGGTAATAACAGGTGGCACATGGACCCGTCTCTGCCCATGTTATTTGTATAAGGTAAAGAAGGAAAGGTTAACATCCAAATTTAGTGAGTGGGACCAATTTACGTTGATTTCCTTGGCAGAGGATTCTTTTTGTTCATTTATTAAGCCAATTGTTGCAATAATTGCATTTATTCTAATGTTATACCTTGTATTCCACATTTTAATGTGTGAATGCAAGCAATGTACTTCAATCTCCTAGAAGCAATGAGATAGATTATGGAAAATAAAGTTACTGTATATACTCGAGTATAAGCCAAGTTTTTTAGCACAAAAAACATGCTGAAAAACCAAAACTAGACTTATACTTGACCCAAATAAAAAAAAAGTCAATATTCACCTTTTTGACGCTCCCCTGCAGGTCATCTTTTTATAACCACCAGCCACAGGTTCCTGCAACATTGCAATGCACAGACTATGATGTCAGCTGCCACTGACATAAGAGTTTGTGCACAGCTGCCAGCACACACACTATGAAAACAGCAGCGGCTGATGTCAGAGCCTACTCTTCACAATGTCACAAGGACCTGCAGCTGCTGGACATAAGAAGAGAAGATCTGTGAGAAGCGTTGGAAAGGTGAGTATTGACATTCTTTTTTATGTGCTGGGCATACTGGGGCTCGCTACATATTGGGGGCAGGCTTGCTGGCTATATACTGTGGGCAGGCTGGCTATATAATGGGGGAATGCAGGCTGGCTATTTACTGGGGGTAGGTTGGCTGGCTATATACTGGGGGTCGGCTGGTTATATTCTAATGGGACAGGGGGTGGCTGGCTATATACTTGGGGCATGCGGGTTGTTTATATACTGGGGCAAACAGGCTATATAGTGGGGGCTGGCTATATATTTGGGTTGACTGGCTATATACTGGGAGCTGGCTGACTATATAATGAGTGCTTGCTATATACTTGGGACTACCTGGCTATATAATGGGGGGAAGGTGGCTGTTGAGCTATATAGTGAGGAGCAGGGGCTATATAGCTATATACTGGGGGCAGTGGGCTGTCTATATACTGGGGGCAGTGGGCTGGGTATATACTTGGTAAAATTAGGAGCCTCGGTTTACATTTGGGTCTTCTCAAATACTCAAGTATATATCGAATTTAAGGGAAATGTTAAAGAAAAAATTATTACTATAGTTTTTTGCAAACAATCAAATGCTAATATAATGTATTCTAGTATACATTTATATTCTCTCTGTAATACTACAAGATATTTCATATGCCACTGTCTTGGAATTTGGTTTTGTCTGTAGTGTCTCACAGAAGCCTTGATTTTCAGGCCTGATAGAAGAGACACTGAAATAGGAATACGGCAGCACGGTGGCTCAGTGGTTAGCACCACAGCCTTACAGCGCTGGGGTCCTGGATTCATGTCCCAGGTCAATATCTGCAAACAGTTTGTATGTTCTCTCTGTGTTTGCGTGGGTTTCCTCCGGTTCCTTCCCACACTCCAAATCATACTGGTAGGTTGATTGTGAGCCCATGGGGACAGGGACTGATTTGGCAAAACTCTGTATAGCACTGCATAATTATTATAGGAAGCAAACCTTTACAGAACACAGACTGCATCATCAGCATAAAGAAGACTGCCCAAATGGCAGGTAGCCAGAAACTTTTCTCAAAAACTCATGCTTTTGGACAAACTTCTAGCTTCGTCCTATAGGTAGGTCTCAAATGTCATTATTTCTTTTCTTTTTTTTTTATATTGTAATCTCATTTTTAAAGCAGCTGCTTTCAACTGCTTTCATTCCCTGCGAGACAGATTATTTTGGATTTCTATATCATCTGCAATGTTACACATCCATTGTTGTTTTATTTTTCTGTTAATGCTCTTATCTTTACATTGGTGCTTTCTCGGATTACAGGGGATTCTTATTTCATAATTTTTTTGGTATAGGATTTTACTTGTAAATTTTTTTTACATTTTAGCTTTTTTTTCTGACTTTAACACAGTCTTACCCTAAAACAGGCATTATAATCACACTAGGCACTTTATGCCGCATATTTCAATATATTGTATTGGACCTGTCACCACATCTATTCGCTCCACAGCACTCAATCGATTGCTGTGTTTAAGAACAGAAGCATTTAGCACCACTTCAGTCTTCTCCCCACGGGTCTCCTGCACCTGCCTGCAGTGAGGGACAAGGATAGTAAATCATACATAACCCTTATTGCTTTTTGTTACCGGAAACAGTAGGCATACAGCCCTGCTTTAGGATTATGTCATAGTACTTGTTATTTTGTACCCCTAGCTCAGATAATTAATACATTATGTACTGTACTAGTCCTTTTTATTGACTTCACACTCTTACATGAGTAAGTGAGTGTCCATGCCCATGACCATTGTTTCTGACTATAAGGTAGCTGTTGTTTAAAACATCTGTTGGCTGGCACGGGGGCCTCATGTATTTCTGTGAACTGTATTTCTGTAAACTGCACAAATCTGTGGTTTCCTTTGCTCTGTGTATAAGTTGACTCAACATAAAACTCAACATAAGAAAGCATTCCCGGCCGTGGACACGTAGCCTGAACACGGACTATATTTGAAATTTGGCTGTCTGCAATGGGTATCATTTGTATGGATAGGTATGGCTGTAACTAAGAGCATCAGCTCTGAGTTCTCTTATTAGAACATTATCAAATCGTAATAATGGAAAGTGGACCTGAAGCTGTTAGTTGCAAACTCACCTGTAATGCAAGAACATGTCAGTTGCCAGGTTCTTAAAAAATGTCACAGGAATATAAAAAAATTTCTAAAATCATCTGTAAAAATCCCAACTTGAAGTAGCAAGAAGAATACCAGGGAAAAAAGATGCTCCCAATGGTACAAGAAATTGCCTGGCTCCCTCCTGTATCAATCAAGTGTTGGGGAAGTGGTGTTCATCAAAAAACCAATCATAGTAATGAAAAGAAAAGTATAGTATCCTCTATATACTGTATGTTCTTCTCCCTGCTAGGATATATTTAATCTGAGAAAAGGCACATACAGTATAATGCAACAAAAATGTTTTCTTTGTTGTGTTAGCTAGTAATATATATATATATATATATATATATATATATATATATATATACATCAAAATGTATATTTAGTATAGTTTATATTTAAAAAAAACATATTTAGTATTGTTCAGCTGCATTGTTGTAGGTCCCCATGTGGCCAGGTGTTTAATACTGACTTTAAGTCTTCAATCCACGTTATTGGAGATTTACTTCGGGGATGGCTTCTAGAGTTGGGCGAATTAATTCTAACGCATCGGAATTCGTTCCTAATTCCGGGAAAACTTTGATTCATCACAAATCCGAAGTTTACAGTGATTCTTCAGGGAAGGAGAAAGCAACACCCTCGATCACATGTCCAGACATGAAAGTCAATCAGCGACCGGCAGGTTTATGTGATGTAACAGCCCTATAAAACAGACGGCTATTTCCAATCTCATCATTTCACACTGCATGTGCTGTTTCTAGCATCTAGCTGCTTGTACACAGTAGTTGCTGGAGTGATTTTTGCTCCAATTCCAGGGTACCCATTTTGGGGGATCTGTATATTGCAAATTTCAATAGTTTGTTGTTGCTAAAGTTGATACCAAGAAATCCGTGTCAAATTCACGTAGTTGCTTGAGTGATTTTTGCTCCAAATCCAGGGTATCCATTTTGAGGTATCTTTATACCCCAAATTTCAATAGTTTTTGGTTGCTAAAGTTGATAGCAAGAAATCAGTGTCAAATCCACGTAGTTGCTGGAGTGATTTTTGCTCCAACTACAGGGTGTCCATTTTAGGGTATCTGTATACAGCAAATTTCAATAGTTTTTTGTTGCTAACGTTGATAGCAAGAAATCCAAGTAGTTGATGTAAAGGGAAGTGCCTGTTCATGTACATTTGTATTTGTCTGTGTATGTGTATATATATAAAGCAAATATAACAAGAAAGTTCCTGCTCACCTTCTATCTTCACTGTTTCCCAGCGCGTGATACATCTAATAAGCCCCACGGATTAAAGGCACAAAGTCCAGAAACAAAAGAAGTGATGTCCGCGCTCCAGGGAAATTCAGATAAAATTCATTCTTTTATTGTAGAAATAGCATTAAAATCCATAGGCATGGTTGGCAATCAAATGGTTACCCAGGTCAGTGACCAACGCGTTTCGCCCTCTCTCAGGGCTTAGTCATGGTCTCGTTGACTTACAAAACATATACTGACAAATTTATAAGACCCGCTCTGGTGTTAGCGTGTGACGTCATGATCACGTGACACAAGATCACGCGGTCAGACAACCGCACGCCCACCAGAATGTAACAAGGTATCGTATAACAATAAGAACTTAAATTTTCATAAAAACAAACACAGTAAAAGGTGTCAGGAAGGGCACAGATTGTAGCGAGATGTGAAAAGTAGTGGAAGCATATGTCTAATATGTTGGACAAGAGAACCGGAAAAACTCATAACATACAACATGTATGTGCAAAAGCGTAATTATAAATGGATAAATACGCTAAGGTGAAGTGAAGCACGTGATAAAACTCAAAGGAATAGTCTAAAGCCAGGATATTTGACCTTAAAAGGGCTTAAATACTAAATGTATTAAAGGGACGTACATTGTCAGAATACAAATTCAAATAATAGCAGACATACACGTGCCAGCATAAGCAAAAATGTATAAATGAGTATCCTCATTTGTCAAACGGAAAAAACCCTACACGACCCATAAATCAATACAGGCTAGAATATAAGTGCAGGGAATAGGGAGGAAACTAGTTATATCCCCACAAGAGCAAGTGGTATGAAAATGACATTAGTAGCACAACAACAAGTCCTGTCTAAGATTCATCCCTTGAGGCTGAGTGGTTCTAAGTACAAACATCCAATATGTTTCCCTGTTCATGATTTTCTTCTTTAAATCTCCTCCCCTCCTAGGTCTCTTAACTTTTTCGATCCCTTGCCACTTGAAGCTTTCACTATTCCCATTGTGGGTGTCTCGAAAATGTCTAGAGGCTGCTGACATATTGGTGAGATTGATGTTTTTAATGTCAGACAGATGTTTCCTGATACGTGTCTTAAGGGAATTGGTGGTATAACCCACATATTGAATGTTGCATGCAATACAAGTTATCATATATATTGTAAAAGTTGTATTACAATTTAAATATGACTTGATTTTATATGTATTATTAGTGACAGATGAACAAAAACTGTTAGTGGTAATGAGATGTTCACAAGTAATGCATTTTTGGTGACCGCATTTATGGTTACCTGGATAATGTAACCAAGTATATTTTTTCTCCCCATCCCCTGAGGTGTTACTTGTGAAGTCACTGGGAGAAACTATGGAACCTATGGTGGGTGCTCTTTTGGAGATAAACCTTACACCCTCCGATAGACATTCCTTAAGTTCCTTGCTTTGCTCCAAAATGGGTAAATATTTCGTGATAACTCTTTTTACTGCATTAAATTGATGGCTATAAGTAGTGACAAATGTGACAGGCTTAGGGCCGGACATGCGCTGTCTGTTAGTACCTGGCTTGTTAATTAGAAGCATGTTCCTGTTGGTACCTTCTATTCTTTTACGTGCTGTGGACAGAATTTCTGGTTTGTAATTTCTAGCTTTGAATCTTTTCTCCCATTCAGGCAACTGGGTGTCAAAGACTTGGTTAGAAGAACTATTCCGGCGTAGGCGAATAAGTTCGCCATAGGGAATATTGTCCACGACATGCCTGGGATGGCACGAAGTTGACAATAACATGCTATTCCCGGCTGTGGGTTTGCGAAATGGGGATACGATAATATTGCTCCCCTTTCCCTGTAAAGACACATCTAAATAATCGATGTTGTCTCCACCAAAATGGTGAGTAAAGCGTAGATTCATGTTATTTACATTAAGATACTCTACAAATCGGTCAAATTCAATTCTAGTTCCTGACCAAATCCATAACAGATCGTCGATAAAACGGCCAAACCATTGTATGGACGACCTGTACGGATTGGAGTCAGCAAAAATATATTTGATTTCCCACTGAATCATGAAGATATTGGCAAGGGAGGGGGAGAACTTGGCCCCCATTGGAGCCCCCTCCACTTGCAAATAAAATACAGAATCAAACATAAAAAAATTGTTTTGAAGCAAAAATTGAGTAGTCATGATAATAAATTCCTTCAGTTGTGGGGAATAAACACTGAACTCCTCTAAATGTTTAGAAAGGTACAACAAAGCTAAGTCATGGGGAATAGAGGAATAAAGAGCGACTACGTCGCACGAACACCAGTTTAGATCTGCCCTCCAATTCATCTTTTCAATAACTTGGAGTAGGTGTTTAGTATCCCTAAGAAAGGTAGGCGTGATGGTAGTAAGTGGTTGCAAAAAATTGTCTAGCCAGTCTCCCAGACGCTCCCCAAGACTGCCTATACCTGCGAAACTACATCGACACAACAGGAATACCACACCGAGATCTATTCTCAAAAAAAATAAACGTAGGGGCTATTATCATTCCAGAAATAATTCTCAGCCTCCACATGTCAGTTTTTCAGACACAGAGGATTCCCGTAACAGCTCCTCATCTTGCCCTTCAGATGATGCTTCTGACTATTCAACATCCTCCAATAGAAATTCCTCAAAAAACGAGGGAGGAGGAGGGGGGGCAAGAAACATAAGAATCGGGAAAGAACAGACAAAGGAGAAAATGAAAACTCGACAGGGAGCAGTCAAGAAGAAGAATTAGATTCCTCAGTTGTTAACTTATCCAGTTTCATAATTACTAATCACCAACTAAGAGTTTTGAACAAAGGACTTAATTTTTCTCCATCCACAGGTTTTGATTTGTATAGAACATTACTGGACGTTAATAAATTTGTCAGAAATCTTACAGTTAATTTACACTTTAGAAACCAAACAGAGCAATCTTCACTTGATGTTCCAGCATCTGACAATGGGAGTTCACCACCTGATCCCATTTCACAAGAATCTTATTGTACCAATTTTTTGGATCAGATGGGGACTCTTAGTCTCAGAAGCCTGGAGGTTGAGTCTCAAACAGTTGATGATAGACCCTTGAAGAGTATGCGAATTCTTAATCCTACATTCTATCCTATCATGTCCAGAAGGGACTGTATGGATAAATTCCAGGATTTAGTGGAAAGAGAGTTAACTGCCTTGAAGTCACAATGCAATAGTACCCATTCTAGATCGAACATCACATACTTAGAAAGGAAAGCTTTACAGGATTTGAAAAATAACCCTGATTTAGTAATTAGGAGTGCGGACAAGGGAGGAGCTGTGGTACTACTAAATGCTTCCTTATACAAAAAGATTAATGAGGATATGTTGAATAACCCGCTTACTTACCGTAAGCTTTCTTCAGATCCTACTTCCAGCTGCCAAAAGAATTTAATCAAACTTCTGGAAGAAGGTTTAGCTATGGGAGTGTTAGACCAAAAAATGAAAGAGTTCTTGTTTAATCAATATCCAGTTATGCCAGTCTTCCATTCTCTCCCCAAGCTGCACAAGGGGGTATTCCCTCCTCCCTGTCGACCCATTGTCGCAGGTATAGGCAGTCTTGGGGAGCGTCTGGGAGACTGGCTAGACAATTTTTTGCAACCACTTACTACCATCACGCCTACCTTTCTTAGGGATACTAAACACCTACTCCAAGTTATTGAAAAGATGAATTGGAGGGCAGATCTAAACTGGTGTTCGTGCGACGTAGTCGCTCTTTATTCCTCTATTCCCCATGACTTAGCTTTGTTGTACCTTTCTAAACATTTAGAGGAGTTCAGTGTTTATTCCCCACAACTGAAGGAATTTATTATCATGACTACTCAATTTTTGCTTCAAAACAATTTTTTTATGTTTGATTCTGTATTTTATTTGCAAGTGGAGGGGGCTCCAATGGGGGCCAAGTTCTCCCCCTCCCTTGCCAATATCTTCATGATTCAGTGGGAAATCAAATATATTTTTGCTGACTCCAATCCGTACAGGTCGTCCATACAATGGTTTGGCCGTTTTATCGACGATCTGTTATGGATTTGGTCAGGAACTAGAATTGAATTTGACCGATTTGTAGAGTATCTTAATGTAAATAACATGAATCTACGCTTTACTCACCATTTTGGTGGAGACAACATCGATTATTTAGATGTGTCTTTACAGGGAAAGGGGAGCAATATTATCGTATCCCCATTTCGCAAACCCACAGCCGGGAATAGCATGTTATTGTCAACTTCGTGCCATCCCAGGCATGTCGTGGACAATATTCCCTATGGCGAACTTATTCGCCTACGCCGGAATAGTTCTTCTAACCAAGTCTTTGACACCCAGTTGCCTGAATGGGAGAAAAGATTCAAAGCTAGAAATTACAAACCAGAAATTCTGTCCACAGCACGTAAAAGAATAGAAGGTACCAACAGGAACATGCTTCTAATTAACAAGCCAGGTACTAACAGACAGCGCATGTCCGGCCCTAAGCCTGTCACATTTGTCACTACTTATAGCCATCAATTTAATGCAGTAAAAAGAGTTATCACGAAATATTTACCCATTTTGGAGCAAAGCAAGGAACTTAAGGAATGTCTATCGGAGGGTGTAAGGTTTATCTCCAAAAGAGCACCCACCATAGGTTCCATAGTTTCTCCCAGTGACTTCACAAGTAACACCTCAGGGGATGGGGAGAAAAAATATACTTGGTTACATTATCCAGGTAACCATAAATGCGGTCACCAAAAATGCATTACTTGTGAACATCTCATTACCACTAACAGTTTTTGTTCATCTGTCACTAATAATACATATAAAATCAAGTCATATTTAAATTGTAATACAACTTTTACAATATATATGATAACTTGTATTGCATGCAACATTCAATATGTGGGTTATACCACCAATTCCCTTAAGACACGTATCAGGAAACATCTGTCTGACATTAAAAACATCAATCTCACCAATATGTCAGCAGCCTCTAGACATTTTCGAGACACCCACAATGGGAATAGTGAAAGCTTCAAGTGGCAAGGGATCGAAAAAGTTAAGAGACCTAGGAGGGGAGGAGATTTAAAGAAGAAAATCATGAACAGGGAAACATATTGGATGTTTGTACTTAGAACCACTCAGCCTCAAGGGATGAATCTTAGACAGGACTTGTTGTTGTGCTACTAATGTCATTTTCATACCACTTGCTCTTGTGGGGATATAACTAGTTTCCTCCCTATTCCCTGCACTTATATTATAGCCTGTATTGATTTATGGGTCGTGTAGGGTTTTTTCCGTTTGACAAATGAGGATACTCATTTACACACTTTTGCTTATGCTGGCATGTGTATGTCTTTTATTATTTGAACTTGTATTCTGACAATGTACGTCCCTTTAATACATTTAGTATTTAAACCCTTTTAAGGTCAAATATCCTGGCTTTAGACTATTCCTTTGAGTTTTATTAATTGCTTCACTTTACTCAAGCGTATTTATCCATTTATAATTACGCTTTTGCACATACATGTTGTATGTTATGAGTTTTTCCGGTTCTCCTGTCCAACATATTAGACATATGCGTCCACTACTTTTCACATCTCGCTACAATCTGTGCCCTTCCTGACACCTTTTACTGTGTTTGTTTTTATGAAAATTTAAGTTCTTATTGGTATACGATACCTTGTTACATTCTGGTGGGCGTGCGGTTGTCTGACCGCGTGATCTTGTGTCACGTGATCATGACGTCACACGCTAACACCAGAGCGGGTCTTATAAATTTGTCAGTATATGTTTTGTAAGTCAACGAGACCATGACTAAGCCCTGAGAGAGGGCGAAACGCGTTGGTCACTGACCTGGGTAACCATTTGATTGCCAACCATGCCTATGGATTTTAATGCTATTTCTACAATAAAAGAATGAATTTTATCTGAATTTCCCTGGAGCGCGGACATCACTTCTTTTGTTTCTATTGTCTATATTTATAATATATATATATATATATATATATATATATAGATATATATGTAATTATATGCATACATTCCTTTTCCCTTTAGAAAGAGCCTTCTTGCTTTCAACTCCCCAGGGCCAGTTATTTGGAGACACTTCATATGTCTATAGCTAGATGGGAATCCAGGTTCTTTTGTTACTCAGACTGTATCTTTGGGCAACAGGATGTCAACCCCTACACTTAAGACACCATACCACCTTCCAGAGTACCTGTATCCCTTCCCATCTCCCTGTTAATCTATTCTCCTGTTAACCTATCTCTGTTCCCCTATTACCTATCTCTCTTTCCTTCCTCCTGTTCTGCTCCCCTGTTCCCATTTTAACCTATCTCTGTTCCACTGTTAATCCCTGTTACCCCTGTTAAGCTCCCTGTCCCCTTCTATTCTCTGTAATAATAGGAATAGTTAGGTTTAAGGATTATTATATGTGTGTGTGTTTGTATGCATTGTTGTGGGGTGGATTCTGTGGGTACTGTGTTTAACATTGTAAATGTTTAGTGTGTCAAATCCACATAGTTGCTGGAGTGATTTTTGCTCAAAGCCCAGGTTGTCTGTTTTTAGGAATCTGTATATCGCAAATTTCAATTGTTTTTGTTGCTAAAGTTGATATCAAGAAATCTGTGTCAAATCCACATAGTTGATTAACCAATATGTTAGACAGAAGGCTGGCAGGTGGAGCAGGCAGAGGTCGCAGCACAGTAACGGGACGTCGCAGCAGGGCTGACTCTGTGAGGCCAGAACTGCCGGTGTCATCTTGCGGCAGTGTATTTATCAACAACTCAAAGGTTCTTGGTTGGTTGACTAGGTCATCCACTTCCTCCTGAATGACATCTGACAACCTCAGCCTAGAGTCCGTGGGTTCGTCAGATACAAACCTTAGTTGGCATGGCCCAGGAGCAGGACAGCGGCCCTCAGCTGTCCTCAACCAGCCTCTGTCCTGTTTATTTCCCTCAGCCAGAGATCTACTAGGTGGTCTGGGCTCAGAGCCACTACACAGCGAGGACAAAGTGTTTGAGGACAGTCAGCAGCTGCATGGCAGTGAAGAGATGGTCAGACATCCACTGCTTTGTGCAGTAAGCGGGAAAGTCGAGATGTGGAGAGTGGCACGGGAGGATATGTTGCACTTGCAAGTATTCAGGCTGTGCATACTGGGACCGTTGAGGAGAATAGCAGTGACAGGAAAACACAAATTGATGATGATGTAGCCGGGGAGCCGGGGGAGGCAAGGGCTTCATCATCATCATCGGGAGAAGAGGGTGTCAGCTTGCGAAGCAGGCAGCGAAGCAGGCAGCAAGTTGCTACTGTGGCTGTGAGTCAGCAGGGTTGCAGCAGTGAGAGGACGGGAGCCAAATGGCCGTAGGTTACAAGACCCACTTTGCAGGTCCAAGTAAGCAGTGGCGCAGGGGCTCAGCGAGGCACCGGCATTAGGAGTCACTTACTGCAGTGCAATGTTGGTGGTAAAATCACCAACTCGGCGGTGTGGCAGTTTTTTGTTAAGACACCAGAGGAGCTGAGTGTGTGCAAATGAAGAATCTGCTGGCAGAAATGAGGAGTGGCAAGGGAGCTAATGTTGGCACCATGGCACGGTGTAAACATATGCAGCGTCACCATCCAATGGCCTGGGAGAAAGGTGTCTCAGATGTGGTGGCCCATTCTGCAGCTGCAGCAACAGCAGCTGCACCTAGTGGCACACATGCCATTTAAGCTAGTCAAGGCTCCAGCACCTCTTCTGAAGGGATCTGTTTGTCTTTGACATCATCTCCCGGTCCAGATGTTCCTGCTCTTTGCTACACATAGCGCCAGCAGTTGTTGAATGAGGCGATTACAAAGAGACAACTGTATGCATGCAGCCATCCTAAGGTGCAGAAGCTGACCGTGGCCCTGTCCAAATTGTTGGTACTGTAGTCCCTCCCTTTCCAAGTCGTGGACTCGGCACCCTTATGCATACTATAGAGAAATACTGTACCACTGCCTTTGTGCGCCATTGTCCATCCTCTGTCAGGTCTGACCGGGGGATTCCTGGCAATCATCACTCATGTACTACTGCCACGGCTGCTGTGGAGATATGGGGGGGCTAGGAGCAGTAGCAGCTCCATCAGAAGCAGCTTGAGTCTGGAGTCCTTAATGAGCAGCTTCCTTCAACAAATTAGTGAGGAGTGTAGCTGCCACCAGCAGCAGCAGCAAGACATGGAGCAGACCCTGCACCAGCAAGTGGTGGCCTACTTTGACAGCCCTCTCCCACCCCAGGTAGAGGATCCCCCGGACTTCTGGGCAGCCAAACTTGAGTGTGGCCGCAACTTGCAGAGTTTGCAGTAGAGAAGCTGTCCTGCCCGGCCAGCAGTGAGGCAAAAGAGCGAGTGTTGCAGAGGCCATGGTTACCACAAGGAGAACGCGCTTGTCCACCCGTAATGTAGAGAGACTGACCTTTGTCAAGATGAATCAGGTGTGGATTGGCCTGGATTTCAACACACCAATGCCTTATTCCTCATCAGATTACATCAGACATGACGTCTCTCCCAAACATTGAGAAATGAGTCTGGATTCTAACTACCTGCCTCAGCCACTTTTCTGATTCTGCCACCCCCCTGATGCCACACATCTGCTGCCAGTTGCCCATCTGCCTCCCACCATCTTTACCAGGGACTTGAATTGTCACCTACCTCCACACTGTCATTGTGCCACTTTCTGACCTCCTGCTGCTGTTGCTGCCAACACCTAAACACTCTGTCTTTGTGCCACTCTGTGGCCTACCATGTTGCTGTCAGGTCCAGAATTTGTCATTGTGCACTCTCTGACCTCATGACGTCACTCTCTGATGTCATGCTGCTGCTGGCACCTCCACATTCTGTTATTGTGCCACACTGTGACCTACCGTCTTGCTGACAGCTCCAGAATTTGTCATTGTGCCACTCTCTGACCTCATGCTGCTGCTGCTGCCAGCTCCACACTCTGTTATTGTGCCACTCTGTGGCCTACCATGTTGCTTCCACCTCCAGAATGTCATTGTGCCACTCTCTGACCTCATGCTGCTGCTGCCACCTCCACACTCTTTCATTGTGCCACTATGTGGCCTACCATCTTGCTGACAGCTCCAGAATTTGTCATTGTGTCACTCTCTGACCTCATGCTGCTGCTACTGCTGCCGCCCACCCACACATACTGTCATTGTGCTACTCTCTGACTTCCTGCTGCTGCCGCCACCTCCACACTTTGTCATTGTGCCAGTCTGTGGCCTACCATTTTGCTGCCAGCTCCAGAATTTGTCATTGTGCCACTCTTTGACCTCATGCAGCTACTACTGCTAACGCCCACCTACACACACTGTTACTGTTCCACTCTCTGACTTCCTGCTGCTGCTGCCACCTCCATAATGCTGTTTTCACCCTCCACCATTCTATGACGTTGCCACTATGTTTGGTTTTCCCCTTCATTTCATCTGTCAGAAGGAATTGGTAGCTGTGCTTCAGGATTGATAGCAAAAAGCAACAGGGGATACAGAACACAAAGGACATGCAAATATCCGATTTACTGGTCATTTCTGTTCTGGATCACCTTCTGTTTGTTTTTGGCTTTAGCAATACTGATGGATTATTGACGATTGAAAGCGGACACTGACGGATGAAAAGAAGGGCAAAATGATCAGAGTGCAATCTTTGATGTTATAGTAAGATCTTGGCCCTCAGCTTGTCAGGCTGCGTTCCAGCTTTACTTATTTGGTCAAGTTGGTCCCTGTAAGTGCCCATGGAATTGAAGAGTGAAGCGATTTTAAGAGTGGCGGCTTTCATGTGCGTGTCATACTAAAACACAGCATTGTTTGAAGACCAAACCACGCTCTGTATGCATATTTGAGCATGGCACAATGTTCTACAGCACCCTACAGGCTCTCTGTAGCCAGGAAATACCTGTTTTAACATGATTCATCATGATTCGATTCGGGTCGAATCAAATTTTATTGGAAAATTTGGCAAACTCTGCAAATCGAATTTTTTTAAAATTCGCCCATCTCTAATCACTTCCTTCAAGAATTAGATTTCTAGAAGCTTTTCTAGAGGGAATAATATAACATAATGTACATAATAATTAATTGTAATTTTCTTTGCAATGTTTCTAATACATTAGAAAAGACAAAACCGCCAGGTGCACAAGTTCTTGCTCTAATCCAAATGACACATTCCCTTTTTTTGGGTCAGTATACAAAATGTATATAGTTTTGTTATGTACTAATAACTAATATTGTAATACATGTTCAAGTGCAGGGGACATCAATGTTCTTGCACGGTCCCCTGCACTTGAACACGTACTGTATACTGCCCCAGTCATTGTAGATGAGTGTGGGAAGGTACATTTAAATGAAGCTGTAGGTTTGCAAAGTAAGGGAAGGTAAGAGTCTGCAATTAATGACTTTGTGCAAAGAGTATGGGCTACATTTACTAAACAGTCTTCTCCAGTATTCTGACCCAGACTGCACATACATACATGTGTAAACTGCTCGCCCATGTTTCTATTAAGTGTTTGCACTCTGCATGCCACAACACAATTCTTCTGTGCACATAAAGGGGTGTTCTGATGTGTATTCCCATTTCGCACCACATTTATGTCAGAAATCAGGTGTGCAAGATTCATGAAGACTGTGTACCACTAATAAACAATGTGGCCCTATGTGTTCTTGTCTGTATTAGGCACGAGCATTTGTCTGTACTGTCTAAGACCCCTGTGATATCAGAATCAAAATATTGGGTTGGGTTTCCCATTAATGAACCTAGAGACCCAGGTGACAAGTTAAGTGCCTAATTATGGATATGTTGTAGAAAATGTAAGAGGGTATCTTCAACAATGTGTTTTTGTAATGTAGATGGCTTTCCCTGTCAATACCATCTAAACTAAGAATACTTGATGAGGCCTTTCTTTGATCATGAAGTAGCCTATGTTTTTTGAGAATATGTATGGACAAAAAAAGCTTTGCTGTGTATCTGTGAGAATTGTACACTTGTACGCCAGCATTCAGGTATACACACTGTGATAAATCTCCCTAAAAGTAGGCAAATATATAATGTAACATTTTATCTGATGCATGATCCATACTGTTCTGCAGTAAAGTATAGATCTGTATTGTATTGTAGAATTAATGTATTTCTATCACTGAAGATTTTGTTTTGGGAAATATGTAAAGCACATCACTGAACTTGACCTTCAAATGATAATTATGCAATTGATTTAGTTTAAGACAGTCACAAAGGGGAGAGTTTAATCGCATTCAAGGAGTGTGCATGCACTTCCAATTACTAATATCTGGACAATTTTGAAGAAAAAAAAAGAATAAATTAAAGCATGCATACATAATAGATCAAACAAGATCATTCAAATAAGAAAATGGCAATGAAAAAATATGTGTTTAAAATACAAAACTTTTTTGCAGCGTCATATTCTGACACCCATAACTTTTTCAAACTTTGGTGTACGAAAGCTGTGTATGGTGTCATTTTATGAGATACACTGACATTTTTTGTAAAGTAGTGATAAATATTTATGATAATATATGGGGATCATAACCATTGCAGAAGTTTCCTTAATCATTCCGTATGTTTTTCCACCTGCTCCTTTCACCACTGATAAGAAAAAAGTGCTGTTTATCATCAATTTCCTGACAGATGAAGCTCTTGCATGGGCCTCACCTTATGCGGAAAAGAACAGTGACTTCCTCAATGACTTGGAAACCTTTATCAAAAATATGGATCAAGTTTTTGATGACCCTAATCGTTGTGCCACTGCTGAAAACAAATTACATAATCTTTGTCAAGGACGATGCTCTGTTGATAAATAAATGGCAGAATTTCGCTCCTGGGCAGTGCAAATGGTTTCTACCAGCCCAGAAGAGTCAACAGGGTTTATCATAGCTATCAGAGAGTGGAGGCTCTGAATAAAAAAAAAGATGTTTATTAGGCTATATGGTGAAAATCCAAAATCAATCAATAACATAATTGATGCTTTTCTACTCCTCCACCCCCCAAAAAGTTAATATGTTTTCAACAATAGGGCATACCAACCCCAAAATGGTATCACTGGAAAATACATCTCACCTCATAAAAAAATTGCCCACACATGGCCCCACTAATGGATAAACTAAAATTTTATAGCCTACAAAATGGGCTGCTGGGTGCTTCTTCCCTTCTGCGGCCCGCTGTGCACCCCTACAACAAGTAACGTCCAAATGTGGGTTGTATCCATACTCAGGAGTAATTGCATAACAAATTTTATAATGGGTTTTCTCTTTTTTTCTTTTGATGAATACATGGCAGAATTTCGCTCCTGGGTAGTTGACACCAAATGGGTTCTACCAGCCCAGAAGAGTCAACAGGGTTTATCAGAGCTATCAGAGAGTGGATGCTCCTGATAGTTTTGAGGACTTTGATATACTATGCATCCGAATTGGTCAGAGACTTACAGAACATAGAAATGAAAAGCTGGGGATATTTGGAAACAATCCTACCTACTCTTTCAGCCAATCTACATTTAATACACAACAAAAGACTGAAACAGTACCAGAACCTATGCAGATTGATGTCATCCATAAACCTCTCACTGCAGTGGAGAAACAGAGGCTGTGTCTTTATTGTGGAAAATCATTACGCCATCAACTGTCCTAATAGGATTCAAAGAACTGCATAAGTGACAAGGCAGTAGGGAAGGTTGAACTTTTCAAACTGCCAGATTCTACTTTGCAGACCATCTCATCTGTGACTCACGACAAAGTTAATTCAATTTTGTCATTCTTATGTAAATTGCTATTGGAAGCCATAAATTGCATTGTACTGCAATGTTAGATTCTAGAACAGGGGGTAATTTCATGGACTTACAGTTTGCATTTGACAATAGCATTGCAAGTAGGACTAAATACATGCCAATTGAAATGGAAACAGTTGATGGATCACCTTTATCATCTGGGCCTGTAACTCAGGGGACAATTGAACTTGGAATCTGTATTGAACCTGATCATCATGAAACTATTACTTTTCATTTAATTTATTCTCCCAAGTTTCCAATTCTTCTAGGAATTCCATGGTTTACTATACATAATCCTTTTATCAACTGGGAATCTCCATTAGTACTCCATCTGATTACTGCAAGGACAATTGTCATATAAATGTATTTATCCAAAAGCAAATGCAAGTCTCTGAGATTTCTCTTCATAAAGACAAGTTGCCACCTCAGTACCAACAATTCAATGATGTCTGTAGCAAGAAAAAAGCTGGTCAACTACCTCCTCATCGCCCTTATGATTTGTCCCATTGAATTGCTTCCTGGAGCTGCTCTTCCTTTTGTGCGAATTTACAATCTCTCAAAACCAGAGTTTAAGTTACTCAAAGAATACAAAGAATTTAAAGAGAGGCTTCAATCGACCATCTTCATCCCCAGCTGGTGCACCCTTGTTCTTTGTAGGAAAGAAGGACTCACTCTTGCGGCCATTTATTGACTACAGAGAACTAAATAAGATTACTATGAAAAATCATTACCCTCTCCCCTTGATTTTTGAGTTACTGGAAAGACTAGAATGTGCCAAGATATTTATCAAACTTGATTTAAGAGCAGCGTTCAATCTCATACTTGTTCGTCCAAGGCATGAGTGGAAGACAGCCTTTAGAACTAGATATGGACATTTTGAATACCTGGCTATGTCATTCGATTCATGTAATGCCCCAGCTATCTTCCAGCATTTTATTAATGATGTGTTTGGAGACTTCTTGGATCAATTTGTTGTGGTATACCTTGATAACATTCTAATATGTTCAGACACTTTGGAGGAACACAGACATATTATATTAGTCTTGGAACATTTACAGGAGAATGAACTTCATACAAAATTAGAAAACTGCATTTGAACAAACCAAAATCCAATTTAGGGACACATCATCTCCCCAGAAGAGTATGGATCCCAGTAAAAAACAAATCTGTTATAGATTGGCCTACTCCAAAATAAGTAAAAGATATTCAGCGATTCTTCACTTCACTAACAAAGAAAACCATAGCATTTTTGTGATCTTCAGAGGCACAGGAGGCTTTTCATAAACTAAAGACTCTTATTATATATACACCCATACTGGTTCATATAAATCCTGAATAATCATTTGTTGTTGAGGTAGATGCTTCAGACTCTGCTGTGGGAGTAATTCTATCTTAACGAGTTGGTGACAAGATGCAAATTCATCCATATGTATTTCTTTCCCATACCATGTCATCTGCAGAAAAAACTATGACATTGGAAATAACGAACTGTTGGCCATTAAAACTGCCTTGTCTAAATGGAGACATATTTTGTAAGGTACAAAACATCCTGTAACTGCCCTAACTGATCACAGGAATTTAGAATTTATCCTTATAGCAAAGAGATTACACGCAAGACAAGCATGATGGGCCTTATTTTTCTCTACATTTAATTTCATTATTTATTCCCGAACAGGTTTATGGAATGATGCCTTATCCAGGATTCTTGATGAACCTAAGGAGGGGTTTAAGACAGAGTCAATCTTTACCTTCCAAAAATTCTGCAGGAACATTTGACTCCAAGGAGCTTTTAACAATGCTCAAAGACTCTTTTTTCAATGACCCTTATAAACTTCTTCTTCGTTCATTTTGGTGGCCTAGTTGTAAGAATTAAGGTTAAGAAATATGTTTCATCCTGTTTAACATGTGCACGAAAGAAGATACCAAGTTCTCCCCCTTTAGGTATTCCTCAATCACTGCAAGTTCCATCCAGGCCTTGGAGATCAATTTCCATGGATTTAATTGTGGATCTACCGTATATACTCGTGTATAAGCCGAGTTTTTTAGCACAAAAATGTGCTGAAAAACGTCCCCTTGGCTTATACACGAGTCTATTACAAAACCCACTTAAAAAAAATAACCCACTTAAAAAAAAATAAACTTATATACTCACCCTCTGGCTGGCTGGCTGTATACTACTGGGGGCTGGCAGGCTTTATACTACAGGGGGCTGGTGGCTCTATACTACTGGGGGCTGGCAGGCTGTATAGTACTGGTTGCTGGCAGGCTATATATGACTGGGAGCTGGTCCGCTGAGACTACTAATTGGGGCTTTTGCTGGCATATATAATGGGGGGGCTGTGACCAATGCATTTCCAACCCTCGGCTTATACTCGAGTCAATAGTTTAGGGGTCTCGGCTTATACTCGGGTCGGCTTATACTCCAGTATATACGGTACCTCCTAAAGAAATTATCACCATCCTTGTTGCTGTGGACCAACTCACAAGAATGGCCGATTTTATATGAAACAAACAAATCCCTACTGCTAAACAAACAGCAGAATTAATAAATAAGGAGATATTTAGGGTGCACAATATTTCTGTCAAGATTTTAGAAGAATTAATCAAAATTAATTTACGATATCTTTTGCTTTTCATCCTCAAACGGCCAGACTGAAAGGACTAACCAAACTCTGGAACAAGATCTCTGCTTCTTTATTTCTTATCTTCAAAGTGATTGGGTGGATTATTTACCAACTGCAGAATTTGCTTATCATAGTATCATAGTACATAAGGCTGGAAAAAGACGCAAGTCCATGAAGTCCAACCTTTAAGAATTAAATAAATGTTTTATCCCCATAACCCGTGATATTTTTTCTCTCCAAGAAAGGCATCCAGGCCCCTCTTGAACATGTACATAGAGTCCGCCATAACAACCTCCTGCGGCAGAGCATTCCATAGTCTCACTGCTCTTACAGTAAAGAACCTCTGTCTATGTTGATGGTAAAATCGCCTCTCCTCTAGGCGTAGAGGATGCCCCCTTGTCCTGGTCACAGGCCTCGGTATAAAAAGATCTTTGGAGAGATCCTTGTACTGTCCGTTCAGGTATTTGTACATTGTAATGAGGTCTCCCCTCAGTCGTCTTTTTTCTAAACTGAATAATCCCAAATTTTGTAATCTCACATTGTATTCTAATCTCCCCATTCTCCTAATAATCTTGGTTGCACTCCTCTGCACCCGTTCCAGCTCTACTATATCCTTTTTATACACTGGTGCCCAAAACTGTACACAATATTCCATGTGTGGTCTGACCAGGGATTTGTATAAGGGCAAAACTATGTCTTTATCATGAGAATCTATTCCTCTCTTGATACATCCCATAATTTTATTTGCTTTAGCAGCAGTCGCCTGGCTCTGGTCACTAAAATTAAGTTTACCATCCACCAATACCAAGTCCTTAGTCGTTAGGCAATATACTGTCCACCTCCATGATTAGGGACACTGACCAACCGTCTAGTTGGTTATATCACCAGGGTTTTTTCAGATGTGGGTCCAGACAATGCAGGACATGTTCTTTCATAACACCACTCAAATCTTTTAAAAATACCTCAGGTGACAACATTTTTCACATTAAACATCACCTTACATGTAACAGTTATAATGTCATTTATGTTGTTTGTTGCACTGCCTGTAATATGCTTTATGTGGGCTGTATTTCCCGTAAATTCAAAACAAGAATGCTAGAACATTTAAACGACATTTCGGGCAGTGAAAACAGAAGCATTAGTGGAGCATCTGCACACTTTCAAAACATTCACAATAAACAGTTTAATAATTTTACTGCATTTATCATTGAAAAGGTGTCTGTCTCCAGAAGAGGTGGTGATGTTAGAAGGCTTCTCTTAGATCGGGAAGCATACTGGATCATGCTGTTGGACACCATGACACCAGCAGGCATGAATGTGAGAAATGAATTGATGTTACATTATCATTAATTTCATTTCTTTCATATTTTTGTTTAATTCCACTGCTCCCCCTTTCCCCTCACCCCCTCTTCTTCTCTTGGCCTGTATTCACGGCGTGCCTAAATGTATTGATATTCTAAAATACTGATGTAAACTCAGCACAGATCTTTCTTTTAACATTATTGTATTGTTTTTATCTTTTATTTTGTTATGCTATAATCTCTGAAAAAATATGTGAACAATGTTCCCATTTTTGAGGTACAGTCCGTTTCTGTACTGTGCACTGCGCAACCACAGATATTATCTCTGTGTTGCCTACCAAGTTAGATTGTTTCATGTTTTCTTAAAAACAAATTTTTACTTTCTTGGGATCAAGTACATACATCATAGCATGTTAAACTGATGTGTACCAACAAAACAGGATCATCATAGAAATACTATGTTCACGTGTTGTGTCTGGGCACTCACCTCTGGGAAGTTTACTTTTCCATAACCTAGGAGATTGATGTTAATTTCCTGCATGACGCCCACAGGCACAAGCCCTCCCCCATGGGAGTGTCCACCTCATCACGTGTCTCACACAGATGATTTAAATAGCATACTTTGTTACAAAAATGTATCCATGATTAAGGGCGCACACTGCAAAAGTTTTTATCCAATTCCTTGACTCGTGGGATTTGAGCTGGAAACGTACTGCTTATACCCTTCTCTCAAAGCCCTCTCCATAGCCAGTAAGACTTTGCAGCAAAGGCTTACCAGTAACACCCACAGTCGTTGCTAGCATGGGCGCCGCCATCTTGCCGAGGATCGCCATCATTGGGGAGCATCGATCCATAGTCATGACAGCCTCAGGTCTTCTGAATACCCAAGGCTCCCTCGGGTATACCCAGTGTGCCTATCAGCACACTGTGATGAATGAGGAGGGAAATCCCTATATACTTTCATACTCTAATATGGCAGCATATGATAGGATAGATCAGAAAACCTAGGGTTAAAGTATCCTTGGGAGTCTGTAAAATATTAAAAATAAAAATAAAAAAAAGTAAAAAAAAATTATAATAAAAAAATCCCTAAAAATTCAAATCACCCCCCTTTTCCTAGAACTGAAATAAAAATAAACAGTAAAAATCATAAATAAGTGAGCTATCACCATGTCCGAAAATGCCCGATCTATCAAAATATAGCAATGTTTAACCCCGAAATGGAAAATAGCGCCCACAGTCTAAAAGGGCACTTTTTTGCCATTTTGAAAAATATACAAAATATAAAAAAAGTGATCAAAAGGTCGTACCCTCTTTAAAATGATAGTAATGAAAACTTCATCAAAAGTCGCAGAATATGACATCAGCCACAGCTCCATACACCAAAGTATAAAAAAGTTATTAGCGCCAGAAATGGGGAAAAAAATTTAATTTTAATTTTTGTAAATGTATAAAACATTATAAAACCTATACAACCCAACCACCAAACAGTGAGGAACACTACCGCTATACAGTGAGGAACACTACCCCCATACAGTGATGAATACAACCGCCATACAGTGAGGAACACTACCGCCATACAGTGAGGAACACTACCACCATACAGTGAGGAACACTATCGCCACACAGTGAGGAATACAGCCATACAGTGAGGAAAACTACCCCCATACAGTGAGGAACACTACCTCCATACAGTGAAGAATACAGCCATACAGTGAGGAAGAGTACTGCCATTTTCCTTTCTTCCTCCCAGAGTTCTCTGCCCCATTTATGGAGCCCCCGAATTTAGAATTGTTAGAATCTCTAATCTTCGACCATGATTGCTGAGTTTGTCTGGACGGCCAGGTCAAGGAAGAGTTGTGGCTGACATCTTCCATTTAAGGATAATGGAGGCCGCAATGCTCTTTGAAACCTTGAGTGCTTCAGAAATTCTTTATTGATATCCGTAGGCAGTTTCGTAGACCTCATGTTTGTCATGTGCTCTGACAAGCACTGTGAGCTGTGAGGTCTTATATAGCTAGGTCTGTGTCTTTCCTAATAAAGTCCTGTCAGTTTAATTAAACACAGCTAGGCTCAAATGCAGGAGTAGAACCATCTCAAGGAGAATCAGAAGGAAATGTACAGCATGTGAGTCACAGCAAAAAGGATATTTAATTTTTTCTTGTTTAATAAATTAGCTAAAATATCTGAATTTCAGATTTTCTGTCAAGATGGGTGCATAGTGTACATTAATTGTACAAAAGGAGAACTTTTAGATCCAATTGGCTGTAATGAAAAAAGTGAAAAATTTAAAGCGTAACTGTAAAGTTACTTGACAAAAAATTGTTTTAGCACAACTGTAGAGAACCTTTCACTACTATTCCAACAATACATTTATCGTGCTTCTGGCTTCTTCCTATCCTGAGATATAGTTTCCTATATCTATCAGTCCTGTTTGTAAATTTTTTTCAACTTCTCCGAAAGTTAGCAGGCAATTCCTGGCTGTGACATCAGTTAAGGGCAGTGAGGCCAGAGAATTGAGGGCACTCACATGACATGTGATTGGCGCGCAGCCAATCTGGACATAGAATTAGCTATTGCTTGTACAAAGATCTAGGGCAGAGTAAGACAGGAAAGACACATAGCTGATAGCAAAGAGTACAAAATCTCTGCATCATAGAAAGAAATGATCATCTGCTAAACCACAAGATCAATGAAAACAGGTACACCTACACTATAAAACACCTACATAGGAATAAAAAAGATGAACACATGGCAACATCACAGTATGTGCAAAGACATATATACAGTGAAAACTCTCCAGAAGATTAACTCTCTGAAAGGACCCCTACCTAAAAAACTGGTTTTTTTTTTCATTCAAATTTCAGATTTTTTTTTTCCAATCCAATATGTGTCACTATAAGTGGTTATGACTTTGGAACGCTTTAACATATGCAAGTGATTTTGAAATTGTTTTCTCATGACACTTTGTACTTTATGTTAGTTTTTTAGTGGTATGTATTGCGTATAGTCATAACAGCAAAAAAAACTTGATAACTAACTTTTACCAATTGCCTGATTTAGGCCTTTTTATGCATCTGCTCATTTTTGCAGCATGTTATAGGGCTTTGAACCTTAGGTGTGATATTTATATAAGGTATTTGACTATTGTAATGATGACTCCCCTGATGTGTTTTTTTCTAAGCTGAAAAAAACTAATTTAGTAGTGTATTATTGTATCCTAGTATACCCATTTCCTAATTAGCTTGGTTGTTTTCTCTGCACTTGCTCAAGTACAGATTTAGGTGCATTTTATACACTGGTGCCAAAAACTTTAAACAATATTATATTTGTGGTTTGTGATTTGGTCAAATTTAAGTCCTTATCATTAAAATCTATTCCACTCTTGATACAGCCTATAATCTTATTTGCTTCCAGCTGCCTTGCTCTGGTCACTAAAATTATGTTTACCGTCTACCAAGTAATTTGTAGACTATTCTTGTCACGGGTGCTGCCGCAATCTATGACTAGGATAGCGGGCACACCCGTTCCCTTCTCACCATGGCACTGTCCCCCGGAACTCAGCAGCAAACTCACCTCTCCACACTCCTGCTTCCGTCCAACCTGGTCCACGCGAGAGTCCCCGCCCCCTAGTGTGTGCGCCGGAACTCTAGGATTTAAAGGGCCAGCGCACCTCTGATTGGCGCTGGCATTCCTGTGTTTCCTTAACCCCTTAACGCCGAAGCCACTTTTCACCTTCCTGACACGGCCCATTTTTTTCAAATCTGGCCTGTGTCACTATAAGTGGTTAAAACTTCGGAACGCTTTAACATATCCAAGTGATTTTGTAATTGTTTTCTCGTGACACATAGTACTATATGTTAGTTAAAAAATTCTCAATTTTCGAAATTCAAAATGTTCTACTTTTTCCACACAGTCATAACAGCAAAAAACATAATAACTAACATTCACCCCGAATGTCTACTTTATGTCTCCGTGGTTTTTTATACCACACTCTCTTTTGTAAAGTTATGGGGTTTGAACGCAGGTGCAATTTTTCACATTTTCATAAAAAGCTAAATCCTGCTATTGAGGGACCTGCTCAGGTTTGAAGTCATTGAGAGGCCAAAATTAAATAAAACCCCATAATTACCCCATTATAGAAACTACACCCTTCAATGTACGTCGTAAAAACAACTTTTTGAAGTTTGTTAAACCTTTAATTGTTTTACAGGGGTTAAAGCAAAATCAGATGCAATTGCGAAAACATTTTTTTGGCTAAATGAATGTGTTAAAATAAAAGCTTACCCAAAAACGTCCCACAAGTTTGATACCAATCCCTCCCGCGTATACCATCCCCATAGTGTGGTTGGTAACCTGCTGTATGGGCACACGCCAGGGCATCGAAGGGAAGCTGCGCCATTCAGAGCAGAATATTCATTGCACTTATAATGGCCTATACAATCTTTATTCTTTTGTCAATTTGGACATATAAGGCTTATTTTTTGCGACATAAGATGCACTTTAAAATACTTCATTTAGTGGGTCATTAGCTTATGATGAGATTTTATTAACTCTTTAATGTATGGAGGAAGAAAGAAAATTGTCAATTTGGGTTTCTTTTTTGTATCTTTTTGGGGTTGTACACCATACACTAAAAAATACTATAAATTCTTATTCATAGATCACTACGATTACGGTGATACCTCATATGTATAGTTTTTTTGATATATTTTACAATTTTAGGGAGTGGAAAAAACAAATATAAAGAAAAATTCATTTGTTTTTGCATTGCCATCTTTTCGGAGATATAACTTAATATTTTTTGTGGTGACAGAGCTGGTTTAGGGCTTATTTTTTACATGTTGAGTTTTTATTTCTTTTCAGTGGTACCATTTTGGTGCACATAACTTTCTATTGTCGTACCGAAAATGGCCATTTTACCCTGTGACCCGGCCTCACTTTTCATGCACGGACCAGGACTGACATGACTTTTTCTTTCCTTATGTGTCAGCACGTTGCTTCCGCCGGCTGTATTTGTCAGTCCGCGGGTCCTTTTCGAGGCGTACATAACGCCTGTCTTCTGTCGTTGAAAATAATCCCAAATTTGTAATCTCACATTGTATTCTAATCTCCCCATTCTCCTAATAATCTTGGTTGCACTCCTGCTGCACCCGTTCCAGCTCTACTATATCCTTTTTATACACGGTGCCCAAAACTGTACACTATTCCATGTGTGGTCTGACCAGGGATGTATAAGGGCAAAACTATGTTTATCATGAGAATCTATTCCTCTCTTGATACATCCCATAATTTTATTGCTTTGCAGCAGTCGCCTGGCTCTGGTCACTAAAATTAAGTTTACCATCCACCAATACCAAGTCCTTAGTCGTTAGGAATATACTGTCCACTCCATGATTAGGGACACTGAACAACCGTCTAGTTGGTTATATCACACAGGGTTTTTCAGATGTGGGTCCAGACAATGCAGGACATGTTCTTTCATAACACATCAAATCTTTTAAAATACTCAGGTGACAACATTTTTCACATTAAACATCACCTTACATGTAACAGTTATATGCATTATGTTGTTGTTGCACTGCCTGTAATATGCTTTATGTGGGCTGTATTTCCGTAAATTCAAAACAAGAATGCTAGAACATTTAAACGACATTTCGGGCAGTGAAAACAGAAGCATTAGTGGAGCATCTGCACACTTTCAAAACATTCACAATAAACAGTTTAATTTTACTGCATTTATCATTGAAAGGTTGTCTGTCTCCAGAAGAGGTGGTGATGTTAGAAGGTCTCTTTAGATCGGGAAGCAATATGGATCATGCTGTTGGACACCATGACACCAGCAGGGCATGAATGTGAGAAATGAATTGATGTTACCTATCATTAATTTCATTTCTTTCATATTTTGTTAATTCCACTGCTCCCCCTTTTCCTCACCCCCTTCTCTCTCTTGGCCTGATTCCCGGTCGTGCCTAATGTATTGATATTCTAAAAATATGATGTAAATCAGCACAGATCTTTCTTTTAACATTATGTGATTGTTTTATCTTTATTTTGTTAGCTATAATCTCTGAAAAAAAATATGTGAACAATGTTCCATTTTTGAGGTACAGTCGTTTCTGTACTGTGCACGCGCAACCAAGATATTATCTATGTGTTGCTACCAAGTTGAGTTTTCATGTTTTCTTAAAAACAAATTTTACTTTCTTAGGATCAAGTACATACATCATAGCATGTTAAACTGATGTGTACCAACAAAAAGGATCATCATAGAAATCTATGTTACGTGTGTGTGGGCACTCACCTGGGAGTACTATTCATACCTAGGAGATGCTGTTAAATTCAGCATGACGCCCACAGGCACAAAGCCCTCCCCCATGGGAGTGTCCACTCATCACGTGTCCACACAGATGATTAAATAGCATACTTTGTTTACAAAAATGAACCTGATTAAGGGCGCACACTGCAAAGTTTTACCAATTCCTTGGACTGTGGGATTTGAGCTGGAACGTACGCTTATACCCTTTCTCAACGACCCTCTCCATAGCCAGTAAGACTTTGCAGCAAAGATTACGAGTAACACCCACAGTCGTTGGCTAGCAGATGGGCGCCCCATCTTGCCGAGGATCGCCATCATTGGGGAGCATCGATCCAATAGTCATTGACAGCCTCAGGTCTTCTGAATACCACAGGCTCCCTCGGGGTTTACCCAGTGTGCCTATCAGCACACTGTTGATGAATGAGGAGGGAAATCCCATATACTTTCCTACTCTAATATGGCAGCTATGATAGGATAGATCAGAAAACCTGGGTTTAAAGTATCCTTGGGGTCTGTTAAATATTAAAAATAAAAATAAAAAAAAGTAAAAAAAAATATAAAAAAAAATCCCTAAAAATTTCAATCACCCCCCTTTTCCTAGAACTGAAATAAAAAATAAACAGTAAAAATAAAAAAAGTGAGTACACCATGTCCGAAAATGCCCCGATCTATCAAAATATAGTCAATGTTTAACCCGAATGGAAACTAGCGCCCACGTCTAAAAGGGCACTTTTTTGCCATTTTGAAAAAATATACAAATATATAAAAAGTGATCAAAAGGTCGTACCCTCTTTAAAATGATAGTAATGAAAACTTCATCAAAGTCGCAGATATGAATCAGCCACAGCTCCATACACCAAAGTATAAAAAAGTTATTAGCGCCAGAAGAAATGGGAAAAAAATTTAATTTTATTTTGTAAATTTAAAAACATTATAAAACCTATACAAACAACACCAACAGTGAGGAACACTACCGCTATACAGTGAGGAACACTACCCCCATACAGTGATGAATACAACCGCCATACAGTGAGGAACACTACCGCCATACAGTGAGGAACATACCACCATACAGTGAGGAACACTATCGCCACACAGTGAGGAATACAGCCATACAGTGAGGAAAAACTACCCCATCCAGTGAGGAACACTACCTCCATACAGTGAAGAATACAGCCATACAGTGAGGAAGAGTACTGCCATTTCTCTTTCTCTCCCAGAGTTCTCTGCCCAATTTATGGAGCCCCCGAATTTAGAATTGTTTAGAATCTCTAACTTCGACCATGATTGCTGAGTTTGCTGGACGGCCAGGCAAGGAAGGAGTGTGGCTGACCACTGTGAGCTTTGAGGTCTTAATAGCTAGGTCTGTGTCTGTTCCTAATCAAGTCCTGTCAGTTTAAATAAACACAGCTAGGCTCAAATGCAGGAGTAGAACTATCTCAAGGAGAATCAGAAGGAAATGTACAGCATGTGAGTCACAGCAAAAAGGATATTTAATTTTTCTTGTTTAATAAATTAGCTAAAATATCTGCATTTCGATTTCTGTCAAGATGGGTGCAGAGTGTACCATAATTGTACAAAAGGAGAACTTTTTAGATCCAATTGGCTGTAATGAAAAAAGTGAAAAAATTGAAAACAAAAAATTGTTTTAGCACAACTGTAAGAGACTTTCACTACTATTCCAACAATACATTTATCGGCTTTGGCTTTCCTATCCTGAGATATAGTTTCCTATATTATCAGTCCTGTTGTAAATTTTTTCAACTTCTCCGAAAGTTAGCAGGCGCTTCCTGGCTGTGACATCAGTTAAGGGCAGTGAGGCCAGAGAATGAGGGCATTCACATGAACATGTGATTGGCGTGCAGCCAATCTGGACATAGAATTAGCTATTGCTTGTACAAAGATCTAGGGGCAGTAAGACAGAAAGACACATAGCTGATAGCAAGAGTACAAAATCTCTGCATCTAGAAAGAAATGATCATCTGCTAAACACAAGATCTATGAAAACAGGTACACCTACACTATAAAACACCTACATAGGAATAAAAAGATGAACACATGGCAAATCACAGTATGTGCAAAGAACATATATACAGTGAAAACTCTCCAGAAGATTAAACTCTCTGAAAGGACCCTACCTAAAAACTGTTTTTTGTTCATTCAAATTTCAGATTTTTTTTTTTCCAATCCAATATGTGTCACTATAAGTGGTATGACTTTGGAACGCTTTAACATATGCAAGTGATTTGAAATGTTTTCTCATGACACTTTGTACTTATGTTAGTTTTTTAGTGGTATGTATTGCGTATAGTCATAAACAGCAAAAAAAACTTGATAACACTTTACCAATGCCTGATTAGGCCTTTTATGCATCTGTCATTTTGCAGCATGTTATAGGCTTTGAACTTAGGTGTGATATTTATAAGGTATTTGACTATTGTAATGGATGACTCCTGATGTGTTTTTTCTAAGCTGAAAAAAAAACTAATTTAGTAGTGTATTATTGTATCTAGTATACCATTTCCTAATTAGCTTGGTTGTTTTCTCTGCACTTGCTCAAGTACAGATTTAGGTGCTTTTATACATGGTGCCAAAAACTTTAAACAATATTATATTTGTGGTTTGTGATTTGGTCAAATTTAAGTCATTATCATTAAAATCTATTCCACTCTTGTACAGCCTATAATCTTATTTGCTTCCAGCTGCCTTGCTCTGGTCACTAAAATTATGGTTACCGTTACAAGTAATTGTAGACTATTCTTGTCACGGGTGCTGCCGCAATCTATGACTAGAGATAGCGGGGCACACCTGTTCCCTTCTCACCATGGCACTGTACTCAGCAGCAAACTCACCTCTCCACGCTCCTGCTTCCGTCCAACCTGGTCCACGCGAGAGTCCCCGCCCCCTAGGGTGTGCGCCGGAACTCTAGGATTTAAAGGGCCAGCGCACCTCTGATTGGCGCTGGCATTCCTGTGTTTCCTTAACCCCTTAACGCCGAAGCCACTTTTCACCTTCCTGACACGGCCCATTTTTTTCAAATCTGCCCTGTGTCACTATAAGTGGTTATAACTTCGGAACGCTTTAACATATCCAAGTGATTTTGTAATTGTTTTCTCGTGACACATAGTACTATATGTTAAAAAATTCTCAATTTTCGAAATTCTAAATGTTCTACTTTTTCCACACAGTCATAACAGCAAAAAACATAATAACTAACATTCACCGAATGTCTACTTTATGTCTCCGTGGTTTTTTATACACACTCTCATTTTTGTAAGATGTTATGGGGCTTTGAACGTTAGGTGCAATTTTTCACATTTTCATAAAAAGCGAAATCCTGCTATTGAGGGACCTGCTCAGGTTTGAAGTCACTTTGAGAGGCCAAAATAAAAATAAAACCCCATAAATTACCCCATTATAGAAAATACACCCTTCAACGTACGTAAAACAACTTTTATGAAGTTTGTTAACCCTTTAATTGTTTTACAGGGGTTAAAGCAAAATCAGATGCAATTGCGAAATTATCAGTGGATAAAATACCAAAACGTCCCACAAAGTTTGATACCCAATCCCTCCCGCGTATAACAGTCCCCCATATGTGGTGGTAACCTGCTGTATGGGCACACGCCAGGGCATCGAAGGGAAGCTGCGCCATTCAGAGCAGATTATTCATTGTCACTTTATAAAGGCCTAAAATCTTTATTCTTTTGTCAATTTGGACATATACGGGATATTTTTTGCGATAAAGAAGCATTTAAAATACTTCATTAGCGTGGGTCATTAGCTTATTGATGAGATTTTATTAACTCTTTAATGTATGGAGGAAAAGAAAATTGTCAATTTTGGGTTTCTTTTTTTGTATCTTTTTGGGGTTGTACACCATACACTAAAAATACTATAATATTCTTATTCTATAGATCACTACGATTACGGTGATACCTCATATGTATAGTTTTTTTTATATATTTTTACAATTTTAGTGGAAAAAACAAATATAAAGAAAATCTCATTTGTTTTTGCATTGCCATCTTTTCGGAGATATAACTTTAATATTTTTTGGTTGACAGAGCTGGTTTAGGGCTTATTTTTTACATGTTGAGTTTTCCTTTTCAGTGGTACCATTTTGGTGCACATAACTTTTTTGATCACTTTTTGGAACATTTTTGTGAAGGGATTTTATGAAAAATGTACATTTTTGGCAAGTTTTTCGGGTTTTGTTTTCACGGCTTTCACCGTATGGGTACAATAATGTTTCTGACTTATTGTACAGATTGTTACGGATGTGCCAATACCAAATTTGTGGGGTGGGGTGGGGTTGCCTTGCCATTTTCTTTCATTTTTGAGACTTTTCATGCTGCTTGTGCTCATTTGCGACTTTTTTCGCACCTAAAACTGTTTTCTGCGCTCTTACTTGAGTTATCACTTAAATCCAGATGTAAGAGTTGCAACCTTTTTGCAACTTTTTAAGTCGCAAATTTTACATCTGGATTTAATTGATAACTCAGATAACACTGCTCAGGTAACTCAGGTAATTTTTGTGTAAATGTACGGCTGCCCCTGACCTGGCATAGAGATTAGCTGGGGTACTGTTTGCATTTTTGGAGACTTTTTGCCACTTTTATTTTAAAAAGGTCGCAAAATTCACTTCAGACTAAACGCCACATGTGTCAATAAATAAAATCCGCTAGGATACATCTGACCAGCAGAAAAGCCAAGAAAAGTTTTAGGAAACTGACAAAAAGCCAGACTACATGTTACATGTACATGATACATGTTCCACTGTGTATGCGTGGTTCACTCTTGCCAATACTACTAGCTTTCAGTGAATGCTAGTTGTTCCCAAAAGACCAAAAGCTGAATAATTGCCAGACATTCCAACAACCTTATAATTTCAATTCAACCACTTGGCAAATTGCACTTCTATGTGTATTATGTGAAGCTACTGCAGAATTTGTAATAAAACTTTTGACCCAAGGGGACTTTTTTTCTCTCCATGCATACTAACACAAGACACTGAATGAAAAGTTAATGAGAATATTTACTGCATGATAAATTACTATCGGAAAATGTCTCATAATTAAATGGAATTGTATATTCCTTTTTGACAGATAGTAAATATTTATGTTTCTCTGTGCATTGCAAATAAAAATAACGGTATGATAAGTGGGACTGTGTTTATGCAGAGCTGGAGAAAATGGAATAAAAAGCATCTTAACCTAAGCTGGGAATAATGTGAAGAATCAGTGGTGACATTTTACAGCACATGTTTTCAGACATGATTTATACCAATGATCTCCCTCTTCAGATTCTGCTAAATATTTAAGATCACTTAGAAAGCAGACAGATATCAGAAATGACAAAAGATGCAAAGATTTTCATATTAGAATAGCTGGAGTCATGAACAATGACATTTCTACTGTAAGTGTAGCTGCATCCAGGGTCAGTTCACAAGCACCTTATTCATATTGTCAAAAACTGCAGCCCTGAAATAAACTACAACAAACCCCATTATAACCAATAAGGAAGAAAAAAACAATGAGCACCTGAATGAAATTGAAATTTCAAGAAGAGAAATTGTTAACTTAGTTTGACAATTTTTAGCAATGTTCCTCAAGTATACTATATCTGCTACTTGGTTAGCTCAATCGATTGAATTCAGAATCCTGGCAGACCATCATAGAGTTTTACTTCTCTGAGGCATCAATACACATTCTGTTACATCCTGCGCCTAAGCGAACTTCAGGGGGGTTGTTTGGGCGCAGAAGCATTTCCCAAACCAGTTCTGCAAACATTTTACTGGCAAGGCTTTTGTTAAATCAAGGCTCACTTCTTATTTTGTCAATTTACATTTTATGTTGATAGATAGTTAAACTAGATGCTCCATTCCTGGTAACTGGGTCTGACTCCTCACCTTTAAAAGAGGGTTTTTAAAACTCCTCAAACTTCCTTGCAGGTTGGATCTATTTGCACTGCATTAATGGTGCTTTTGTGTTCATTCTAGACCTTAGTGATGTCATTCTAGGACTTTTAATGGTTAGCATTGCATAACCCAGTTTTTAACTGGTAAATTGATCAAATAGGTCAAAAAATGTTCTTATCATTGTTCTTCCTTGCTTGTTTCTGAAATTCAGTCTGAAGATGTTATTATGCCAGATTACATTTCTGATTTTGCTGATGTTTTTGACAACGGTTCTGCTGAATCCTTACCCCCCATAGGCTTTATCTTCTCAGGTACTAAATATCCCAAGGGTAGGAATTTCAATCTGTCCCCTCCAGAATGTAAAGGTATACAAGAGTAAATTCGGTACAGTTTACAGAAGAGACATATCCGCCCAACCAACTCCCCTAATGGTATAGGGTTCTGTAGATGGTGGGCTCAGACTTTGCATTGATTACTGTGAACTGCAAAGACACAGGCACTTCCTACCAGCAAGCAGCAATGTGCAGAGATAAGCTACAGGCAGATAAGGTTTTATAGCAGAGACTGTTTGTGTTATAGGTGAGATAGCAGAGTATCATGTATTATATCCATCTCATGGATCTCATTTGGGTTTATTTACAAAGAGTCCCGCGGCTGCATTTTCGTTTTCTGACCTTTCAGGGATCATGCCAGGGATTGTGTCGCACACAATCGGATTTTGGTTAATCGGCACCGACTTTCATGCCACAGAAATAGGGGACAGGCCATCGGACAATCCGACGGATTCGGACAAACCGTGGGATTGAACTTTGAATTTGTGTCGCTAGATCAAGCACTTACATGCACCGGAAAGAAGAAAGTGAACTCTGGCAGACCTGATCAAGGAAGAGTACAGGTGCAGGAATCGGGGAGCAGCTATGCATTGGAGTTGGGGAACGCACCTCGGGGATCCGCAGGCACAGGTAAGTAAAGTGCCACATTAACTATCATTGTGATATTTCTAATCTTTTTGTTCTATGTGTCAGATACTCGTGAATGCTCAGAAGTTATAACTAAAAAAGGTAGATAAACTCTGTACCTTGATAATCTAAGCACATTGTCAGCACACAGCATCTCATCGCCCAAAGGATAACTAAGTGTCTGTTTAGACTCTGTAATTTTAACAGACCATCATTGAGTGATAGGGCTAAAACAGCAATTAAAATTGAGTAAAATTGCAAGTAAGTGGCTCAAAATTTAAATTTTCACTAGGGGATAAAATGTAAGAACTTTCTTTCAAGGGAAAACCCCTTTAGGGCTGTGTTCACAGCCTGTGAACACATGTGTGATTGAATGTGTTTTGAAAAACATATCAAGTGCATCTAAATACTCATCCATGAACACAGATGTATTTAGACCTTACCTGTTCGGTAAGTAGCAACATGGTTTTGCCATGTTAGGTCTAGGACACATTGTGTTCAAAGAGGAAATATTCTGAATATGCTTGATGTGCGGTTCAAAACACATTCAATAGCATTTTGCGAACATGGTGCTATGCAGCATTTCACTATGGGAAAATCTAAGGGTCCGCCAACCGCGTTTTAGTTGGATATTTCAACGCTTTGGATTTGCGCCATGGGACAGGCATTACAAGGTGATTTTGGTGCACACATTCGGACTTTGGTTGCAACGGCGCTAGCTTTCTGCATCACAAATCGGGGGGAGGGCCATCGACACCTCGATGATTCAGACAGAATGCGGGATTTAACTTTAAAATTGTGTCAGCAAGACATGCATACATACACCAGGAAGAAGAAGAAGGTGAACTACAGCGGACCTGATCGGGGAAAGTAAACACAATCACATAGCACAATCTTATTGAATCGCGACACAGTGCATTGTCGTCGGGACAATGCAATTCGGGGAACTCCTCCGATCGGGTAAGAAAATGTTCCCGCCTGTGTCTGCATTGCATTTTAAAAAGTATTGCAAACACAACGGGGGCAAACGGAACTCAAAAAGAAGAGTGCAAAAAAGCAATGCAAATGAATCGATGTCAGTTGTGGTATTTAAATAGATTAATCTCCCACATAGCCCAATAGGTGGGGCCACCCAAATCCAATTTCACTGGTGCGGCCCTATGCCCCCAGTATGAGACCTGCTTATATGTTTCTCAGTTGTGACCAATGTTCACCCTCCTATTGTGTTTTTTTTTCTTGTTTCAGGTCTTCACTGCAGCATAGGGAGGACTGTCTTTGTGTTTCTCCATATCATATAGGGTACACAGAGTCAAACAAGCAGGGCTGTTGGTGGGGCTGGAATTTAGAGGCTAACTATCCGTCTGTTGTCCTGGGTCCAGGTCTCATTACACTTTTGAGAAAAAAGGTCTCCACTCCAGGTGCAGGTGATTATGCTATATTGACCTAGCATACATGTACACATAATGTTCAGTCCTCATAGGATCTATTACCTCCTATTCTCACAACTCCATTCAGGACTTGCCATACACCAAAACAATTTACAGAAGTCAGCAGCACCACTTCGTCTTCCAAAATATACATTCTGTTCCATTCTTTTGAAACTGAAAATAGAAACCTATACGGGGGGGCCAGTCTGAACAGGTGCTGTCCAGTCTTAGACATTAGTGGATACAAGCAGCGACTGATAACAAGAGATGGAAAATGGTCGGCACTCACACCACTTCAATAATGCTCAGTATTCTTCTTTATTGGCGTGAAGACATTTATAACCGACTTACAACATGGTTGTGACAAGGGAGGGTGGTGGAGGCAAGAATGCCTGTGAGAGGCGACGGCCGCTTCTCTGGCCTCTGTATATGATGTATCTTCTGCCATGCACCCTCCATACCTGGAAGTCTCTACCAAATTTGATAAACTGCCCACAAATTCCAATCTTCAAACATAACGTTTCATGGTGCCTACGACACACATTAAATGGTCTACTCCCTCACCTTAGTCTCATATACCTCCCATGTATATGTAAGTATGTGAATCCCTCATTGATTGTAAAGGATGTGGTTCTCTATAAATAAATTTAATAATAATCAAGGTCAAATATTTTGACCCATTGTTATGCTAAAAGTTAGAATTATATGTATTATAAAAAAATTTATAACACAACATGGACATCTTAGTGTGGGAAGGCCAACAGTACTTAAGAGAACTATAATAGACATAGTGAATTGTAAAGCATTACAGTGGATACTGGAGATTAGGTTTAAGAGGATATTGACGTCAGTACATCAGAAAATGCTTATAGTTAGAAAAGGGTGTTTTAAAGTTCATCATGACATAATACAGTAGTACAAAAGAGCATCACTCTAATAGCCATAGGGAAGGGAGATCAGCTGAGAGGAATTGACACAGTCCTATGCTCTAAAAGAAGTACATTTCCAGTACCTATTATAGTATTCTTATTGTGCTTATGTGAATCCTCTAAGACTAGCCTAACAGTCATATATAAGTATATAAATTCTAGTTTGTCAAAAAATAAGAGCCAACAATGGAGATGTGAAAACTATCAAAAATGCACTGTTTCAGCGTGGCACCCAAATTACGTCATGGAAATTTCAAGTTTAAATCAGTTGTTCATGGCAACATCATAGGATAAAGTATTAGGTGTTGTAAGAAACATACTGCCCATTTTAATTACTTGTGCTGGTTGGTTTGAGGGGCACATGATTTAGTCACAAAGTTTACCGTTGTAGCATCAATACTATGTCTACATTTTCATGGCGTGGGGTCTGCCAGGTACCACGCATCATAGAGAGGGACTGGATCTTCAAATATCTACCAACTACCACAGCAATAATTAATTTATTACACTGTGGGGCACATTTACTTACTCGTGTCCAGTCGCGATCCCGTGGGGGGTTGTCGAAGAGGATTCGGGTCTGCCAGGATTCCGTAAGGCCGATACGAGGTGTCGCTGCTGGCGCCGAGGGTCCCCAGAGTTCACCTTCTTCATCCGTGCAGAAGTGCTGACTTGCGACACATATTTTTAATTCCCGTTTTCCGAATCATCAGGTAGTCCGCACAGGCAACCCACCCCCGATTTGTACAGTGAACGTCGGCGGTGACGATGCGGCACAAAATTCCATTGCGTTGGCAAAAATCCCAGGGCAATCGGAAACTCGGGAATCTGCGAAGTGCGGTGATTCAGACCCTTAGTCAATGCGCCCCTATGGGTATATGAGTGGTGTTAAAAAAGATCTTAAAGCCATTTCTAGAAAATACGATTGAATAAATAAATTTAAGCAGGTTCAGTGTACTGAGTACAATCCATAAGAAAGGATTCCATTAAGGTCCGTGGATCTGACAAACACCCAATTTATCATTATATTTCAAGTATAACACAAGCTTTTTGTACAACAATTTTTGTACTGAAAAACCCCAACTTGGTGTATACTTAGTTGCGTATGTACAATGTACCTCGGTACTTTTCAGCCGTTGCAAAGCAGGAGCCATTTCCTAGGGAATCACCTATCATCACCAATCGATAGCAGGGCAACAGAAAATTAAATAGTGTAATTAACCAATGGGCCTAAGACGTTACCTACGTTAATGGAAGTGATTTCGTTTCTAACTAGGCCCACTTCAAATAAACAGGCAAGCATACCAGATGCACGAAGGGAGAGAAGAGAGGTGAGTGCTGATTCCCCACGCATCCAATAGAGAGCAGCGCGTGTAGTACGGTATGAAATATGGGACATGTAATGGAAACACTGAAGACAAGTGTGCTCAGCCGCAAAGCTGCGCCTTTGGGTTTATGGGATCGATAACATGTTGCAGCCAGATATGGGTTGCCATACATTTTGTGAATTGGACCTTAGAGTGACCTAGAGCTCCCACAGATTACACGTTATGTTACCCACAACATGAGAGCATGTCCTCTAATGTTGGTTGATTCATGCTGCCAAAGTGCTACCACATGCATCATCCATCATTATTACGGCATATGTGATTACTGATGTAAGTGTCACATAGTGTATGGAACGTCCAATAAGCCCTTAGACAAAGATGCACATACCTCAGCCAGCAGTATTTCTCGCAGTGAATTTGTGATGAGAAACTGCAGGCAGAGAAGGATAAATTTAAGGGGTTGGCAATGGATTTGCTATTGATTGCCTATCCTTAGGAAGTCAATTAATAGTGTATTAAGACTGAACAGGAAAGTGGAGGAAAGTGGAAGTGATTTCCCATTATAATATTTGGAAACATATACATGTATATGAGAACAATTTACTTTATGATGTTCTGGAAAAACTACTGTATATAGAAGCAGAATACAGATGACTCTAAGGCACTATGTTTCAGATGTGCAGTACATTTATTGTATGTGTCTGTATCTTTTCCACTCATCGAACAGCTTTAGTGACATTGAAATAAAGAGACAGAAGGAAAACTGGCAGTGCTCCAGATCAGTCCCTTTATAGTGAAACCTACCACTGTGAATGATATTGTCAGGGCAGAAGAGTTACTTAACATGAAATATTGATTGATTTAAGACAGACTGCATCCAGCTTCGGTAGAGTGAAAGAAAAATGAAAAAATGATGTCACCAAAATATCCTTACAGCTTACTATAGCTTCTCCTATCTGTTCATATTTAGGAGACCTTGTAAAATTTCTATTTGCACTCAAAGCGGATGAATCCAGCAATACCTAGCAGGGCACATTTACTAAGAACAGTACAAACTGTACTATGTGCAGTTTGCCTTTGTATTGTGCAGAGTGCTCCAGATTCAGGATTTCTAGCACACGTTCTGCATGAATCTGGCACCCTCTGCACTGTTTTTGGTGCACCTTTAACAAAGGGTTTGCAACACATTGCATTACAACTAATAAATCTGGTGCATGGGATCACTCCTTGCGGCGCCCAAACATCTATGCAAATAGATGTTTTCCATGGGGCAGATTTACTTCCCTGGCCCATTCGCGATCCAGCGGCACGTTCTCTGCGGTGGATTCGGGTCCGGCCGGGATTTATTAAGGTAGTTCCTCCGACGTCCACCAGGTGGCGCTGCTGCGCTGAAGAGCATCGGAACGCACTGGAATACACCGAGCCGGGCTGAGTGAAGGTAAGTGCAATTTTCGCAACACATTTTTTTTTAAATGCGGCGTTTTTTCCGAATCCGTCGGGTTTTCATTCGGCCACACCCCCGATTTCCGTCGCGTGCATGCCGGCGCCGATGCGCCACAATCCGATCGTGTGCACCAAAATCCCAGGGCAATTCAGGGAAAATTGGCGCAAATCGGAAATATTCGGGTAACACGTTGGGAAAACACGAATCGGGACCTTAGTAAATGACTCCCAATGACTGAAAAGCCAGCAAAAGAAGTAGCGTGCAAAATTGTCTGCGCTAGCAGACTTGTTAAAAGCACTATAGTCAGGCATCTCAGACCATGCAACCCATTTGGAAGAGTTGGAACAACGGGTCTCTGGGCAAGAAGATGATATGACAGCACCAATAAAAATCACTGCCAAGCCAGATGATCTGGAGAATTATTTTTAGAAAAAAACTGAAAAAATCAGGGTGGTGGGCCTTTCGGAAACTTATTCTGCAGCATCCTTGCATATGGTATTATTGACTCAGACATCAACAGCTCTAAGCATGAATGGTTGAGTAAAAAAGGGCACACCAGCTTGGCCTGAAAAATGTTCAGGTGGACAAGACATAGAGAGCCAGAGACAAGCAATTGCTTGGTGCTTAGACATTTTAAAGAAAGAAGCAATAGTTTTGGGTATATAAACGCATTCAATCTTCACTGAAAATGGAAGCTTCCATCCTGCTAATATTCAGCAGAAAATGAAAGTGAAAATTTTAATTACAGTACCCAGCAACACTAAAAGTGACCTATCCTGATGGATCACAACAGATCTCTTTAAAACCCACAAGAAAATTAAAGGGTATTCTGACTACAGCCAAAGGAGGGGCTTAACGGTGTTCCACACACCCAGCATTCTCAGTGAAGCAGACAACGCATGCCACCCAGTGAAGAAGAACCAGGATCAAGTGATACCTCATGACCAGCAAAGCATGAGAGACAAGCTACACTGAAAATGCTGCAATAATCAGAAGACTGTCATGGCCAATAAGCACTCCAAAGGGAGTCCAAAGATCTTGGGACACTTGAGAATTATGGGACATGTGAGTAAAACCACCATTTATATTTTAAAAGATGCAGCAGTTACTCATCTCAGATGGCGATAGTCTATGAACACTGTAATAGTAAGAGTTCCTTGATCACCACACTTTTTAGATGACCACAGATAGACTTAGAACAACATAAACAGATAGAGAACTGATATAGCAATGAGACAGCTTCACAACACTATGTTCTTAGATAAGGATGACACTTTTACAAAGCTATTATGTGGATGGTGTACAAAATTTGAATTCTATAATAGGGAACATATAGAGAAACCCAACTTTTTATTGGAGCTCTGCAGGACGTGAAGTAATAGGAGCGGCAGGCTATTGCATAGGCACCCCTTGCCCACTTAAAAATAATACAGATTAGTATATTCACACATGCGAGTTACACTCACATAGTAAAATATATCATGTGCATTATACATGTGCATAACATATACAGAGGAATGGGTCCGAAAAAGAAAAAAAAAAAAAAAAAACATCCAGGTGAGCGGGCAGTTCTGGGGTGGAAAGCCTTGTTGCTGCCCCGAGGTAAGAGAGACGGAGAATCAGAATGGCCAGGAAAGCCTGTTCGAGCTGATAGAAAGGCAACAGTGAACTCAAATCGCCACCGTTACAACCAAGGTGGCCAGAAGAGCATCTCTGAACGCACAGTAAGTCGAAACTGGAGCAGATGGGCTACAGCAGCAGAAAGACCACACGGGGGGTGCACTCCTTTCAGCCAAGAAGAAAAGGAAACGAGGCTACAATTTGCACAAGCTCATCAAAATTGGACCAGTTAGACGATTGGAAAAAAAAACGTTTCACTGGTCTGATGAGTCTCGATTTCTGCTGCGGGAACATACGGATGGTAGGGTCGAATTTGGCGTCAAAAAACATGAAAGCATGGATTGCTTGTATAAACAGGTTCAGGCTGGTGGTGGTGGGTCCATGTGTGTGGGAATATTTTATTGGCACTTTTGGGCCCCTGGTGCAAATTGACGGCATCGTGCAATGCCACAGCCTACCGAGTAGTATTGTTGCTGAACATGTCCATCCCTTATGACCACAATGTACCAAACATCTGATGGCTACTTCAGGCAGGAATGCGCCATGTCATAAAGCTGGAATCATCTTCTTCAGACTGGTTTTCTTGAACATGACAATGAGTGAACTGTACTAAATGGCCTACACAGGTCACCAGATCTCAATCCAAAATAGAGCATCTTTGGATGTGGTGAACGGGAGCTTCGCAATCATGGATGTGCAGCCGACAAATCTGCGGCAACTGTGTGATGCCATTTCAGTCAATATGGACAAATATCTGAGGAATGCTTCCAGCTACGCACATTGTGGATCTGTGCCAGAAGTTGAGGGCAGTTCTGGAAGGCAAAAGGGGGTCCAACCGTTACTAGCAGGTGTTGTGTACATAATAAAAGTGGCGATGAGTGTATGTTTTAAACATATTATGCTGTTACAATAAGATTATAATGAGGCACATCATCCATTTCTTTATTGGTACAAGGTTGGAGGAAGGGGCCCGACATTGCAGACCCCATGAGGATGCTACTGCTATGGTGATACCAGCTGTAGTTAAGCCCCTGTGCAGAGATGATGCTACAGGCAGCACTTAGAGACGTACTTAATCAGGCTCAAAAAGGAGGAGACCAAAAGATAGGCATGAACTTAGTGATTAAGTTTAAATGCAGAATCAACTAAACTGAAGTCAAACATAACAAACAAAAGCCCTCACCTACATAAAAACCATTGACCCCTGGATTGATTTCTAAATCAACGGAGTGATGGAGGGCACAAATTTCCCCAATTTACTATACCGTATATAACTCGAGTATAAGCAGACCCGATATAAGCCGAGACCTAATTTTAACACAAAAAACTCGGGGAAACACCTATCTGCCTCGAGTATAAGAGCGAGGGTTTGTAGTAGACAGGCCAGCTAGCCCCCTGTAGTATTACAGCCTGTCAAGTAGTATACAATCGCCTGCACATGAAGTATAAAAGCTGCCCCATGAAGTATACAGCCTGCCCCCATGACGTATACAGCATGACCCCCATGAAGTGATACAGCCTGCCCAAAATGAAGTATACAGCCTGCCACCAAGAAGTTAACAGCCTGCCCAAGTGAAGTATACAGCCTGCCCCCATGAAGCTTAAAGCCTGCCCCAAAAAAGTATTACAGCTGCCATCCAGTATAATAAAAAATATAAACTTACTACAACCCTCCGACGGATACCACCTTTGATGTGGAAGGGCGCGATCCCGGTCCGGCGGGCGGCTCCTGGTCCGGGGCGGCGGGCTCCGGCCCGCGGCAGCCCCGATCCATTGTGGCCGGCTTCTCTCTTAGATCTTCACATGCCGGCAGTCGCGTAATGCGATTGCCAGCGGGCGCACAGTGCGATCGGCCGCCTGTCGCCGATTGATGACGTAATCCACGTGGCGACACCGATAATCATATGTGCGCCCGCCGGCAAGTCGCATTAGACGCGACTGCCGGCACGTGAAGTTCGAAGAGAGAAGCCGCGCCGCAGAGTATCGGGAGCTGCGCCGAGGAACAGGAGCGCCGCGATGGACGAGAGCCGGAGGTGAGTATTAATTTTTTTTTTTATTAACTCATTGTTTCTTTTTTTTTTGATTAACTGGTATAAGCCGAGATTAGGTTTTTCAGCACCATTTTTTGTGCTGATGAAAAACTCGGCTATACACGAGTATATTACGGTATATAAATTTATTCGCCTGGTGACTTCAAATTAACCACAATTACTACATTCATAAAGTAATCCCAAAGCCAACTACAGACCATACCAAAACTACTGTATAGTCAGCGAGTGAAAAATGATGAAAATAATAGGCAAACGACTTGCACTGATTTACCAGATTTAATACACTAGGATATACAAATTGCGGACTGGGCAAAACAAGACCAAGGTCTCATATCGGTTTCTGAACAGAGAAATAAAATGTTATGGATTTTGGAAGGCATTAAAACGGGAAATACCAAAAATTAGAAACGGGTTTGTAATGAAATTTTGATTTCCACGTAAGGACATCTGAATTAATATGGATAAGACTGATTAAAACATAAACAAAGGAAGGTTCATGACAAATTATACAATATGGTTACGATTTCCATGAGATTATTTCAAAACTTGGAAAAATATTTCTTTTTTCCTTGCTTGCTGTGCACTCAACCGTATTACTTTTGGTAAGCTGTAATGGTTCTCTATATTGATGTGATTTGAGTCAAAAAATCATTGCGCATAACAAGCTGGCCTTGGGGAACCATATATGTAAACACATACCCACTTGTGTCTCAAAGATAATTCCATTTTATTACCCCGGAGAGGGGGGACTTCTTATACTTTTACAAGACAATAGGAGGTACAACAGACTGTGCCAGTACTTGATCAGGGATTATACTACTACTTCTCACATGTCTTTATCGGACAAGATTGGTGAAATAGACAAAATGCCCTGAGTGACCGGTTGGATAAGCGGGAGAAGGATCTTCAAGATGTAGATTGCCCGTTAACTACAGGGGATTGGAGATAAGGATGGAGATGCATACAGCAATGCATTCTGTTCTCTCACAATACCCCACTATTTTGAGTAATGTTCGGGGTAAGCGGGAGGGGTACTGATCAGGTGGTACAATTAGTATGCAACAATCAACTTTAAGGACTCTTTATGTTAAACATTTCCTGATTTCTCTCCTGAGAATCTGCACAATGACAATCAAAAACACAATGGGGCAGATTTACAAGCTGTCTGGAAAGTCAGAAATTTTTCTAGTTGCCCATGGAAACCAATCACAGGCTCCCCTTTTAAAATATTCATGAGCACTGGTAAAAATGAAAGGAAGTGTTCGAATGGTTGCCATGGGCAAATAGAAATTATTCTGAATTTCAGACCAGCTTGATAAATATGCCCCAATATGTAAATCACCAATATCAAGAGACGTGTTTTCTGCTACTCATTTGGTTAAGAGGCACACGATAGTATGTACCCTGGTTTTGTGACATAAGTTCCTCTTTCATGTTTTTACTGAATCTTCGATACACAAAATCATACGTCTTACCGTATATAAACCGTGTATAAGCTTAGTTTTTCAGCACAAAAAAATATGCTGAAATAATTACTCGGCTATTACACAAGGTCAAGAAAAAAAATTAAACACTACTCAACTTCCAGCTTCCCCATGCTCGACGCGGGCTTTCCGATGCTCGGCTTCTTTTCTCTCTCTGTTTTTGTAAAAGCTGTAGGCGAAACACTATGATGCATCGGTGTCGCCACGGGTTACCAGCAAAGTGAAAAAAAAAAAGAAGCGGTTGACTCGGAGGAGGAGAATGGGAAGCGCGTAACACGCATCGGGAAACTGGAAGTTGAGTATGTACGTTATTGTTTTAATATGCTGGGCAACCCTTGGGACTGGCTGGCTACTAAAGGGAGATGGCTGTTATGGATTACTAAAGGGAAGCCAGCTGGCCAGACTGTAGAAATAAAGGGGCGGCTGGGCTGGTATGTATTACTAAAGTGGGCTGGATGACTTATATTACTAAAGGAGGTGGCCTGGTTAATATAAAGGGGGCTGCTGGCTGGCTCTATACTAAAGTGGGCGGGGGCTGTATATAAAGGGGACATAGCTGGCTGTATACTAAAGGGGGTCTGTTGGCATTGTTATACTAAAGGGGACTGGCTTGTAACAAAGGGGGATGCTGGCTATCTACTGGCGGCTGGACCAAATGCCTTTCCCATCCTTGACTTATGCTGTGTCCAATAGGTTTTTGTATTAAAAATGGCTTGGCTGTGTGTATATGAGGGTTTTCACTACCATTCCTACATTGTGCTTAGCACAAAATAAGCATGCTTGCGTAAACTGCGCAGCTATAGTATATCCAGAGGACAAAAAATTCAATAATGAACACATTTTCTAGAACCAAGGTATGGACTGGTTGTCTCGCCCCATGGGTGACAGAAGCCTTCATAGGGAAAGGGCCCTTGGTAGCATGACTGTCACCTTATTGGCAATAGTCCACCCTATAAAGATAGATAAAGATGAAGATAAAGATGCGGCAGAGCTTTACTTAAATGAAAACAAAGAAAATGAACTCTATACTGAAAAAAAACAAAACCACAATGAGTGGATTGAGGACGGAACAGAAACCCATCCAGTCATGCTGCGAAAGAAAAAGCGACGGATGCAGAAGCATCACTACAACCAGTGCAGTGGAGTAGGAGGGTATGGGTTTATATATGTTTTTGTTTTAAAAAACTCCTAATAATTTCCTTTTAAATGCCCCACGTCTTAAAGATCAACCACTGTGGAATTAATGTAAAATATAAATGCTCTGCTGCCCCCTCATTTTAAAGGCATAGCCAATTTTATACATGCACTCACTTTCTGGTTACTCTCAGTGGTCTGCGTTATAGAAGAGCTCACAGTGATAAAGTAACCCAAAACAGATCATTCCTGCAAGAAGCAACATTGTACTCACATAAAAAGTAACTGTAAAATAAGCAAATTGATTCTTCGACTGTAACGTTTCTAAAATTCTGCAGTGATGAATTAGCTTCACCGGGTTCAAAACAGAATTCATTAACATTGAAGATCAGGTATTAAAATCTAACGGGAATTATATAAAGAAACTAACCAATGGCACAGCAGCGTGTACTGCCCAGCACATAGTTTCTTGTCAACAAAAATTGGTTTCCTTGCTTGTCTTGTAACAGATTTTAGTACATATTTTCTTATTTTCTACCCAGAAAGCTTACTGGAAGTTAATCATTATCTAGGAGCCAGGATTGCACTTATAGGGGCTGTCTTACTTAAGCACATTCCAGCAAATAAGTGATATTGTTTTTATAATGGAATGTTATACAAAATTTCCAATACACTTGTCTGTATAATTCCTGCTGGATTCCAAGATCTTTTTGCTGTGCTTTGCTTGTGGTCATGCAACAGGAAGCTTCATATTTACTTCCTGTAGAAAACACCAGTCCATGGTTCATGTCATCTTACCAGGTGTACGGTTCATTATAATATTGCAATAGAATCAATGCGGTGTGAGGCAAGGAAATGTGCACCCTGGGTGCCCTTCCATGACCATGACGGGTGTTTATCACAGAAAAAGTAAAGATAGAAGGTTCATAGAAAGACAGCAAGCAGAGATTTAAAAACCCGAATTGATTAAGGAAATTTATATGGAAAAATTTAACTTCTTAACTCCTTAAACCTCCTCCTAATTTCTTGGGCAGCAGTTGCATTAAAGACACCATAAGTCTGGGAAACTCATCCTATTAGTGATGGTCTGTGACATCAAGCATATATATTATGATCCCTGTGTGTGCCACACGTGGTTCAGATTAACAGGGGCCAGGTGTTGTATCTACACTCTTTCATTTAGCTGCTGAACATTAACTAGTATCTAAAACATAGAAAAAGGGAGGAGATAACTCTTTCCTGCCCGATCTAAGCCAGAAGATTAATAGTTAGGATCGCCCAGGCAAACCCAATTGTGTATACAAGGATAATACAAGACAGTTTGAAATTATATATATGAAATGCTGGATTGAATTGTATAGTTTATTTTAATAACAGTAAATTAGCGAATTGTGTTATATTTGTTATCCTAGTATTTTAAGAATCTTGTCTTCGTGGGAATACCCCTTAAAGTGGACAACCCTTTGAGAAAAAGGATGGATCAGAGGCGCACTTGAATGTAATAGCAATGTTTTTCTGGAGAAAACTTGGCGTCTTCATTAGAGGATGGATTTTAAGGAATTTACACATAATAACAGAAGGGTGTAATATCGCAAATTCCTGGGACAATTACTCGTTTACACCACCTCCAATTCCACGGGTTGTGCGAAGACGGTGTGAATGAGGCAAGAGCCAGCAGCCACTCATTATACCTTGCCCATTCAAAGGTAAAACAGGCAGGCTAAGGTCGCCATGCAAACTGTTACTCTAGGCCTGGCATAGATTTGTGAAAAGGCTGACACACGCAGCATGCGGCAGATACATCAAGAGGCAGGTAGCCTCCTGTATATATGACGCGCCTAGGAGGGGTGGGATTAGATCCATATGTTGGTGAACAACTAGCGTCAGTGTTGATAAAAAACCCCTTCTTTGACTTTTGTTCATGAATGATTATAAAACCAATAGTTAGGACTCAATGATGGGATGTATCAAGGCAGTTAATAAGTTTTTTATCTTTAAAATTATTCCAAAATTTGTTCTATCGCAAATTTTGCAGGCCAATGGCCAAGATTTTTCAAACGCGTTATTCCAGATTTCTGGGTCCCCTTTTGCACATAAATACATGTACAAATTGCTGCACATGTAGTGATACGGCGATGGGCTAGTTTTATTTTTCATGGCTTGGACTACGTGTATGCAACAATGTGTAACCATGACACACAAGTGAACAGTGCACCTAAAGGAAATTTTCCTGCGGATTTGCGCGGGCCAACACATTTATATTAGAAGTCACAAATAATTGGTTTGCAAAGCCTGCCCAAGTAAACTGAATCTTCAGAAAAATAGTATGCATCAGTTTAAGCGTGTGTGTGCTAAGGTGTGCCACATGATTGACAACTGTGTGCAAAATGCACCATGATTAAGCCTAATTGGATTGAACGTTTGTCGCTCTTGGACTGGGGCCAGATTTACTTAGCTCGGTCAATTAGCGATCCAGCGGCGCGTTCTGTGTGGAGGATTTGTGTCGGTCGGGCGATTCACTAAGCAGTAGTTCCCCCTGATGTCCACTAGATGTCGCTGCTGCGTGGATGAAGTTCCTCGGAGTTCCTGGAGTCACACAAAGCGGGGCCGAGTGCGGTAAGCGCTTTAATGGGCTGGTTTTTCCGAAATCTGTCGGGTTTTTTTCTTACAGCCACGCGCCCACAACGATTTATGTCGCTTGCCCAAGCAGCGTGAGGCACCACAATCCGATCGCGTGCGCCAAAACCCAGGGCAATTCAGGAAAAAATCGGCGCCAACCCAAAAACGGATAAAGATTCGGGTAACCACCAGAAACCGCGAGTTGCGGGCCCTGAGTAATTGACCCCCCACTGTGCTACATTTGGGAGCGATGCAAAGCTGGCCTGTATAATGGATTAATGAAAACTAATACAAGCATTAGTGTAATGACTATTTACGCAATGTGCTGGAGTTCTTGTGGATATTGGCGGTCTACAATAATCTGGCAAAAAACTCTGACACGTTAGTACACATAATGAGGCTCCTAGACAAGGGCTAAGTGAAATTAGTGCCAAGCAAACAAGCCTCATACCTCTCTGTAAACAGAAAAAATTATTGGTTTTTGAAGCAAAGCAAACAAAAAAATGGAAAAGAAAAAAAAGTAAAATGACTGTTAAGCGGTAGTACAGGGATTAAGCCATTTGAACCTGTCAAGGACCTTTTTTTCTTTTTCATTTTTAGGTTTTAAAAAATCGAGAAGCTGTGTTTTGTTATCAACGTAAAAAACTGTAGTGTGACGGCCTTGTTCTGCGTTAAAATTATAGTGATGGTCTTGGAATATTCCATGACCAATGGAAGTGTGAAAATTGGTGGATGAAACAACGCATTGGCAGTGCATTTCTGTGGGCTTGGAATTTACGGCTTTCACTCTTTGAGCAACACATTATGACCATTTCTACTGTATTCTTTAGGTTGGTGCGATCATAGGGATTACAAAATTGGCAAGGTTTTATAATTTTTTTATTTGCATCTAGCTGGCGCTAATAACTTTTATACTAGGTTCTGTACAGAGTGTGGTGTGGTATCTTTTTTGCAAATTTTGATGAAAGTTTCTCATATGCTATAATTTTAGGACCTGTACAACCTTTTTGATTCCACTTTTATAGATTTTTAATATTTTTCAAAATGGCACAAACGTTCTGCCCTGCCTTGTATCAACGGTTCAGGCTGGTGGTGGTGGTGTCATGGTGTGGGGAATATTTTCTTGGCACTCTTTGGGCCCCTTGGTACCAATTGAGCATCGTTGCAACGCCACAGCCTACCTGAGTATTGTTGCTGACCATGTCCATCCCTTTATGACCACAATGTACCCAACATCTGATGGCTACTTTCAGCAGGATAATGCGCCATGTCATAAAGCTGGAATCATCTCAGACTGGTTTCTTGAACATGACAATGAGTTCACTGTACTCAAATGGCCTCCACAGTCACCAGATCCAATAGAGCATCTTTGGGATGTGGTGGAACGAGAGATTCGCATCATGAATGTGCAGCCGACAAATCTGCGGCAACTGTGTGATGCCATCATGTCAATATGGACCAAAATCTCTGAGGAATGCTTCCAGCACCTTGTTGAATCTGTGCCACGAAGAATTGAGGCAGTTCTGAAGGCAAAAGGGGGTCCAACCCGTTATTAGCATGGTGTACCTAATAAAGTGGCCGATGAGTGTATGTTTTATACATATTATGCTGTACAATATAGATATAATGATGCACATCCTCCATTCTTTATTGTGTCAGGTTGGATGACGGGGCCCCCTGACATTGCAGACCCCATAGCGGCTGCTATGGCTGCTACCGCTGTAGTTAAGCCCCTGTGCAGAGATGATGCTACAGGAGCACATAGATACGTACTTAATCAGGCTCAAAAAAGGAGACCAAAAGGATATGCATGACACTTAGTGATTAACGTTTAAATGCAGACATCACTAAACATGAAGTCCAAATAACAAACAAAGCCCTCCCCCTATCATAAAACATCTGACCTGGATTGATTTCTAAATTCAACGGAGTGATGAGGGCACAAATTTTCCCAAAATTTATATAACGTACTTAATCAGGCTCAAAAAAGGAGACCAAAAGGATATGCATGACACTTAGTGATTAACGTTTAAATGCAGACATCACTAAACATGAAGTCCAAATAACAAACAAAGCCCTCCCCTTATCATAAAACATCTGACCTGGATTGATTTCTAAATTCTACGGAGTGATGAGGGCACAAATTTTCCCAAAATTTATATATATAAATTTATATTGCATGGTGACTTCATAATTACCACAATTACTACATTCATAAAAGTAATCCCAAAGCCAAATAAAGACCATACCCAACTAATGAATAAGTCAGGAGCTGAAACTGATGAAAATAATAGCAAACAGACTTGCACTGATTTTACCAGATTTAATGCACTAGGAACTACAAATTGGCTGGCAAAAAGACAAGGTCTCATATGGTTCTCTGAACAGAGGAATACAATGTTATGGATTTTGGAAGGCATTAAAAAGGAAATACCAAAAATAGAAAAGGGTTGTAATGAAATTTTGATTCCACCGTTTGGGACATCTGACTTAATTATGGATAATAGAACGAGACACGGGCGGCGCCCCTAGTGCAATAGGTTACTTATAAGTGAGATGAGGTATTAGAGAGTATCTGCTCACCTGAAGACACCATTGTCTTATGCGTCTAGAGTAGATACTTTTTGTTCTCCGGTAGCTGTGGCTAGGGTGTGCTGCGTCTTCCCGGGGTCCGGTACAGTAATTGGCTGGCAAAAAGACAAGGTCTCATATGGTTCTCTGAACAGAGGAATACAATGTTATGGATTTTGGAAGGCATTAAAAAGGAAATACCAAAAATAGAAAAGGGTTGTAATGAAATTTTGATTCCACCGTTTAAGACATCTGACTTAATTATGGATAAGACTTGATTAAACATAAACAAAGGAAGGTTCATGACAAATTATACAATATTGGTTCCGTTTCCATGAGAATTATTTCAAAACTTGGAAACTATTTCTTTTTTCCTTGCATGCTGTGCACTCCAAGTATTACTTTTGTAAGCTGTAATGGTCTCTATATCTGATGTGATTTGAGTCAAAATCATTGCGCATAACAAGCTGCTTGGGGAACCATATATGGAACACATACCCACTTGTGTCTCCAAAGATAATTCCATTTTATTACCCCGGGGAGGGGCTTCTTATACTTTTCAACAGACAATAGGAGTTACAACAGACCTGTGCAGTACTATTCTCAAGGGATTTACTACTACTACTTCTCACATTTCTTTCATCGGACAAGATGTTGAATAGACAAAATTGCCTCTGAGTGAACGGTGGAATAAGCGGGAGAAGGATCTTCACAGATGTAGATTGCCAGTTAATACAGGGGATGTGGAGATAAGATGGAGAATGCATACAGCAAATGCATTCTGTTCTCTCACAATACCCCCCTATTTTGAGTAATTTCGGGTACTGCTCAGGTGGTACAATTATATGCAACAATCAACTATTCAGGACTTATTTTAACCATTTCTCCTGATTCTCTCCTGAGAATCCTGCAAATTACATCAAAACACAACCCATGTAATCCCAATATAAAGAGAAGTGTTTCTGCATCCTATTGGTAAGAGCACAAGATAGTCTGTACCTTGTTTTGTGACATAAGTTCTCTTTCTGTTTTTACTAGACTTGATAACAAATCATACGCTTACCGTATATAACCGTGTATAAGCTTAGTTTTTCAGCACAAAAAAATATGCTGAAAAAACTTACCTCGGCTTATACACAAGTCAATAAAAAAATAAACCTACATTGGGGCAGATTTATCAAGCTGTCTGAAAGTCAGAATTTTTCTAGTTGCCCATGGCAACCAATCACAGCTCCCCTTTAAAATATTCATGAGCACTGGTAAAATGAAAGCTGAGCTGTGATTGGTTGCCATGGGCAACTAGAAATATTCTGACTTTCAGACAGCTTGATAAATCTGCCCCAATATGTAATCCCAATATAAAGAGAAGTGTTTCTGCATCCTATTGGTAAGAGCACAAGATAGTCTGTACCTTGTTTTGTGACATAAGTTCTCTTTCTGTTTTTACTAGACTTGATAACAAATCATACGCTTACCGTATATAACCGTGTATAAGCTTAGTTTTTCAGCACAAAAAAATATGCTGAAATAACTTACCTCGGCTTATACACAAGTCAATAAAAAAATAAACCTACATGAGAGCCAATTTATACATGCACTACTTTCTGGTTACTCTCACGTGTCTGATGCAGAAGAGCTCAAGTGATTAATAAAGTAAACCAAACGATCATTCAGCAAGCACATTGTACTCACATAAAATGTAACTGTAACTGTAAAGATGGCAAATTGATTCTTCAGCTGTAACGTTTCTAAAATTCTGCAGTGATGAATTTATAGACTACACCGTGGTTCACACAGAATTCATTAAATTGAAGATTACCACTAACGGGAATATAAGAAAACCTAACCAATGGCACAGCAGCGTGCTGCGCCAAAGCACATAGTATTCTTTGTAACAATACATTGGTTCCTTGCATTGATGTCAACAGATTTTTAGTACATATTTTTTATTTTCTACACAGAATAGCTTACTGGAAGTTTAATCATTATTCTAGGGATTGCACTTATAGGGGCTGTCTACTTTAAGCAATTCCAGCAAATAACTGATATTGTTTTTATAATGGAATGTTATAAAATTTCCACATACACTTTCTGTATCAATTCCTGCTGGATCCAAGATCTTTGACTTGCGTTTGCTTGGGGTCATGCAACAGAGCTTCATATTTACTTCCTGAGATAAACACCAGTCCATGGTCATGGTCATCTTACCAGGGTACAGTTCATTATATATGCAATAGAATCAATGCTGTGTGATGCTAGGAACTGTGCACCTGTGTGCCTTCCCATGACCATGGACGGGTGTTTATCAACAGAAAGAAAGATAGAAGGTTCCTATAGAAAGACAGCAAGCAGAGATTAAACCCCTGAGTTGATTAAGAAAATATATGGAAAATTTAACTTCTTAACTCCTTAAACCCTCCTAATTTCTTGGGCAGCAGTGCATAAGAACACATAAGGTTGTGGAAACGTCATCCTATTTAGTGATGGTCTGTGACTATCAAGCATATATATTATGATCCCTGTGTGCCTGACAAACGGGTAGATTACAGGGTCCAGGTTTATCTACACTTTCATTTAGCTTTGAACATTAACTAGTATCTAAAACATAGAAAAAGGGAGGAGAATAATATTCCGCCCGATCTAAGCAAAGATTAATCAGTTGGAACCCAGGCAAACCAAAATTGGTGTACCAAGGACTAATACAGACAGGTTGAAATTATAATATGAAATGCTATTGTATTGTATATATTATTTTAATAACAGTAAATGTAGAGAACAGAGTAATGTGTTATTTTGTTATCCTGAGTATATTTAAGAATCTTGTCTTCGTGGGAATACCCCTTTAAAGTGGACAACCTCTTTGAGAAAAGGATGCTATCAGAGGCACTGTGAATGTAATAGCAATGTTTTTCTGGGAAACCTTGGGTCATTCATAGATGATGGATTTTAAGGATTTACACATAATAAAGACTATGGGTGTCATATCTGCAATTCCTGGGACAATTCCCCGTTTACACCACCTCCAATTCCAAGTGGGTGTGGAGAGGTTTGAAAGAGGCACGGCCAGCAGCACTCATTATACCCTGTGCCCATTCAAAGGTAAACAGGCACAGGATAAGGTGCAACTGTACTCTAGGGCCTGGCATAGAATTGCTGAAAGGCACCCACGCAGCATGCGGCCAGATAGATCAAGAGGCAGTAGCCTCCTGATATATACAGCGCACTAGAGGGGTGGGGATTAGATCATATGCTGGTGAAACTAGCGTCAGTGTATGATTAAAAAAAACCCTTATGACTTTGTTCATAATGATATTAAACCCATAGAACTCAATGATGGGATGTATCAAGGCAGTTACATAAGTTTTTTATCTTTAAAATTTTCCAAATTTGTTCTATCTGCCAATTTGCAGCCAATGGCCAAGATTTTTCAAACTGCTTATTCCAGTTTTCTGGGTCCCTTTGCACATAAATACATGTAGAAATTGCTTGCACATGTATTTATAAGGCGCATGGGCTAGTTTTATTTTTCACGGCTGGATTGTGTACACACAATTCAACCATGACACAAAACAGTGCACCTAAAGGGAAATTTTCCTGCGGATTTGCAGCGGCCACCCCATTTATATTAGAAGTCACAAAATAATTGTGTTGCACAGCCAATTAACTGAATGCTTCAGAAAAATAGTGATGCACTCAGTTTAAGCGTGCCACATTATTGAAAACTGTGTGCCATGCACCAGGATTAAGTCCTAATTGGATGAAACGTGTCGCCTTGTGACACTGGGGCAGATTTACTTACTCGGTCCATTAGCGATCTGTGCGCGCTCTGTGTGGAGGATTCGGGTCTTCCGGCGGTTCACTAAGGTAGTTTTCCCGATGTCCACTAGATGTCGCTGCTGCGCTGAAGTTCCTCGGAGTTCACTGGAGTTCACCAAGCCGGGCCGAGTGCAGGTAAGTGCTTTAATGTGGCGGTTTTTCTGAATCTGTCGGGTTTTCTTACAGCCACGCCCCACCCCGATTTCTGTCGCTTGCACAGCAGCGCTGATGCGCCACATTCCTATCTCGTGCGCCAAAACTCCAGGGCAATTCAGGGAAAATCGGTGCAAAACGGAAAAATTCGGGTAACCCACCAGAAAAACGCGATTCGGGCCCTTAGTAAATGACCCCCACTGTGTTTGGGTGCGATGCAAAGCGGCCTGTATAATGGACTTTTAATGAAAATAATACAAGCATAAGTGTAATGCTATCTTCCGTCAATGTGCTGGAGTTCTTGTGGATATTGGGTCTACAATAATCTGGCAAACTCTGCACGTTAGTACACAAATGAGCTTCCCAGCACAATGGCGCTAAGTGAAATTAGTTCCACAGAAAACAAGCCCTCATACCTCTCTGTAAACAGAAAAAATTATGGTTTTTGAAGCAAAGCAAACAAAAATGTAAAAGAAAAAATGACTGTTAAGAGGTTAGTTACAGGATAAGCCATTTAAACCTTTAAGGACCTGGCTCTTTTTTGTTTTTTCATTTTTATTTTTAAAAATCTATAACTTTTTTTTTTTACACGTAAAAAACTGTGTGACGGCTTGTTTTCTGCGTTAGAAATTCATAGTGATGGTATTGAATATTCCATGCAATGGCAGTGAAATTGGTGAAAAACGCATTTGCAGCATTTTCTTGTGGGCTTGGAATTTACGGCTTTCACTTTGAGCCACACATATGACATTTCTACTTTATTCTTTAGGTTGGTGCGATCATAGGGATACCAAATTTGCATAGGTTTTATCATTTTTATTTTATTTTGCCATCTTCTGGCGCTAATAACTTTTTTATACTTCGGTGTACAGAGCTGTGTGTGGTATCTTTTTTTGCAACTTTTGATGAAGTTTTCAATGCTATAATTTTTAGGACTGTACAACCTTTTGATCACTTTTTATAGATTTTTTAATATTTTTCAAAATGGCAAAAATGTGCCATTTTCGACTTTGGGCGCTATTTTCCGTTACAGGGTTAAATGCAGTGAAAAACGGTTATTATATTTTGATAGAACAGGCATTTTCGGATGCGGCAATATCTAATGTTTTATGATTTTAACATTATTGTATGTTTATTTTTATTTATATGAATTCTAGGGAAAGGGTGGTGATTTGAATTTTTAGGTTTTGTTATTACAATTTTTTTTTTAACTTTTTAAAAAATTTTCATTTTACTATTTTTCAGACTCCCTATGGAACTTTAACCATAGGTTGTCTGATTGATCCTACCATATAGTACTGTACTACTGTATGGCAGTATATGGGGATTTTCCTCCTCAATCATTACATTGCAAATCGCACATTGTAATGAATGGATTGAAACGAGACAGGCTTTGGTCTTCGGAAGACCTGAGGCTGTCATGGCAATGGATCGCCGCTCTCCGATGACGTCATGGGGAGCGGCGATCTCCAACACATTTTTGAAGCCGCCGGCATCTTTGCTGGTGGCCATGTGCGGGTTAACACCCGCGATCAGTGCTAGCACAGATCGCGGGTGTTACCGGTAAGTCTTTGCTGTGATTTGCAGCAGATACTTGCTGGCTCTGGAGTGGGGTCAGCCCGTGAGCCCTCTCCATGCACCCGCAGCCGAAAGGGTTGTGAAAGGGTTAAGAGGTAGGGAAGGCAGAAAAAAAAACGAATTGTTTGCCTCATAAGTAATAATTATACAATCAATGTTAATAATAGCATCATAGCTAGACATGACGTAAAGGGAGCATGTTAGAAGATTTATATTGCCCAACCTACCTGCTAAATTAAATAAGCATAGGCTCCACATTACAGTATATTTGTTTCAATGTTTGCAGCGTCTCACAGAACACATTGTTTTCAGCCAAGCCCATGGAGAAGTGTCTGTTGCAGACACATTAGGAGCTCAATGGGGGAATACTTTATATGTAGGGGATGTGATGCGAGGCTACAATCATGTGCCCCCCTCCTTCTCATATAGGCTGTACTGCATTTTTCTCTTGTTCTCAAACAAGCTTCAGCCCCATGTTTACCTTGTTCTCACATAGGCTGCACCCTAGTGTTTCCCTCCTTTTCACCAAGCCAGCACTGCTATTTTTCCCTATTTTTATACAGCATGCTATACTTCATTCTTTATCATAAACTGCACCTCTTTGAGCCTGGACCCCAATGTATGTTTCTAGTTTGCTCCTTCTCCAATCAGATGTTTTCACTGGTTTATCTATAGGACTTTTGATTGTGTTGATGATCGAATGGCTTATACATTGTGGTAGGTTGTGTGGTCTCTATTACACCCATTAGTGTAACAAAACTGCAATGGGTGACTTTTCTCCCTGTAGCTTGTTGTTTGCAGCCTCTCTCTCCTCATGATCTCCTGGCAGCAAGTGTCTGTGTCTCAGTGTGAGCTCCATGCAGGGGTCATGGCTACAGACAGTAATCTCAGCAGCACGATCACACATAAAAATCCAAGATGGCTGCCGACCCTAAGTGAGAAGTTACAGGGTCGTATCTAGGGGAAACAGAAATTGTGTACAGCAGGACTGATAGAGACAGGTAAGGGGTGTGAAATGCTGCACTTTTGTTAATAACAGTGAATTAGAGAACGTGTTATTTTGTTATTCTGAATACATATAAGAAACTTGTCTTCGTGGGAATACCCCATTAATATATATTTGATAGTTGCTACCCTACATTAGTGGTCAGCTAAAAAAAAAAACAATAATAAAATCACTACTTACCTCTTCTGTCTGGGCTTCTTCTTCTGCCTAGGCTTCTACAGAAAGATGTAGATGTGCATTATGCCATCATCTGAGGTATCTCTGCAGGCGATATTATGCTTTTCTGAGGTGGTGTGGTCAATATGTTAATAAAAAGCAATATAGATTAATTTAAAAAAATACAATAAAAAAAAAAAATTTAAAAAACGCCCACTAAGATTAAAAATGCCTGCTTCTCTTTTGTCTTAAAGAACAAACATTTTGCATCTTCTACACCTATAGCAGCCTAGTATGATACGTGACCCAAAATTGACTATTAAAAACAACTAAATACCGGGTACAACATATTCACATTTTTATTCCAGCCTACTATAATGGTTACTCTGTGACCTATTAACAGCATGCCCACAGTGACCTTGTCTTTTCGTCTGGCACACTTGCCAATTTCCTGTGACTTACTCATGCATGCAGAAATAATTTCCCAGTGGTAAAAGGCTTGTAAAACTGAATTTAAATTCTACTGTTAATTAATGATGACAAATAATTAGAGCTATAACATCTTTAACCTAATCTGCTGTTATACCAATAGAAATGAAAATAGCAAACTGTATATAAGGTTGGCACTTGCATCCTGATCACTATCTGGTTCTGGTGCGCTTTCAAAATTGGTCTTAAAGAGGACCTTTCACCACCTCACAGATGGGAAGATTATCATACCATAATACACAGATTCAGGGGCACTTTGCAGTATCTCCTCCTTGACTCTCGCCCACAACTGTTCCGGACCCCCTCCATACTCCTGAGATCCTGTAAACTTCACCCAGCACCAGCATATACATGGAAGCATCAAAGTTCCGACACCTCCCACACCTAAACAAACTCAGGCACACTGATCTGCATCAGAGTTTGGCTCCCAGCAAATCGCACCTGCTGCTAGCCCTAGCACTCCAGCACCAGGCGGCTGACTATCCACATTGGGACACTTTACCACAACAAAGCCCCACCACAGACACCAGCACCACATTGATGGCAGCCACACAACTGACCCCTCAGCATGGTATGTACAGAATGTTTGCATCATGATATTACCTAGCGCTTGGTTTAGACTTAAAGGGGTATTCCAGGAATCAGCATAAATCATATACAAACGAGCACTCAAAATATAAGCTAATGTGTAATTGGTTGTTATTTAAAATTTTGCTCCCCTTAGCAGAATATGCTGGTGACATACCCTTAAAATGCTACCCTTAAAATGCTACCGCCCCTTTAATTAGTCCGTTAATTTTCTCCGCACGGTCCGTTGCAGGACAGAAGATGGCCGCTGGTCACATGTCCACATCACATGTCCTGTACCTGCCTGGACAGGTCATGTGATCACCACTATGTTTGGCTGTAGTCGGTTGGTTGCAGTGCATCCAGTATGACTAGTGTTTTGGTGATGGCAGTTACACATCATTACTATGGTAACAGGGAAAGAAGTCTGTTATATCATCACTGGGAGCAGAGCATAAGATGGAGGAGGAGTTACTGAGAACTAAAGGATCATGGAACTTGTAGTTTCCAGTGGCGGCCATCTTGGTGATATCTCCACCTACTTTAGAGAGGCCATAAATTTTGTAAATCATAAAATCAAATTATTTAAGCTCCATTATGTGACTAATGACATTGAGTTTTGTTGTATTCATTTATTTATATCATCATGGGTTTTTGCGTCAGACATTCATATTCCCGGAATACCCCTTTAATGGAGACCATGGAGAAGAACAGCAACCCCATACTTGTGGGAGGAGGGGGTGATTGCTAGGAGGAGAGGTGGGTGACACCTTAAGGTGCTGCGGTCATGTTTGAACAAACAAACAAAATCATCAGAGTATTGGTGGCGAACCAATGGCATGGGTGCCAGAGGCGGCACTCATAGCCATTTTTGGGGGAACCTGGGCCATTGCCCCAGCACACCAGACAAGACTCAAAGAATCTTCCTGCAGTTTCAAGCAACTTAAAAGATGCTGCTTTCAGTGATATTTTGATACTGACTTCGCTACTTGGGACTGTAGGAAGAGGGAGAAATAGACAAGGTTGAATTACTTTTGGAGGACCTCCTGCTGGCCCCACGATTCTCTGTGTATAGAGGGAATCTGGAAAGAAGCTAAAATGATGACAATTTTCCATCTTTTTACTGCATTGCTGTCCTCAGGAGACCAATATGATTGAAAGTTGTTGAAAAGGGAGCAATAAGTTACTGATTTAATTTTTGGTTGGGACCTCGCGATAAACAAGCAGGGTTTTGGGTTGCATTTTGGGCACTCGGCCTCTAAAAGGTTAATAATACCCTACCCCTTTGTGCAAGACACATGAATCTATGTCATGATAGCAACCTGAACTTCTGTAAATATCTTGCTATTACTAAGGTAAATTTGGTCAGCCTGGGGTGGTAACTTGGATAAGTCTGTTTTACAATGTGAGTCTAGATAGATTTTTCAACTTAACAAAGTGACATCCAAGGGACTAAACAAAACTCTGGATGTTTCTTATGAATATACATCTTGCTTTCTTGTATAAAACCCTTTCCCTTATAACAGTGATGGCTAACCTTTTAGAGCTGGAGTGCCACTTAAAGCCACTTATTTATTGCAAAGTGACAGCACAGCAATTTAAGCAGTAATTTTTTTCTGATTGTTCTTTGACAACTTTCAATCGTTCAGCCTCCTAAGGACACCAACGCAGTTGAAAGGAGGAGGGCAAATTCGTCTATCATTGTAGGGAGATTCTCCAGGAAGGTTCTTTGAGTCCTGTCTGGTGAACTTCATGCTGGGGTGATGGCCTGTGTGCCCACAGAGAGGGCTCCGAGTGCCGCCTGTGGCACCAGTGCCATAGGTTCGCCACCACTGCCCTATAACAAGTAGTTAGGTAGAGAGTACAGGGTTTTAGCCACTTTTATTATATACTGTAATTCTCTGATGAGTCCTGCCAATTTGGGATGAAATGTGTAGGAATCAGGGTGTTATTTACCACCTAGGAACAGTAACCAGGTGCAAGAGAGAGCTATGGAAACTACATTTTAAGGGCAGGAGCTGACTATTTGGGGTCAGGGACATCAGAATTTAGGTATATTTTCCTGGAGATGATCCCAGGCTGAACCCTCTGCAATCTCTCAACAGATTGGTAATATTGTACCTTACCAGGACCTGCACTTTACCTTATGATCTACATCTGTGGAAGGATGTATGCCAAAGAACTGTATATTATTCATAATTTCATAGGAATTCAATTGAAATTTAGTGCAATATACAGGCTCGGGTTGATATTTTTATTCGTGATGAGGTTGTTTGTACTTACACACTTTGAGCATGGTTTTGTGTTTGTTGAGGTGTAATATGATATTTGTGGTTTGTTGTACCACTATTTTTTAACTATTATGAGTAAAGGTTGTGTTTTATTTGGGTAATAGTCCATCTTGTTATTTTATCAAATATTTTTGACCATTTAACCAAGTTCAAAACCCCAAGTTTTACCTTTCCAAATGTTTTCTCTATACTTTATTTACTTATGCTTTTTGATTGTTTCATAAAAATGCAGTGGTGTTCTGTTGTTATATATGCCCTTTTTTTACTCGATATTGTCTTATAAAGAGCTGCAGATTATGATTGCGCTATATAAATAAAGATTATTACTATTATTAAATGTTGAAAAGGTTAAAGTTTTAACAAATTCATTAATTCTAATTGACTTAACATTCCCTTTAAGAATAAAGGTGATGCTATCCCCTGTAAAATACTTTTATCCATCCATATTGTTAGTGACATTATATTTATTGGAGCTGCGTGAAGAAAAAAAAAATAACAAAAATTATAACATTTTCAGTGAACCTTTGTTAATTACTGTTTTTCTCCTGCTGAGTAGATGTCACCAAATGTTTAAGGCGTTATAGTAATCAAGACTCCTTTGTAATGTGTATGCCTACTAGTAAACAAAAGTTTTTACTTATAATAGGCAATCAAGTTTGCATAAAATGATGACATACAAAATTATAAGCTGCACTGCTTTAAAAATATTTCAAGAGATCTTATAAATGACTGAAGTTAGAGAAAAATTTTAATGAGACTGTAGGAAGGGCACAACTTTCATTGTAAGCAGCAATGTTTAGTGTTGATTGAGTGTTTTTAACGCATTCTCTGCAATACTGTATGCAATGCAAAAAATACTAGTTTTTCTCCATTTTCATAGAACAGTAAAGGTCTAACAGAAAAGCTAGTCTCAATGTACAGATGTCTCCACCCTTATATTAAATTAAGTTTGATTAAGGACATGTTAACAATACCCTTGAAAAGATGGAGCATTAATATACAGTAGGTCACTAACATTTTGATATGATAAAATATTTTAAAGCACTGGAATCAGGAAAAGTCAGGTATTGTCCAAATATCTGAAAAATGCCCAACCAAGCAAAGGCTATTTCTATAATTTGCTAAACAAAAAAGCTCATCAAGCCCCCTGTTTGACTTCACCTCCCTCTCCAACATGGGAGAGGAGGTATCTTTCATGCAGGAGGCATGAATTCACACATCACACGCATGAATAATAAGCAGCTGGGAGCGCCAGACATCTTGTTATAGCGCTCCGATCTACTAATTTTTTTATTTTTTATTTTTTAGGTGATCCCAGTGTGCCAACATTAAAGAAGAACATCACCAGGACTGTGATGAAGAGGAGCCCAGGTAAGTATCTGCAGTGTGCTTTTTGTTATTCGTAGTGTTAGTTTTCCTTTAACATTGACATATTTTGTGATATTTTGATAATGTGCGCTGCAGTTATAGGTGTGATATTCTGAAAAGGTGTGCAACAGTTAGACAAATCAGTAAGACAGGTAAGCTGCCAGAGAAAATCTAACTTATGTTAGTCTAAAAATCTTTGCTGTTATCTTTCTAATGTGTGCTGTGGTCTTTTTTACTTGCCTACTGTTCATCTATTCCACCAGTACCATCTTGAAGTCCACTTCAATGAGTCCTTTCTTTACCCACCTCTGTACTCTTCTAACTTACGATATACTCTATTTAACCATCCTAACCTATCACATTCTTTTGTGAAGCGACAAATAACCTCTCATAAGTCACTGAACCAGGTCTCTGTACAAATACATGAAAGCAGTACAGAGACCTTTGCAACAATCTTTTTATAGCTAGACCTGTGAACAAGACAATGGAGTATGTTCCAAGCCTATAGGCAGCTCTACCATTACCATAGAGAGGTATTCCTTACTGTCAGAGCAGTGAAACTGTAGAACTCTGTACCCCAGGATGTTGCTATGGTGGATACTTTTTACCCGTTCAAGAGGGGACTTGATGGATCTGCATGTATTTCCAACCTTATCTAATACGATACTATGATAATCTTACAAATTCTTCCATATCACTTTCAGACCCTAACCACTGCCATTAAATCACTGCCAATAAATCAGAATCCAAAAACCTATTGCAAATACCAGAACCCCCATGCCATTAATACTCATAAAACCCTTACAGTTATCACTGTTCCCCATCATCTCCTTCACCTGTAATAACCATCATAAGTTTTAACCATATCATCAAAGTCTGGATGAGATGGCAAGACTCCTATGAACACAAACAAACCTTGGCACAAGGCCAAAACCCATTTTTTTTTAAAGTGCTCCTGGAATGCCGAACATCTGTGGAGAAAATCATGCACATCTCCAATATTTAGGTATTACATATTTATGCCCTGCAGCATGTAAACAGGTATATTCCATCAATCTCTCTCTCTTACAGTCCTAAAAGACTCTCTATTTATATAAATAAACAGTCAAAAATTGCAAAAAATGACATCACCCACAGCTCTGTATGAAAAAATTATTAGCACCAGAAGACAGCAAAATAAAAAAAAAAATTTGTACCGGAGGTTTTAACTTTTGTAACATTATAAAACCTATACCAATATTTGTTATCCACGTAATCATACTACCCCAAAGAATCAAGTAGACATGTCATTTGGGGTGCACAGGGAAAGTCATAAAATCCAAGCTCACAAGAAAATGGCGGAAATGCGTTTTTTCATCATTTTCGTGCATTTGGAGTTTTTTTCCTGCTTCCCAGTACATGGCATGACTACAAAGTATTATATTTTATGCAGAAAACAAGCCATCACAGAGCTCTTTACATGTAAAATTAAAAAAGTTTTAGATTTTTGAAGGTGGGGAGTGAAAAATGGAAATGAAAAAACAAAAAAGGGCCCGTTCGTTCAGGGGTTAAAGACAAAATAGACTATATCTGACAAGAAATTTATCAATCCACAAGCTCATGAAACATACTCCGGAGTTGGTCAGTGAAAAAGCAAATGGTTAATTCATCCATTTTATCATGGACAGGAAGATATTGGATGACAGATGGATGCAAATTGTCTATAAAAAAAAGGATGTTAATCTTAGTTTCCCACAGCAGCGAATTGGCTTGGCGGTGGGCATTTAACCTTGAAAAGCAGATTATGGATCATTCAAGACAAATGTTGCATCATGGTTCTCTTACTGTATGGGATAAAATAATTTATGTATATAAGAACAAAAGTTTTCTCCATTTTTCCTATGTTAATCATTTGCTGTTCTATTTCACTGCAGTTCTTGGATTTTTTTATCGCTTATCAAATGCTAAAAAAATACTGTCTTTATCAAGTATTATATGTCCTAGGTACTCAAAGCTAATTCAACACAGAAAGATAAATAATTTTTATGTTACAGTATAACTTTTTACTTTTCTGAAAGAATTTAAATTTCATAGTAATCACTTCACATATTATTAGAGTCAATTACAGGCATATTTCTGGTGAGAAATTTTAAGCACCGGATTTGGAGATGCCAGGCACTTTGTTCCAAGACTGTGGATAATGAGAGAATAATGAGGATCAAACAACTTTCTTCTTGAATTGTAAGACTGAAAGTTTCTTGTTGGAAGAAGAACAAAGGCTATACTTACAATTCTTGAAAGCGATTAGCAAATCACTTAGGTATTTGGGCAGTGTATTTAAAAATTGTTTAGAAGTTAGGCAAGGGGTTTGAAATCTACATTGAGATTCTGTAAAGATATGTGAATGGACAACCAATTTATTTCATGACTAAGGACATGTTCAAGTCGGAGGAGGAGATGAAACGCGTTGGAGGAGGAGGAGATGAATGTTTGTTGATGAAATAAACAAAAATTTTACATATGCCTGGACCTGAATCGGCTGAATTACAAAACATTGATTATACAACAAATTTATACATGTCAGGCCTGCATTTCTTTAAGTGTTCCCTTTTTCCATCCCCCTCCCATTACAATGTAGAAGAGCCAGCACATGCAGCAATAGGCGTGCATAATTATGTAATGAGCCAGAGCTCTTCTCTAGCACTCCAGGCTGTGATCAGCCTCTGTTAAAAACAGCTTTTATCGCTGCAACAGGGCCCGCCTGGACTTATAAAGACACAGTTCACCATCACCGTGTATCAATATGCTTTTAAGTGAACTCAGCTAAAATCCAGTGTTTTCAAGTTGGAAACAGCTGTACCTTCTAGATTAGATATTGGTTTGGCTCTAAAGGAAACCTACCACCACGGATCGAAGGTAGATCCTCCTACCGAATATGTTTGGCACGCAGCTATGAAGAGCTGCACGCCCTCGTCTGCGAAGCCTTCCATTTGCACATACGCAGTAGCTCTGGCTTCAGAGCAGTGAACGCACAGCCGCGGGCCTACTGTTCTGTGCATGCGCAGACAGCAGGCGTAGCGGACGGCATAGCTGCGCATCGAAGATAACTGGTATGAGGATCAAAGAGGTTACTGGGGCATGGAGTAGCCTTACCGTGTAGTCTTAGCTCCGGCTACTCCACGACCCAGTAGCCTCTATAGAATATCTGCATATTAGGGAAATAAAAGTTATAAAAAGTTATAACCTTTATAGTTAGATACGTGGTGGTAGGTTTCCTTTAATCCCACATCATGTCATTAGGCTTCTTGAAAATCATGTTTGGTGTTAAGAGGGCTGCAAAAGGAAGCAAAAAGAGCATTGTTTTTTCTGTCCCATCCTGAAAAAGATATTTGCATTTGAATTCAGCATCTTCTCAGCCTGACAGCACAAACTCCAGAAGACCCAGACGCAGATTGTACACTTCCTCAGGTGTACCCCCTGACGAAGTGATGGCGAAACGCGCGTCAGGGTTCTTGTGGTGAGTACCCCCCGATGAAGTGATGGCAAAACGCGCGTCGGGGTTCTTGTGGTACATCACTACTTGTCCTTACTGCGATGCAGCCTGGTTGGTATAATTAATTAATTAATATGCAAATATATATATTTTTTATGCACTGTGTACTGTGGTGTTAAGGACAGATACTTTACATTAAAGTAAGCATTTATATATCATTTACATTATTTTGCACTTGATAAGTTGTGGCTATTTTAATATGGACTGTACCAAGATACTCTTGTATCAGGACTAGTGATGTGTTTTTGTGGGTTGTTTTTATGTCATAGTGACTATACATGTGTCATCTTTTGTGTTTATTTAATAAAGTTTATATTATTGATAAATCAGTTAGGTGATTTATTCTACATTCCTTTTGTGATTCAATATGGTGTCTGTGCATAGGTATATCATGTTTAGAAGTTTTGCAGGCTATGTGCTATAATTATTTGTCTGGATAATGTGTATTTACTGATTGTACACTGTACAGAACTTTCTTTAACCTCTTCCACCTTTATGCACCATTATTTCAATGCTTAGTAGAGATTTTCTATGATTTATAATCCACATTTATGTTTAACACAGCTTCAGTGTAATACAGTTTAATAAAACTGTACCATACATAGCTGTTTTACATACCATATATGCTGTTGATGAACAGATACTTGGCCCTAAGTTCCAGAGGCAAAGAATAGAGAAGGAAAGAAGAGACAATAGAAGAAAGGAAAACAACACAAATAAGGAAAGAATAACAAGACAAAAATCATAACTAAATAACATTTAGGGACGGCAGTCCCTTATATGCAAATACAATGTGTGCTGGATATCAGGCAGGGCTAGCAGCTGGAGCAGCAGACCAAGTTACTTATGAGTGAAGTAAAGGAAATGAAAAAAGATTATTGCTCTTCTATCTATAGTTTTTTTTCTTTTCAAAATAAAGATACTGCTTGGTAGATAAGAGTACTGGCTATTTTTTTTACACTACATAACATCTCTGATATAAAATCAATGTGTAGGCAACTGAAATAGAAAAAGAGAACCTCAACCTGAAATTACATTTTTGACATGCCAATCACTCTCTGCAGGAAGTTGTTTTTCATCAGTTGCATTGAAGAAAGCTGAAATATTTTAGCACATATTGTTTATGGTTGAAACACATTAAAATGGTTTATTTAAGTTCTATCATACTTTATAGCACTAAGCAACAAATTCACATTGCTTCACACCTCACAAATTTTGATAAACTTTTCTTCACTAAATATCCTTTAGACTTTGGTATAAATGGGTATTCTTAAGCATTAAGATAAATATTTAGACATTGTATACAAGGGTGAGGAGTTATTGAATACCAAATCCAAAATAAGTGCCACCCGCATGTAATTTGTAAAATCCAATATTCAACTCTAGAGAAATAATGTATAACTTCTGGACCCCAATCCTGTATTTCCCTAGTAGGTAGCTTCCTAGTCTTCTTATACCATCATGGTTTCCTTTATGCTCCATGTCACAGTGACTGCAAATTTCTATTGAAAGAGATGTTGAAATAGCCTATTCAAAGCTCTACTAATGTAGAATACATACTACACTGAAAACAGAAATCTATGCGTGTTTGGCTTTTACTGAAACACTTGTGATCGGTGCTAGCACTGATTGAGGGTGTTAAGCTCATCCATTATTAGTCCCATAGTGGGGAAATTCACACCGGTAAGTCTTTGTTGCAATATGGAGCAAAGACTAATCGGCTATGGAGAGGGCTCAGCCCGTGAGCCTTCTCCATGCACCCGACACGTGCAGTACTGTTACGGGGCGCATCAGGGAGGGGCTAAAAATTCCCAAATACTGATGAGAGATTTATTAAAAGGGACTGAGTAGAGCTCCAAAAGTACTCATAGAACTATCGCAAGGGGCCTGGAAACTTAGGAAATTGTATTAACCTCTTAACACCGAGGCACTTTTTAATTTTTGCATTTCCATTTTTTACTTCCCACCTTCAAAAATCCATAACTTTTTTAGTTTTCCATGTAAAGAGCTGTATGAAGACTTGTTTTCTGCATAACAAATTGCACTTTATATTGATGGTATTTAATATCCCATGCCACCATGCACTGGGAAGCGGAATAAAAAATCCAAATACAGTGAAAATTATGAAAGAACGCATTTGCACAGTAGTCTTGTGCGTTTAGATTTCACTGCTTTCACTGTGTGCCCCAAATGACATGTCTACTTTGTTATTTGGGTCGTTGCGATCATGGGGATACAAAATTTGCATAGATTTTATAATGTTTTTAAACATTTTCAAAAATTAAAACCTCCTGTACAAAAACAAATTCTTCATTTTGCCACTTTCCGGCGCTAAAAACTTTTTCATACTTGAAACGGTGTACGGAGCTGTGGATGGTGCTATTATTTGGAACTTTTGATAACGTTTTCAATGCTACCATTTTTAGGATTGTATGGCCTTTTGATCACTTTTCATTTTTTTAGATTTTTCAAAATGGCAAAAAAGGGTATTTTTGACTTTGGCCGCTATTTTACATTACAGGGTTATACCCCACAAAAATATTATTACATTTTGATATCTATGATTTTTACAGTTTATTTATATTTATATGACTTCTATGGAAAGGGGGCTGATTTGAATTTTTAGGTTTTTTAATATTTTTTTTTAAAACTTTTTTTAGTTTCTTTAACCCTACTTTAACCCTAGGTCGTCTGATTGATCCTACCATATACTATATCCTACCATATACTATAGTATGGAAATATATGGGGATTTTCCTCCTCATTCATTGCACTGAGCAAATCGCACATCTTAATGAATAGGTTAAAATCAGACAGCCTTGGGTGGCAATCCAATCCAAGATGGCGGCACTCACGTGCCGCTTGGATTTAGATGCCTCCAACAGCTTTGCCAGGGGCATTTAAAAGGTTAGCACCCATGATGGGTGCCAGTTCCATTTTTATTTGACATAAATAGCTATATAAATGTGATATGGATCATTAACATGATATCTATGCTATACAGTATATAAAACAAAAAATAAAAGTAAAAATCAGTATCAGAATAGATTTTTCTATGGGGTATAGTCACTCAAAAAATAGTGTTACTATACAGACGGTCCCCTACTTAAGAACACTCGACTTACATACGACCCCTAGTTACAAACGGACCACTGGATACTGGTAATTTATTGTACTTTAGTCCTAGGCTACAATAAACAGCTATAACAGTTATCACAGGTGTCTGTAATGAAGCTTTATTGTTAGTCCTGATTCTGATGACAACCCAACATTTTTAAAATCTAATTGTCACAGAGACCAAAAAAGTTCTGTCTGGGATTAAAATGATAAAATATACAGTTCCGACTTACATACAAATTCAACTTAAGAACAAACCTACAGACCCTATCATGTATGTAACCCGGGGACTGCCTGTACTCCTATAGGGGTTCAGGGTTCAAATGGGGTCACTTTTAAGTGGTTTCTCTTGTTCTGGCTATAAGCTCAGCAAATGCCATATAGCACCTCCATAGGTCCATAAAATTGTTTACATCCACATGTGAGGTTTTGCTATCCTCAAGATAAACTCCACAAAAAAATCAAAGATGTGTTTTCTAATTTTATCCTGCATTAACATGTAAATTTTAGGTAAATTTTTAAGTAAGCATTTATTGTCAAAATTTGGAAATTCTGTATACAACCTCAATTTTGTTTTATTTCACATTCAATGCTACCACCAGGATGAATGATTGTAAACCAAGCACACTGACATACCCCCTGTGTATGCCCCCTCTATCAGGATCCACTCTTCTTTTAGCTTCTTATGCCATTTTTTTTACAAAAAAGGCTTTATACAATTGTGCAAATTAGCTTCTTACGCCCTGGTTCTTAAGAAAAAAAGGCTTTAAAAATTGTGCAAATGATCCCTGAAGGGCTCCAGGCTCCGTTCAGACCTATGGATCCTGGAGACCCTTCAGGCTACAATTTTTAAAGCCTTTTTTTCTTAAGAACCAGGGCGTAAGAAGCTAAAAGAAGAACAGATCATGCTAGAGTGGACACATGCTCACAAGTAAGTGTGCTTGGCTTAAAATCCTTTATCCCGATGGTAAATATCCTTTAACTCGTTGAGTTACGCGTGACGCGGCCTGAAAAGGCTCTAGTGACCGGGCATTTTATGCAAATTTTTTAAGGTGTTTTTTGGGACACAAAGAGCTATTTAAAAAGGCAATAAAAGTTATTGTAATTTGTGTACTTATAGTACTTTTTAAAATATTTTCAAATTAACTCAAAATTAACATTATTAATGAATTCCCTATTTTGTTTTGGTCATTTTGATATACAATATATATAGTCTCGGACAAACGGGGCAACTACAAGGATGCTTTTTGTAGTGTGGATTTTTGTGGATTTTTTTTTTTTTTATTACTGTATATACTCATGTATAAGCCGAGTTTTTCAGCACAAAAAATGTGCTGAAAAATGACCCACTTAAAAAAAAATAAACTTAAATACTCACTCCCCGATGTCGGCACGGCTTACCGATGTCCCCGATGTCAGCGCGTCCCGTCTTCTTTCTTCTCCGCGGCTCCTCTTCTCTCTTCTATCTTCCGGCATGGAGGCGGCCATGGTTTCTTAGTGGCCGCGCATACTATAACGTCAGCAGCGGCCGCGTCATAGTATGCGCATGCTAGAAGAAGAGATGGCCGCGTCCATGCCGGAAGAAAGAAGAGAGATGAGGAGCCGCGGAGAAGAAAGAAGATGGGACGCGCTGACATCGGGAACATCGGTAAGTCGCGCCAACATCGGGGAGCCGCGCTGACATCGGAGTGTGAGTATATAAGTTTATTTTTTTAAGGGCCGTGGGGGCAGGCTGGCTGTATACTACTAGGGGCTTGCTGTATACTATTAGGGGCTTGCTGTATACTATTAGGGGCTTGCTGTATACTACTAGGGGCTTGCTGTATACTACTAGGGGGCTGCTGTATACTACTAGGGGGCTGCTACAGTTAACGAGGGCTGTTTTGAATAGTTTGAGGGGTTTAACTTAAAAATGTGGTACCCCCTTTAAATATCAATACTCCTCTATAATAATTGAATCTACCACATTTTTTTAAATCTAAAAATGTGCTGACTGATTTGTAAGCCTCCTAACATTCTGTATCACTGAGTCAGCTAAGTGCGGGCGGTTCCCAAATATTCAAAACTCTTACCAACACACATATTGGGATGATTAAAACAGTAATAATTTATTTTTTTAATGACATAAAACCATATATTTATATCTTTATCACTTAATTCTTATAATCACGAGACGCAAACATTGATATATTTACAGGATATTGTAGCATCACTTCCCTATCGGGGGACCTCGACAGAGGAAGGCAGTTTCCTGGCTTGCATCACAGACAGAAGTGCGTCCACTTGTTATGTCTGGAAAGTCCATATCCTCCGTTAAACCCCCCTTGCTTTTATAACATGAAATAAACAAAGGAATTAACTGTAGTAGATACTGCCATATCATCCTTTTGTAATACGTACTAGATACTGTCACATCATCATTTTGCAACACCGGTTGAGTATGAAGAGGACTCAGCCCTCTGATCCCTCTTCATACTCCACCATGCGCAACAAAATATACAGATACATCTTATTGCGCTATTGGGTTAACGTTAGTCAGTAACCAATTTGGGGGTTTAAACTAATCGTATGATGAGCGTAACATTTAGAATCAGAAAATTGCAAATTTTTCAAAATTTTACCAAATTTTCAAGGTACCTTATGGGGTTAGTTTCCTCCAATGTTATTTTCCTGATTTACTTTAGACTTCGTGGTATTTAATAAAAATATGCAAAATAAAGCAGTAGAAAATAAAATATTATTGCATTTTCAATAACTCAATTTGAAGGATGTCTCAGTGGCATGACAATAAAACATACTGAAAATGACTTGACATTATCACAAAAAGAACATTGTGACAGTAACAAATCAATTCAATATGAAGAACTGTGAGCAAATTGAAGCCAGAGATGAACAAAAGTGTTACAACCATTCCTATTGATCATAAAACATGTCTCATGTGCTGTCAGATTTTAATTTACACATAATTAAACCTTTGCAGACATTGTATCTTTGTATTATGTAGTACTATACAGTTTATAAGCTTTTATGCTTTCTATCATTCTTCAAGTAAAATAAAACTGTGACTGCAATAAACACTTATACCAGAGTCAGTAAACAATAAGAACCAAGAAAACAGTTCAACTTAAAAAAAAATAACGTTTTATATCAGGAGGAAGAACATAGAGCAGGCTTTTGGCTTTAAATGTAAGAAACACCTGAACACCCCTATAGCTACCATTCATCTTTAACTCCTTCCTGTGATTCCCCTTTTTCATTTTTGCATTTCTGTTTCTAATTCCAGCCCTAGAAGACCTTACTCACCCATCCATTCTTAGTAGCTAGCAGTGATTTTCAAGGAAAGCATACCGACCCTTTATGTGCTATTTCACATTTCAGTTTCATTTCACTGAACTATGATCCGGGGAAACATTTTTACAGCCTGTCCTATTTTTTACCGTTTGCAGATCACATACAACAACAGAAGTCTATGGGTCAATGAATATTTTTTCACGGATGCTGCTTGGGAACCCGTGTTTTACTTTATGATTAAACTAATTAATAAAATAATAATTGTCATGGGTGCCCTGTGGCAGTTCCTGCCTACGGCTCGCACGCCGGCACTGTTAAATTTAAAGGGCCAACGCACGGATAATTGGCACTGGCCACCTGCTGTTCCTGATAAATTCCCAGCCCCTTCCTGTGTTCCCTGCTGGATTTCCTGCATTCCTGGTTGTTGCTGTGTGTTCCTGCTCCTGAGTTCCTGTGTTCCTGCATTCCTGTTCACATGCTCCTGTGTGTTCCTGCATTCCTATTCCCGTGTTCCTGCGTTCCTTTTCCCGTGCTCCTGTGTGTTCCTGCATTCCTGTTGCCATGTTCCTGCCTTCCTGTTCCCACGCTCCCGTGTGTTCCTACATTCCTGTTCCCATGCTTCTGTGTGTTACAGTCCATTTCTGTGTTCCTGTTTCCCTTCTGCCTAGACCTAACGTTGCTGACCCCGGATTGGACTTGACCTTGCATCTCTGCCGCCTGCCTTGACCCTGTGCCTGAACCTGACCATGAGACTGTCTCCTGCAAAGGCACCTCGTTCTTGGCTGCAAACGCGGGCTAGTCCCACTTGTGGAACGACCTGGTGGTACCCCGCCGCAACAAGACCATCCCACTTTGCGGCGGGCTCTGGTGAGGACCTGGTGCCACTCAGATTCTGCTCCTAGGTGTCAGCTACTGACACCTCCCGCGGTGGTCCTGACAATAGTTACCAAAAACAGTCAATAGGCTGTCCTTGGAAAACATTGATAGCATACTGACAAAAGAACTGATGTGTGAATAAGCCTATAACTTGTATGAGGGCTACTTTTTTACGCAATCTACTGGGAAGCTTTTTTAGAAGGGTTGTGCTATGAAACAATTTACCATGCCGTAAAAATGACATATCACCATATTTTTTAGCTTTTTTATATTTCCAGGTATTTTCTTTTTACGGGTTTAGCTGTGGGAATGCCATAGAGGTGGATGAGGACAGGCCTAGTCTTTACTGCTGTCATAATAATCCCTGAATATTCATCAAGTGATTCAGCATTAATTATACTAATACTTAATTTAGTGTAATCTAATCTTCTTGTTTACATGTGTGAACACTGATGAATAGGAGGGGAAGCAGCAGGAGATTATGATTTATCCTGCCCCCCCCCCCTCTTCCTGTGTCTGGAAGTTTGAGAGATAGAGACACAGTGTGCGCTGCCATGAGAATGGCTTGAGCAGTGAGAGACAGGAAGTTGGGTATATGTAGAGGGCAGCAAGGCAAATATACAGGTACATATAAAGTACATGTAGAGAAAAGTCTAATGGAAAAGATTTGTGGCCAACCCCTTAAAGGTTGAATCCACATGATCATCTGTAGCCCAGGAAAATGGACCACATGTCGCTCAGTTCCCATGGATTACACACCTTCTACAGATGGGACATTACATTATACCAGTGATGACGAACCTATGGCACGGGTGCCAGAAACGGCACTCGGAGCCCTTTTTGTGGGCACCCAGGCTCTCTGCCCAGGAAAGATTTAATCAGACAGGACTTGAATCTTACTGCAGTTTTCAGATGCTGCTCTCAATGCTCTTTTAAGGTGACACATCCTTGACTGATTGAAACTGCAGGGAGAGTGAAATTGTGTGTACAGAACCAGTTTATCTTTGGAGGTCCCCTTGGTGGCCCCATGATTCTTCCTGTACAGAAAGACCCTGGAGAGAAGCTACAATGATAGTCTGAATTTGCCCTCCTGCTTTCAACTATATTGGTGTCCTCAGGGGGCCAATACGAATGAATGTTGTGGAAGAACATGGAGCAATAAGTTACTGTTTAAATTGTCATGTTGTCACTTGATTTTAAATAAGTGGGATTTGGTTATTGTTTGGGCACCCGGTCTCTAAAAGGTTTGCCATCACTGCATTATACCATAATATGATGCAAGAACTTCAGCTTCAAGAAGAGACCTTTCTCCCTGTCTAATTTCATCAGGCTAGTGTTATTGTGAGATACAGAACCAGAGATATGTAAAAGAAAAAGGTAGAAATTGGATCTTTATCTGCAGTTTGCATTCCCAACATTAATTTGCCTGCCCATTTCTCTGGTTCTGTAGCTCCAAGAATCACAAGTGATATGAAAGATAAAATCTGACCACTAGATAGTTCTCTATTAGAGATGAGCGAACATGCTCGTCCGAGCTTGATGCTCGGTCGAGCATTAGCGTACTCGAAACTGCTCGTTGCTCGGACGAATACTTCGCCCGCTCGAGAAAATGGCAGCTCCCGCCGTTTTGCTTTTTGGCGGCCAGAAACAGAGCCAATCACAAGCCAGGAGACTCTGCACTCCACCCAGCATGACGTGGTACCCTTACACGTCGATAGCAGTGGTTGGCTGGCCAGATCAGGTGACCCTGGGATAGACTAGCCGCTGCCCGCGCTGCTCGGATCATTCTGTGTCTGGATGCCGCTAGGGAGAGAGCTGCTGCTGGTCAGGGAAAGCGTTAGGGTGTTCTATTAGCTTACTGTTAGGCAGGAGTGATTCTCCAAGAACCCAACAGCCCTTCTTAGGGCTACAATAACGTTCTACTTTTTTTTTTTATTTGCAGCTAGTACCATATTGTGAGGAATTTGCAGGGGGACTTGCTACCATTGTGTTTAGCTCTTAGTGACACACATATCCACCTCAAACACCAAAGTGGGAAAATTTATTAGGGGTTTGATTTCAATTAGGCACAGTCTGCCATTTACTTTTTATTTTACGTTTATTTTTTTAATAACTCAGTGTCATCTCATCTGGCATAGTAGTGTGCTTTCATACTTGGCTAGAAAATAGCCATAGGAGAATCCAAACAGCTTACTTACGCCTACAGTAGCGTTATATATATTTGATTTCTGGTTGATCTGCTGGTGGCTGTACTTGCTGCAGTGCATCTACTAGCAAATTGTGAGCAATTTGTAGTGAGACTTGCGACCGCTGTGTTTTGCGCTTAGTGACGCACATATCCATTGCAAAGACCGAAGTGGGAAAATTTATTAGGGGTTGGATTTCAATTTGAAAACAGAATACCAGCACAACTACTTTGGAATAATCATGTTTTTTAATGTACTCTCAAATATGATTACACTGAAGAACATAGATTCCCTTTAAATAAATTCTTTTAGTATTTACAAAACATATTAAAGAGAAAGGCACCAGTTATCAAAAAGCTCAAATCCCCTTCAGGCCTTCAGTTTTTTGGAAATGACCCTAAGGCTGCATTCACATGAACGTATGCCTGGCGGGCATACATTTGCCACGATGGAGAGGAGGAGGGGTGTCCCCTCCTCTCTCCAAAGCAATGCCTGGCGCATGGCGCCATAACACAGAGAAAGAAAGAACATGTCACATGTGCTACACCGTATCGCTCCGTACGCCCACTGCCGTCTATGGGGGATGTATGTATGGCCGCAAGCTTGCAGCCATACATACGTGACCCCTATGGTTGTGTGAATGCAGCCTAAGTATGTGTAATACTGTAAGTCATGTAAACATTCAAAAATATTAGCTCACACTTTATTTATGAAAGATGAGAATTTTAATTTAATTAATTATTTGCCACAACCTTACTACATATATATCTCTTCACAAAGATGCTGTTGAATTATTAATGGGTGTTCCGCAGGGTTCCTATCCTGAAAGAAGGTACTGCAAAAGGCACAGCTCATACGTCAGAAGCGGTTCTTTACTTTCTTAATTGTTAAATTAGAGAATATGGTGGAAAGTCTAGAAGCTTTAAAAAGGGTGAGTTTAAGGTCCAGTTTCCACCTGTATTTGGACTTCTGCTATTAACTTCCATTACAAAAAAACAATAATAATGGAAGACTAAAGGATCCGTGATAATGTCCAATGATGTTAATGTACTTTTAATGGCTTCCACTAGAGTCCGCTTGCACCACTTCCCTAAGGCTTCTTTTATTTCAGATGAAAAAAAATTGTACTGCTGTTTCTGTCCAATTTTCTTCTTTGTCTTCACTTAACATTTTTGTGACGGGAGTTAATAGCGGAACTCCAAACACAGGTGTGAACTGGACCTAGAAGACAACAGAAGGGCTTCTGGAAATAATTTAGTATGTTAATCCAGGACTCTGTCCAACTCCCAACAAGAGATCAGGGGGTTTGGTTTGAGGAGACTGGTTTGATTCAATGAAAATTGATCAGTTGCAAAAGGGAAATCTTTTATTTTCTATTTGTCTATATTATTTTTCCCAGGTAAGTGTTTTTGCCTCTGGATTATTCTCCGTTTCATCCTCTGGATAGTTTTGCTTTAATAATTCTAAAATTGTGTAGCTTTATAGACTTACTGTAGGTCTGTTACTAACCCACTAACTATGTTACATTATAATGGGGCTCATTTACTAAGGGACCGAACGCCGCCCCAATGTGTTTTGGACACAGTGGGGCACATTTACTTACCCCGTCCAATCGCGATCCCGCAGCGCGTTGTCCGACGCTGATTCGGGTCTGCTGGGATTCTCTAAGGTCCCAGTGCCAGATATCCAGCAGGTGTCGCTGCTGCGCCAAGGTCTGCCGGAGTTCACCTTCTCCGTCACAGTGCATGTGAGTGCTGATCTTGAGACACAAATTCTTTAAATTCCGTTGTTTTTCCGAATCCGTCAGGTTGTGCTGCGGCCACACCCCCCCCATTTCTGTTGTGTGAAAGCCGGCGCCGATGCGACACAATCTGATCACGTGTGCCAAAATCCCAGGGCAATTCGGCGCAAATCGGAAATATTCAGGAAACTTGACGAAAGTGCAGCATTCGGACCCTTAGTAAATGAGCCTCAGTGGTGCGCCCATGCATACTACTCTATCTGAAACAACAGATAATCCATATTTAGGACTAGGAATCAGAGCTGCAATACATCACAGCTGTAGGTACAGATGCTCTCCTGTGCCTGGAACAACAAAGAAGGAATAAAGGCTCTCCAACAAATAATGTACTGCTAATGAAGATATTCTACAGATCAGTTGGTGTCATAGGGGAAAGGCTCCTATCAATAGCTTATCAGTGACCTTTTGTGTCCTTAAATATTTGTCTGAAAATAATTGTTAAAATTACAGTTATTATGCAGAACACTTACATTTAGTGAAGCCATTCCCTAAGATTTTCCTGCGAGGCAATGATATACAGGTGGTTATAAATGCATAAGAATAATTTGATTTATCAGTCTTAGGGCAAAAGTCAATTTTCTTCTATTAGTTAATTGTCAATTTAATAATAATCTAACTCAATGTAGCTCTAACACTCACTCTTTATTGACTAATAACAGATCATTAATTATTGATGTATTCCAACTTTGTACCTAATTATATCAGAAATCATGAAGTGAGTACATTCTGAAATATTATAATGCCTGATGGCTCATTGACAACCCACTGCGTAATAATGTAAACCTCTGCGAAGTTGTTTTCAGTATGGGTTTCTCTAGTATATATTATCCACTAAATATAAGCAAAGTGACATTGAAAACCCACCTAAAAAGTAAAAATAAGAAGCTATTTTGCCATTTAAATATGATATTCATAACTGTAGTCTGCTTTCCTCTCCATTCTATCACGGTCTCATTAATTCAGCAATGCCCCGATTTTGCAACCCCTTGAGGATGAGAGATAGACATTAACATTAGATCATATGATTAACTGGAAGACTGGGAAATATATTAACCAAAAAGTTGCCAATATATATTACTACACAAGTTGATTGGCTCTTTTATAATTCTGATACTACATTCTCCTAAGAAAAAATCTGATATAAAAATGAGTTGTTTATATCAGTCTTTACGAGGATTAGAGGGGGTTGAATACCAGTTCCATAAATTGGAGCACCTCAGTTAAAGGGGATTCCCTCTGGGCATTGTCACGGAGCTCCTGCAATGCCTCCCTGTTCTCCCTCTTCCCTGCAGCAGCACCTCACTCAACCGTTCCACCGTCTGAGATTTAAATGGCCATCGCGCCAATAATTGGGCTCGGAAGGTTGACCTTCCTATTAATTCCTGGACCATACTGTGTCCCCTGCGAACTTTGCGTCAGTGACCTAGCAGAAACGTGTCCCGTCAGCTATACGCTGTTATGTGATTCCGATTGTGACCCACGTTCCGTTCCATGCTTGGCTCCTTTTTTCTTTGATCCAAACGCAACCCGTGCAACACCTGTCCTGACCTCAACTATTCCCACCATAATTCTGTCTCACATTCTGTACTCACACCTGGCGCCCACCACCAGCAAAGTTTGGCCAATGAGCGACCTTGTGGTTATCCCTGCCAAATCGGGTGCCACTGAGACTTCTTGCCCCAGGTGTCGGCTTATGTCATCGCTCGCGGTGGTACAATGGTCCATACCCTCGAATCCCTGAAAGGCATTCACACGCAGAAATCCTGCTATGTGAGCTGATGTGTTTCATTGACTCACATCCAGGTAAAAGATAAATACTTTTTATTGAGGCCATGCAAAGATATATTCAAGTCATTTCAGACACTAAACCTGTAGTAGTGCTGGCAGATGGCTAATATTTGTTTTGTTATTTTAGGTTCTATGAGAGTTACGGGCATAGAACCCGATAAATTACCCCCACAGTCCCGGTTTTCTTATCTGATGCCTAATTTATCATACAGATGTTTTCCAGTGCGCACGAGGCCCTAAAATAATCACAATGCTAGTCTTATTGCTAGCACTTCGCGACTATTTTGCCCCTTTCCGCCCCTTCACGCCAGTGGGGCGTGAAGGACCGTAAGGGGGGGGGGCAACGGGCACTCGCTGCCGCCGGCCGGCGACTTTTAAGTCTTTTAAGACTTTTAAGAAATCTGACTAAAATAGAAAAAAATGCAGCTGCAAACCTACTAGTTTTTACTAAACATCATTTCATTTTACTTAAATGTTTAAGTATTAGAAAATCTTAACTACTGTAATCAATTCTCTACAAATAAGTATTTTTATTTTTTTCTAGTAAGCCAACAATCTGTTTGAATGTACTATGCAACCAGATGGGTGTGTAGGCATCTAAAAATTCATTTTGCATGATAATAAGGTATGCTCTTCAAATATAATTCTAGAAAGCAAACCTGTACATTTAATATAACAGCATTACACACGTTTTACTGTATATGATTTATATTATCCAAATATTGTTTATGTTAAAATATCAAATCTAGTCACCAAATTTTGAAAATCAGAAATTCCACATAATGTAAATTCTATTTACCACTAGAAGAGCTTTTGTCTTTATGCAAACAAAGCCTGAATTTTATTTTCATTTTTTATGGCAATTGTTTTATGTAAAGTTGGCTGAATTAAATTAGAAGAAAATGATTTCTGAAACTTTTTATTTTTTCACCCCGTGCAGGGCTACTTTGAGCTATGTCACTTCTGTATTCATTGTTTGATGTTTGTTTTGGCAGATGAAGGAAACCTACTTAGAACCTCCTTTTGTTTTTAACAGACTGTCTTCTGTATTGCTGATATGACACCATCTAAGGGTTAAGGCCAGACCTATCGGAACCCCACAAGTTTAGGATCTGCTGCTTGCTTCTGGGTGCAAATAGCACGAGCCCTATAATATATGTTGTAGAGCCATCTAGAATGTTAAGTGATATATGGTAGCACAAGAAGATTTATTCAGATGAGGCCACCTTTTCATAAAACCATTGGAGGCACCAACTTACCAGAACTTAGGACCTGCTTCTTGCCTTAATAATCAAAGCATGTTTTTATGGCCAAAAATGACACAATTTTGTAAAAAATAGGCTGGCTATCACCTTAAACATGTTACCACAATGGGTTGTTAACGTTATACCAGGACAAGATCTACACGCATTTGAGAAATTCACGGTTTAAGGATCAAGCATCTGATTAAAGTCCTCTGGATCCCATCACTTATACCCTAACAGATCATCATCCCTGGAGAACAGGTGTGCTACAGCTTCATTCATCCCTTTGAAGGTCATTTATCTTAATTTTTCTTGCTGTTTTTTCTGTCTTTTTGGAGACATTTTTTGGCGCATTGCAATTTTGTGCACCTTTTGGAGAAATTTTTTGGCGCATTGCAATTTTTGCACCTTTTGGGGACATTTTTGGGGACATGCCCGGTGGGCATTTGTTTTTCGTCAGTAAGACACATTTATCTTATATACCACATGTCTAAAATGTGCAGAATTGTTTGACACAAAAAACTCCAGACTAAAACATACTTAAGGAAAACTAAGAAAATGGAAAGAAGTGCCTTGATACATGTATGCGACATTTGTGCGACATTTTTGTGACATTTATAACAAATATCTCAAAAAGAGTTCTTAAAAAAAACCTCCCATTTAACACAAGGCAAAATTGAGATGGATAAATTTCCAAAGAAGCAGACAGAAAAACTACAGACAAAAACTAACCAGAACAAAAAAAGATAAGATAAATGACCCCCTTTGACTACTTGTTGAGGATAAATAGTGAGGCAGTGTCTTGTCTGGCTGTTGCCAATTCAGATAGAGGTTCTCAGGAGCCCCATTTTTATTATTGGCTGAAGTCCTAATAATTGAACCCCCACAGTCAAAACATATACTCGGCCCTTTGGAAAGCAGTTAAGTTGCCATTCATTAACTGACCTGTATGCACTAATCCTTTGTTGTCAGTTACTATATCCTTAGTATCCTTAGTATTTGCTATACTGAAAATTTCCCATAGTTTACATATTTTTTAGGAGAGCATCATATTATTCTTTGATTATGTACTGCATACACCATATTATATGTAATTTTTTATACACATATTATATTGATTGAATGGAATAGGCAATAAGCCTATAAATGGAATAATTATTTAAACATATGAGATTCTGACACAACTGTATATTAAACCTACAACAGAAATAATGACACTTATTCCTGCAGACTATTACATTGCATATACGTTGCTTTATCATTTAAAAAAAAATTCTAATGAAAAAACCTTTGGGTAACACAATTCCAAATTAAATAGAAAATAGCACTGTAAAAAATACAGTAATGCATATTCTCCGGACAAGATAAATTCTTTATTTTTCAATCTGCAGTATATAAAGCAATATGAATGTGTGTGATTTCACCTTTAATTCATGTGATGATGAATAAGAGACATAACAATATTTAAGTACAGTATGTTTTTCCTTGGACACCTTATCATTATCTCTTGCCAGTTGCTTTGTACTTTTTTTTGTTCCTTCGACAGCTGAATACTGATGTGTTTTGGAGATGCAGTTAGGCTTCAAGCTTCTAGGATGAGTCAGAACACAGCCTTGAAGTAGGAAGCCTCAATGCAGCCCCAATGATGACCTGAAAGCTCCCCAGAGTTAGTAGCTCTCTCTCTCAGATAAATGTACACTGTAACAAAACACAATAAAATGTGTATTTAATATATAGAATGGTGCATTACAAATATAGAATAGCCCTGGCATGTATTATTAAAATAAATACTCCACATAAAGGCCTGTTTTGGAACATTAGATATACCATCTAGTTTTGACCAGTGGATAACATGAACTTCCTCTGTTTTCATATAATATGCTCAAAAAGTAGAAAAAACAAATCATACACACAATGTGCTGAGTTATAAATGAATGATTTATGAAACGCCTATATTGCTTATTGAAACATTCTCCAAGTAAAGTATTTCTTACATTGCATTAGAAATTTAGTGCATGAACACATATGATCCTGCAGCTGCAATGTATACTTCGATATAAACGAAATAACCGTGTTTGTCAACTGTATAGATTCCAGGGATGGGATTAGTGACACAAAAGCTGCTTGAATTTAATACAAAATTTGCCCCCTCAATTATAAATACCAGTATAAGCCTAGTTTTTCAGCACCAAAAAAATGTGCTTCAACCCCAAACTCGGCTTTAATCTCAGTAAAAAATATATCAAACTCCACTTTCTGGCTCCCCCCCCCGCTGCTGGCTGTATACTGGGGCAGTGGGCTGGCTATATACGGGAAGCGGGCTGGCTATCACTGAGGGATATGGGCGTCAGGCCTAATACTAGGGGGGCAGGTGCTGGCTATATACTATGAGGCAGGGTCCGGCAGGCTATATCTGGGGACCAATGCATTTCAAACCCTCGGCTTATACTCGAGTCAATAGGTTTTCCCAGGTTTTTGTGGTTGGCTTATACTCTAGTATATAGGGTATATTCTTTATAGATTTATAGTATTAGTTACCCAATATGAGGTGGAGATCTATTAGGCACCTTATGGCACCTTATGGCTCTTAGACCAACTGCACCCCCTCCCCCCATTTTGCAGACTTGAAATTTATCCTATATTCTATTAAGATGAAAAAGTTTTACTGAATACAATGTGCAGAAACACATTTAGGAGAAACCGTCCTTATTTCACCAGGAGTGCATATGTAAAAAAAATTCTGTATTATTTTGTATAAAAACTACACATTTCATGTCAATTTTGGGAAAAAAAACTAAATAATTATAATGTCATTTCAATATCTTAAGATATAACTGTATGATACCCCAGTTCATAATTTAGGTGACTTTCATTATAGGATCCAAACACCTGTTTAACAAGAAAACAAATATTTATTTTCTGCATTTCCCTTTTGTGATTTCAGCAGCAGAAAAAGGTGCTGAACTGATTTATTAATCAAAATTGTGCTATCAAATCACAAGTGCAAATGTACAAGAAGGAATCTGTGACATGTGAAAGGTATTACCGTAATTGTTACATCCAGCTGAAAGTACTCCAATTATGCTCTTCTTCACAATTCATATCTATTTTTATTAGTACTTTACATTCATAATATGTTTTTTTTTGCTTCCACATAAATTATATTACTATTTCAAATTAGAAATGTTACACTAAATTAAAAGATTCTTTAACCCCTTAACGCTCTGCGCCGTAGCTCTACGGCGCAGAGGTATAGGGAATGCATGATGAGGGCTCACGGGCTGAGTCCTCTTCATACAGAGGTGGGGTTGTTGCATATTGCACAAACCCCACGCTAATAACCCGGCATTTAAACGGTGGTGCGCTGGGGGCCTCCATATTTATTCTGACGCCGCACCCCGACCGTCATCGGGGGGCGGCGATCGTTTGCCATGGTAGCCTCGGTCTTTCGTTTGACCCGAGGCTATCTGGCATTCTGCAGATTCGTTACATTGAGCCAGTGGCTCATGTAATGAATGAGCGCCAAAATGGCCATATATTGCAATACAGAATATTCGAGTATATGGTAGGAGTGGATCTGACCATCTAGTGTTATGTACCCTAAGATGGTCTAAGAAATTGGAAAAAAAAAAGAAAAAAAAAGTTAAAAAAAATAAAAAAAATAATAAAATATAAAAATTCAAATCAAATACTTCAGAAGATGGCAAACATTTTTTTTCTTCTTTGTACACATTCACAAAAATAGAGAAAACATTTTCACTATGACCGGACTCCAAGGATTCTTTCTTCTCCCTCTTATTTTCATCTTAAAACTTCGATGAATAGCACCAATCTTCATTTCTCCTGCTGAAAGTATGTCACCATTCAGACTAGCACCATCGCATTCTCATTCTCCTCTTTTAATTGTATTGTAACTGGAAGAAAATATGCAGGCAGATGGTGTGGTACGTTCCAATAAGGTTAAAATTTATTCCAATTCATCATACTCACAAAAATCCTTTAAAAATGCGCATATCACAAATTCACGGGACGCTAGCTTTCTATCCGCCCGACCCAGGGTTTCGCCGGCAAGGCTTCTTCCGGGGCGTTCCCCGGAAGTATGCTAGCACAGCTGAAAACAGTTTGGCTGATTAGAGAAGCTATAAAACTGACATTCCTTTGAGCTGCTTGAGAATATGGGGCATCACATTTGTTTGTTCTGTGAAACTCTCTCAATGGTCAGAAAAAAAGAACTTTAATGTGAAACTTGACCGTCTATTCTTGTTCTTGTTCATATGGAATGGCATTCATTTTAGAGAAACTGAAGATTGGAACTGTGTTTCATTAGCAACTATTGTTCAAAAACATAACTGACAACTACAATGTCAACAAAACTTTAAGATGGCAAGGCCCAGTGCACAAAACTTTAATTGGCTTGTTACCTTCTGCTTTGAAACACAAGCACTCGTAATGATCAGGGCTGGAGAGGGGAGATGGCTCTCTATGCTTGGTGATGTTTTAAGGACAGAAAGGGGCATATTTACTTACCCGGTCCGGAGGAGATCCCGAAAGTGCATTGTCCAATGACAATGCACTGTGCCGCAATTCAAGAAGATCGTGCGCCCGATATCCTGCATGTGTCATTTCCCGGCTCAGTTCAGCTTCTTCTTCCTAGTGTATGTAAGTGCATGGCTTGCGATACCATTTTTAAGTTTAATCCCACGCTCTGTCCGAATCCGTCGAATCGTCCGACGGCACCCCTCCCAATTTCCGTCGCATGAAAGCCGGCGCCGATGCGCCAAAATCCAATCGCAACACAATTGCAACACAATCCTCTTCTAAATTCCTGTCCCAGCAGCGCTATCCATGAAAACGTTGTAAAACCCAACTGTAATGCGGCCACAGGACCCTCAGTAAATAAGCCTCAAAGACTTTGCTTTTGCTCATAATAATAGCTTACCAGTGATATGTTTATAGTTATATTAAAATTAATGGTATGCTTGCAATTATTAACAATGATCAGGTTGTAATTTGCAACAAAAATTGTGTTTGTGTTGCCTGATCCCAGAGAATAAAATAAACTACAATATATTTTATTTTTTTCCGTTTTATAATTTCAGATCAGTTAAAGAATCATTTTTCTATTTCATTCAGAACATTATTCTATGGATGCCTAAGAGAATAGCCATTCTTTTATTACCGCAGGCTTTTCACAGACTCCAAGCTAAAATATTTTCTCTTTTTAATTGAATTACAATCCTTTATTTCTATTTTTTATTAAGCATAACACAATGCACAGATAACTGAAAACATTAATGGACTTTTGCAAAAGAAAAAGAGCAGCTTTTAATGTATTAAACATTTACTGAATTATAAAAGGTTTTTTTTAAATATTACATAATTTTCGGTGATACTTTACAACATTTCTTAGGTTTCACGTATATTAAAGCGCCGTTAAACCAAATATCTTGCAAATCATCTTCCACTAAGCAATTATTAATAACCCAGAGAAATATTTATGCAAACGTTCCTGTAATATGACAACACTCCAGGAATTTTATCTACAAGAAGTAGCATTGGGGCTGCAGAAAGTTTTAAAATAATCACTTGTAAGGGAAAAATATCAGCATTTACTAATAAAACTAGCTCAACAGTAACATTTCAATAACAGGTAGTAAACTAAAAGTGATTAATAAATCCATCTATAAATATTTAAAATAACTTTATAGTACATGTGGTTACTTTCAAACAGGTGAATCTAATACACGTCACTCAACATCAATAGAAGGAGTAGGTTACAAGTAGGTTACCATACTGCTTCAATATAATTGAATAACTTGGCACTGCAAGATGATAGCTTTTTCAAAGATGATCTTTAATTAGGACAAATTGTATGGCAATCCATAAAATAGAATGCAACGTTTTGGTGTTAAACAATTTAGACCTTCATCAAGCACTACAAATTACAAAATATAACATATGGTATAACATTAGCCACAAGTGATCCAAGAAGGGTACCGTAGTCATGGGATCAGGATATAGGAAACAAGAAAGTCTGCAAATATAGGACAAAACCAAACATGTCAAACATCAAGAATAGATACATGGGATAACATGATGATATGGTTTGTGCGGTAGTATGTGGGATTTAAAAAGAAGGGCCACATATTGTTGATGTAGTGAAAACATTGTATGAGGGAAGCAGTGATGTATATAGCCTGTAATATGATTTTAGCTGTAAAAGTGCTGGAAAAGCATCCGGTAAGTATTTGGTAAGTAATGCTTTACCAGCACTTTTACAGCTAACACCATATTACAGGATATTTACATCACTACATTTCACTGCATCAACAATAAATGGCCCTTCTCTTTATATCACACATGCCACCACACAGACCATATCATCATGTTATCCCATATATCTATTTTTGATGTTTGACACTAGTTGGTTTTGTCCTTTATTTGCAGCCTTTCTTGTTGCCTATATCCTGATGCCATGACTACGGTACCCTTCTTGGACCACTTGTGGCTGATGTTATACCATATGTTGTATTTTAAGACTAAAACGTTGCATTATATTTTATGGATTGCCATGCAATTTGTCCTAATAAAGTAGCCAAGTTATCTTATTATATATATTACTTTCAAACAGGCATAATGCTTGTTGATGAAGGTGAAAGATGAAAAATTCTAAATAAGCATTAAACATTGAAAGGCTAGAAGCACAGCTGGCAACAAAGTATCATCTTGGTGAATAAATTTGAAAACATTTTAAGTATTCTATAAGGTTATTAAAATTAAAATCTGCTTTTGACGTACAGAAACACCACCCTTATGGGCAGTATCTTTTATTTTTGTGAATGGTATTGATTTGCAGTATCAGACATGTGGTCTATGGACAAAAAAATTATTTTCTTATTATCAAAAAATTGCAAACTTTTTTTACAGTCATGAATTTGCACATTTTTCTGCATGTTTTCCTTATGTGCACCACAACTCCTGGTACCCAGCTTTTGGATGGATTCACTTTATTTAGCTAAGGAATCCAACTGTTTTGACTAATGTTAGTTGTATTGGACATTTGAAAAAGTCACAAAAAAAGTGCACAAAACCTCACCTGGTCTCAGGTTGTAGACTTGATAGAACAAAAAAGCACAAACAATTGCATCTTTTTTTTTAGCCAAAAATTTCTACTTTTTTATTAAGTTGCATCCACCACACTGGGGAGCAAAGTTAGATTAACAGGCACAGGGCCAATTTACGAGGAAAATCTAGCTAAGACAAATTAGACTAAGAAACAAGACAAAATATGAACTAGAGTGACAGGAAAACTAGTAAGAGCAAAAAGTATCTCCCAATGTATTGTCCCTGGGGAAAAGGGAGACCTTTATTTGTTAATCTTAATCTTATTTTTCTTTAACAATATGTAAAAGTATATGGACAGCTTTTCCAAATACCCTTTCAAGATCCATATAAAGGGAATGGGTTATGTTACTGTACATCTATATTCGTGGAATATGCTTGTTAATATCTTTGAGGTGATTTTGCTGATTGTTCCCTATATTCATTACAAAATAGCATTTATACATAATAATTTAATTTGAAGATCCATCTTTCATTACAAATGAGAAAAAAGAATCCCTTGGTAAAGTAAAACAGGAACGCTCCCATATTAGTCACAGTACCCCACAGCAGCCAAATCACAGTGCCCCCACAATAGCTAATAGTCACATCACTCCACAGTAGCCAAGAGTCACATTGCCCACCACAGTACCCAAATCACAGTGCCCACCACACTAACCTATAAAGTCGTGGTGCCCAACAGTAACCAACAGTCATAGTGCACCCACTATGCCCCCTCATAGTGACTCTTCTCTTGTTTTATTTAATAGACCCAGTCTTCAGCAGTACTCTGTGTAATTTGCTACCTTTTTTCAGTGGGCACAATGGGACAGGGGGATGTCAAGACAGGCCAGAGTAACCAAAATCACTTCAACTTTTGCCAAAAAAGTGGTGCAAGTTATAGGTTTGATCTACACCAGCCAGGAATTCTGCACACCAGTGCAACACTGGAGTAACAAAGAGTAACAAATTACTTCTCAATAATACAAACATATCTTTTACTGGATGCACTGATTAATAAGCTTGGCACAAACAGTCTTAATGCATTGGTCCCATTGGCTATTTCCACAACCAGTCCAAAGCAGCCTAAATGTTTAGAATAATATGCACTTTTCCCCTAATAAAGGGTTGGCAAGAGTTTGTCAATAAATTCTATGTACCTCAAAATAGTTCCATTAACATTCATTCAGAAACATGCCCTCCTAAAGCTGTAATGACAGGACATTTAGAAAGTAATGGCTTTCCAAAGTGAAGGTGAAAAATTACAAATAGTGCATGGACGTCCTAGCCCAAAATAGGCTTGTCACAAAGAGGATGAGAATGATGTTATAGAAATTTAATTATCAAAATTAAAATAATAAAGATAAAATTGTAGATTTAAAAATAAATATGTCTGCTTTCTTCCCCACATAGCTTTTACTTTTTTTTACAAATTTTACAGGAAATTTGCACATTCTAGAAGTTCCGTTTACAACACAATAGTAAAAGAACCAGTAAGTTTATAAAGATGGATTAACTGATAGGAGTCTGCTTGTATTTAAGCAGAATGATATCATGTATACTGGATGTATTGTGCTTGTGTGTATTTATGCAAGTATTGATTGGTGTAATGGGAAATTAAGTGCACTAAATAGAAACAGATATATGAGCTTCCTGTATAATAGAGTTATGTCTCCAGTAATATTGTCCATGTCTGACATTATAGAATTAACATCTAACATCTAAATAAAAGAGCACTCAGGGAATAAAGAGTCTGGATTTAAATCATTCAAAATTAATTTTCACTAACAATGCATCAGGAAGCTAGAAAAACTCAATATTGCTGAAAAAAATAATTAGTAAGATAACTGCATGCCTAAAAGGCAGAATTTGGGATGTGATAAAGATTACTGTTTTTCTGTTTCTTAGGGAATCTTCCAGCACACCTTGAATTAGCCGGTCCCATGCAAAATATATAAACAAAGACCAGCACACAGAACATATTGAACAAGTTACTTTTCATGATCACTAGCCACTCATAAGATTTCTGATTTAGAGAACAAGAGCCATACATCGAGTGTAGCAACCCCTAATGAATCTGAGGAGCTGCAGTATAGGGTCCGTAGGCATTCAAAACATTCTGTGTGCTGAAATAATAAAAAAACTGTTGCCCAATTGTGCAATTGTTCAGTTATATAATACTGACATATTTATATACAGTATATAGGTATAAACTATATATATAGTTTATACAGAGTGCAAAAGAACTGGATTTTACCTATTATTCATGCGTTAGACTCCTTGCACTTGTTGTGCTTTGTTTTTTTGCAGATGGCTCTTTCCAGTGCAAAGTACTTGCACAGGTATTTAAGAAGTGTCTGCACCACATTTGTGTCACAATCGACCCTTTTGTGGCACAGGTGCAATAGTCTTCATGCAACACAAATTAGGGGGTGTTCCTGTGCTCAGTTGGACTGTGCGCCAGATTTAACCTGCAAAGTCCAACATAATTGTGTTGCACGTCCTATATTAAAGGTGCACCCAAAAAAAAAAGTGTTAGGGCAGTTCAGAGGGCGTCCAATTCATGCATAACAACAAGCACTGTTGTTAGTAAATGTGCCCCATTGATTTTGATGGGCACATGCATGTATCTGGGAGGAGGCTATAGTAAACTCAGAAGTCGTCCTATTCCTTCTGTGATTACGGTCCAAGCCTTAACGTAGGAATCTATACGAAAGTAACAAACATAGACATCACAGGTGTGACGCATATGTGATCTGCATTTGCAGACAACTTGCTAGGTAACTCATGCGATCTATCAAGAGGCTGGGACACCCTAGTAACATAAAACTGAAGTTATATAAGTGATACATGGACTTTATTTTACTGACATATGGCTCTGCAACGGAATACAAACTGATGACAAAAACGGACCAAGGAAGACCAGGAAGAGATCATGTTTATATGAAGGTAGCCTTCACGGCAACTTTCAAAGAGTGGCCTCTCTGGAGTGATAAAAGACTGTATATTTTAACAGTGCACTTCAAGACACATTGGCCGCAATGTGTCAAACTTTTTTGTATTCTTGCACATATAGGGAATTTCACCAATTAAAGTGAAATTCTCACAGTGGACATTTATACTCTATCCACAAAATTGAGGACAAAAGTTTGATGTTTAGGGGGAGGTTGCAGCCAGGAACACCCATGTGATCAAGAGAACAGGGGATTATAATCCCCTCTAAACTGCCTATATTACATATGACTACTTGCATTTGTTTATATAACATTATTTTTATGTAATAATGTTAGACTGATTAGGATTATAGGAATGTAATACAATGGTTAATAGCTGGCATGCTTTATGACACAATATAGTTTAAAGGAGCCATCTTGTAAGATGCACATTATAGACAATTAGGTACATAAATTGTATTGGTTTGGATGCATTTACCATGTTTTCCCCCTATTTGAACATTAAAAAATGGGAGATGGCTAATATACATTAATAAAACGAGATTGCAAAATATGTTACACTGTTAAGCTCACAACCTACAATATTCCAAACTTGGAAGCCTTTACATACATTAAGCTGGCATCTTTTATAAAATACTATAAAAGTTAAATAATCAATTTCTAAATGAGATAAATCCACTCAAATGTATAAAAATGAATATAAACAGAGACAAAATATAAAGGGGAAATATCCATTGCCTAGTCAGATTGAATTAAAAAGAGCCTTAAAGGGATCCTGTCACCAGGGGCCTCATTTTCACTAAAGACATAGGGGGTCATTTACTAAGGGCCTGATTTACGTTTTCCCGACGTGTTACCCGAATATTTCCGATTTGCGCCGATTTTCCCTGCATTGCCCCGGGATTTTGGTGCACGCGATCAGATTTTGGAGCATCAGCGCCGGCATGCACGCAACGGAAATCGGGGGGCGTGGCCGAACGAAAACCAGACAGAAAAAACGCTGCATTTAAAAAAAAAAATGTGTCGCGAAAATTGCACTTACCTTCACCAGGTATAGGCCGGTGAATTTCAGGGCATTCCAGTGGGCCTCGGCGGACTTCAGAGCAGCAGCGCCACCTGGTGGATGGCGGAGGAACTACCTTAGTGAATCCCGGCCGGACCTGAATCCACCGCAGAGAACGCGCCGCTGGATCGCGAATGGGCCGGGTAAGTAAATCTGCCCCATAGTGTAAAAGCCCATGACACCTGCAAAAATGCCTCTGTGCCTTTTCTAAGCATTTGCATTACAATATAATTGTGTGTTATAACTTACTCTTGCATCCTGACAAAATCCTGGGGTAGTCACAGAGGCTGGGCTTTGGTTTGGATGCATTTCAAACAACAACATGTAACTTGTCTTTCTTCTTTTTTCTTTTTCTTTAGCTTTTCTACAATCCATTTGACAATGCTGGGTATTTAAGTGGCAGTTAAAAGTTACAGGACAACCATTTGCTTTCTATATAGCGGAATTTGTATTAGGAGCATTTAAATATTTATTGTGTTACTGCTACTTTTTCTTATCATGGCTCACAGTTCTAATATTATATTCATAGCTGTTTCTTGTTTTTACATTTTATTTTATCTTTCTTACATTATTATTTTCCTATTTCAATTTCAAATCAAACTGCGAGTCACCCCGTGCTTCACAGTATTGTTAATGCTTCTACATTTTTGGGTGAACACTGGGGGAATGTGTTCATGTGTTGGTCTTAAAACCAGTGTATAGTAGTACTAGAATAGTCTTCTGCTGCACCAGATTAATAACTGTGTCTGATGCTGAATGATTAATCTGGTGCAGAATGAAAAAAAAACAAGAAAATGTGACAAATGGCATGCACAGCTTTGTGGGTTAATGTATCATATGTCCATGTCCATAAGTATCATATGTTGGTTCATGGTGCACCAGTGCGTTGTGTTAACCCTGGCAAGAAATAAAGTGAGGCTCAGGCCTCTTGATATATTTGGCACATGGCTGTGCTACTATAAACAATAATTCTATCGCAGGTCCTGCATGGTTCTGCCTGTCACTCACTCTCCCTGCCTGTCTCTCTGTCACTCACTCACCCTCACTGTCTCTCTGTCACTCACTCTCCCTGACTGTCTCTCTGTCACTCATACTCCCTGCCTGTCTCTCTCTCACTCACTCTCCCTTCCTGTTTCTCTGTCACTCTCTCACTCTTGCTGTCTGTCTCTCTTTCACTCACTCTCCCTGACTGTCCTCTGTCCCTCACTCACTCTCCCTGCTTGTCTCTTGCTCACTCTCTCTCTCTGACTGTCTCTCTGTCATGCACTCTCCCTACCTGTCTCTCTGTCACTCACACTCCCTTCCTTTTTCTCTGTCACTATCTCCCTGCCTGTATCTCACTCCCTCTGCCTGTCTCTCACTCACCCTGCCTGTCTCTCTGTCTCTAACTATTTCTGCCTGTCTCCCATTCTCCCTGCCTGTCTCTGTCCCTCACTCTCCCTTCCTTTGTCTCTGTCACTCACTCTCCCTGCCTGTCTCCCAGTCACTCACTCTCCCTTCCTCTCTCTTTGTCTCTTTCTCTCTCCATATTACCTTACACAGAAGCTGTCTTATACTCATTGCCTATAGTAACCAATCAAAGCTCAGAGCTCATATTAATGACCTGTAGCAAAACATCAATCAATCACAGCTCAGCTTCTAAGTGCCACAGCAGCATCAGACAATGGTTCCTGTATATGGTGATTAATAAGTGTATTTTGGAAAGTGTGGGGTGAAAATCTAGTCTATGATATTCTCTGAGATTTATATATTAGATACTTGAAAAGATTTACATATATACAAATTTAAAGAAAATCTACCATTTTTTTATGCATTATGAACCAAGGATACCTTGGGAATGCTGTAGCTACACTGATGTAGAAACATATCTTGTTTATTTCCTGAACTGAGTGGTTTTGCTTAAAAAATTATGCACTGATCCAGCCTTGTCCTGCCCAGAATACATCATTACTGTGTTGTCCCTCACAGATAGACGTAATCAATTGCTGTGCTATCCCCCAGCTGCTGTGTATGAGTCATACAGCTAAGGTTGATTAGTACTGTCTGGACAGTTCAGGCAGCTTCTGTGTATGTGGAAGTAATGTGTTTATGTACAGCTGCCAGGGCACCCAGCTTTCCCAAGGTCCTGAATGTTCTGTATAATTGCTTTTTGAGCAAAACCACTCAAATCAGGTACTAAACAATATATGTTCTGTGTTGCTACAGCATACTCAAGGTATATTGGGTTCACAATGCATAAAAACAAATGCTAGATATCCTTTAAGTACAAACCTAAAGAACCTATCTTGAACGTAACCCTGAGACTGCCTGTTTTTGGTATCGCAGCGTCTGCCTGTACAATAAATTGACAGCACTATTGAACCTGCATGGTGTATTCAAAAAAATTTATTATTTCTTAATGTACCGTACATGCCCTACAAGGGTACCACTCAAAAGAACACTAGCTCTGTCAATAAAAAAATATGGCTCTGAAAACATGCTAATGGTGAAATAAATAAGATACAAACATACATAAAAACTATATAAATTACCAGAATTGTAGAGATGCATAGAATAAAGATAACATATGTTATGGTAAGAATTGATGATTTTCTTTTCCTACTCCCAGAAAGAGTCAATAAAATCTGATCAATAAGTTACGGACAAACCAAAATGATGTATCTGCAAATTTCATCTCATCCTGAAAAAAAGGCCCCATATGTCCACATAAACAAAAATTTAAAATTGTGAATCCTGTACAAAGTGTATCTGCTCTGCAATGACACTTTTTCCCATTAATGTCCTCTTGTGTGCCCATACAGCACCAACACACATGAGGTATTGGCATGGAAAAATTTGGTATTAGACCTTGCAGTGCATTTTGGTGTTTAATCCATTGTGAATGTGTCTTTTTTATGAAAATACATTAATTTAGTGACGATATATTACAATCTGTACCTTGCACCTCCATACTGTCATACTTTATTCAGATTTTTCTATTTCCTACATTGCCTTTTATAACACACAAGTATTTCACCCAATTCCTTATTTTTATTTTTACTAAAATGACAAACATTGGGGGAGATGTATGAGAAGTGTCTGAGAACAGACCTATTCTAGTTGCTCATGGCAACCAATTAGATCTCAGCTTTAATTTCAGAATCAGCTGTGGAAAAATGAAAGCTGAGATTAGATTGGTGATAAATCTCCCCCATTGTCTTTTTCAGAATACTCACTATTGAATTGCTGATTTTCCTTCTGCCACTTCCCTTCAAACTAAGGAACTACAGTATGTTTGATAATAGTACCATCAAGTATTATCCAGAAACCTGCAATTGTATAGAAGAAAAACAAAAAAACTGAGTTAGCACTAGGATATCTTTACATTGTGTAAAATAATTAATCAAATATAGAATATTTATATAATTCCAGTACAACTAAACGGTGCGGCTTTGACGTGACTGAGATGCAACTGTGTTGCGGCTTGCCACATCAATTTAGTAATTATGACCATCATTTTAAACGGGAATATTAAGTACTGTACTGTTAATATGAATCTGTGACTAAGTAATAGTTTTGTTATGAATTATGTTCACAACTACTTAATTGATGCGGCCTGTTACACACAGCTGCATCTCAGCCATGTCACAGTTGCGTCAAAGCCGCCCTGTTTATTTGCACCTTTACATTTGATACCACTTTTGTCCAATGTGTTATCTGGGTAGTTTTTAGGGATGCAAAACAGTAGAAAATGTTGCAGGACCTACTGCAAAACCCCTTTAAGTTACCATATTTAAACCAAACATTTTCAGCAAAAGCTACTAGACGGCGTGTCAGTGTTTGATGGGATGGGCGGGGGGGTGCATAACACAGTTATGGACTTTTTACACTAGACAATTTCAATAAGAAAAATAAACTGATCAATTTGTGTTCATTTAAAGATTTTTTACCACAGTTATACTTTTGCATCAATAGTTAATTTCTATCTAAGCTGCAATACCAGAACGAACCATGGTCAGGTGTGGCACAGTTTTTGGAAGAAAGCAACCATCTATTTTAACCTCCACACTACACTTTTAACTGTATAGCCTTTAACTGACAAGAAATCATCAATTCCCTGAGCAACACAATGATTTTACTAACTGCAAGACACATTTTCTTGTTCAGAGCCGGCACTGGGCAAGTGCCTGGGCCCAGAGCTGCTGGGGGGCACACATAAGGCTGTACATAATGAATCCATGGGGGTTATATTTTATAAATAAAATAACAATTAAGGGGCTTTTTCAGTTTCTGAATTTTTATGGCTGCCATGTGTGTTCACTGCAGAGGGCCCTACTAAAGCTCTGTCGCCCATCTTTGTTATATGATAAAGATAGAAATGGTTTCATTATTGATTTCCAAAATTTGCTAAATTTGTCATTTTGACAAAATGAGTATGTATTATAAATAAGAATAAAAATCACTTACCTTCATGAGAAAAATATTATTTGAATCAGTCCACTGTGTTCAAGTTGTTATTGAGGGAATTAAGATAGAAAAAGTTATCTTGGTAAATTATATATATAAACAAGCAAACCATAATACCCCATTCATGATACAAACTATTTGATATCCCAGGATTTACAGTAAATTTTGTTTTACAGGAAGTAAAACGAGTCTTATCTATTTTCAAAATAGCTTTTTACTTGAGAAAATCACATCTGCATTGTGGCATCTGTTCCCAACACAGCCTTAGATCACATTAATAACATTAGCTTTAGCTGTGTTTGTACAATATAGTTAATATATTTAATATTAAGATTTAAAATTACTTTGTTGATGTCATTTCCACTATGACACCACCTCCATGACAAGCTGGTGTGGAGGTGAGTGAAGGGGGTGGAGTGGGCCTTCACACTAGCTATAGCCCGTTCAGGTGCAGGTTATAGTACCTACCTGTCCAACAGCACAGCCTGTTGAACATTTAAGGATGGCGGAGCCTCCTGATATATCTGGCAGGACGGGGAGGGGTTTACATTATATACTGGTGCACAATGTATGATAAATTGGTGGCAGACATAAACCGCCACTGTTACACTGTCATATATATATACCACGTAGCATATTTGTGTTTAAGGCTAAGTGATAATTCAGTTGCGTCTCTAGGCAACTTGCTCAACCTTTATACAGCCTATTAGTTGTCAAGTTTATGTCAAAAAGTGTTGAAATTGTGGTGCACAATATTGCATCTTAAGCCATGTCTCTTTCCTAACAAGCCACATCCTTTTCCAGTTAACCACCTGGATAAGCAAGTCTAAAAAGTACCTAAAACAGTTGATATTCTTTGTTGCTATAGCTATCCAAAGCGTTTGTGAATGTAAGCTTTGTATCTGTAGAAAATGTGCTGCAATTGTGTTCATGAAATCCTGTGTATCAGCACAATTAAAATAATCTATAAATTATAATTATGAGGGCAATATTTAATTACACTTAACACTTTAGCAGCTGGGGTGTATGAATCATACTGATCATATAGAACACGGTAGAAAGTACTTGGTTGGTAAGCGACCTGAAAGAAAGAGCAGAATCAAAGGTTACCTGATGATAGTAGATTTGTAAGATTGAGAAAAACATTGACCCGAAACATTAGATGGAAAGACAATGAATTTGCTTTTGTCTCATAGATATAGTTTGGTCAATTCTAAATAGCAATGAATGCTGAAATGGCGAAAGTGTATAAACTGTTATTAAAAATTTCACTGAATTGCTCTGAAGATTCTCCACTGGTATAGTGTGGATTATAGTAGACTATGGGTGTAATATTAACCCCTTAATGACAAGGACAGTTGGAATATCAAATCTATACCATCAAATAAAGTTTTAATTTTTACATTATTCAAACTTCTATTAATTCATCATGATGTAGATTTATAGACCTTAGAATACTATGTGTTTAGATTTGATGTTATGCATATAAAACAGATTTTATTTTATACTAAATCATTGCATTTTTAGATTCTGTATGATAAATCCTGATTCTTGTAAAACATTTGCTAGAGTCCTTTCCATGTTTCTCTGACTGGATGGAACAAATGTTTCCCAAATTTACAAAGGGTTGGTAAGACAACATTTTGATCATATTATTGTCATTTGACTATAGTCAGGGAAGGATTTATGGCAGAAAAGAGGTTCCTTCGATATTGGCCATTAGCTACAGTGACCTTGCAGAATTGTAGACCTTGACTTTGTAGAATATGTCCACTTGATTTTAAAAATATGTTTTGTCATTAAAGGATTAAGAAATCAAACAACATGTGCATAAACCTTAACAGAACATTATTAGAGTTTATTAGGTGCCATTCCATTGGTAAAAGCATGATCTATCACATCTACTAATGTGATGTGAAATGGATAACAATGTTGTTAGCAAAAAAATATAATCATTACAAAAAACAAAAAATAAAACATATCATCTCATTGCCAACCCTTTTGCCATTGCCTTTTTACTAGTAAAAAGCATGGGCCTAGTATTAAAGTACTTTTACCTTTCTTGGAAAATGTCATAGTTTCCCAGGTGTAGATTGGTGAAATACAGTAACATAGAAAGCTGAAATAACTTACAGAATGTTAATAAAAGAACAAAACAGGATATACAGTTTCTGAAAAGAACACACTTTAACTTTTTCCCGACTGCCATGCATCTATATACATCCTAATTATCACATATTCCGTGCAGATGGCACATGTAAAGACGTCATGACAGTCGCTTAAAAAACCGATATCTTCTTAACTATGCCAATTATGAACACAGCATTTCTGGTGTCATTTTCAAGAGGAGAATCTCCCCTTTCATATCACATTTGGATGTTTTTTGGATTTTTGGTGCCATATAACCAGAGATATCCACTGTTAAAGATACAGTAGGTAGTGTGAGTGATATCTAACTACTGTAACTGTGACTTTAAGAGTGGATAGCTCCGATCCTGTAGTATCTAGAAACATAACCCTGGTATGATATTAAAACAGGGAAGTTATAGCCATTTGAAGCATACCCCTTGCAGCCGGTCAGATAAAAGCAGCATATAAAGGGAGATGAAGAGAGCAGACAGTATGCAGAATTACATGTACTCTCTGCATCTGTAGCTGAACCCAGGGAAGGGTACATATTATTATTACTTTGGTAAAGGTGTATTTCATTTTACTGCTACAATGGGAAAAATGAATTGTCATTATATGTAAAGTTGTTCCAAAGATATCATTATTTAAAGAAGAGAAGAACAGAATGTACCTGCACATTCAGGTACCAATGACCCTAAACAATGCAAAGCTTAAAAATGATAGACTTTTATTGTTCCATAAATACTAGCATCACTTATTTTGTATATAAAGTTCTCTTTCTTTGCATGCTCAATGTGAATTATTACAAGTATAAAGGAAGCTTTCAGCAAATTGCAGTTTAGAATAATTTTAATCGCAAAGAGAATTACAAAAATAACTATTGTTAGCACAAAAAAACAACCTGTCAAGAGAATGCCTTTGCTACATAATCAACATTAATTGTTACTTTGTGGCGTTGTCAAAATATTTGGGTCACTTTAGAAGTTTGCCATTCAATATTTTTAGAAGATGTAGATCTCATAGGAGCAAACAACAAAACAAATACACTGTATTATATCCACACATAGAACTTAGTACCCTTACATCTGATGTATAAAATAATGTAAGACACTGACAGAATCAGGCTAAGCAGATGCAAACATTACCGTGTTTTCTCTTTTAGAGACACATATTTAATGTGCTTTTTTAAAAAAAAAACATTTCACAGTATAAATAACAATTCAGAAATGCAAATGTCAAATCCACTGAAAAAAGACATAATATTGTTTTACTGTTTTCTGGAATGATAGTAATCATACAGTACAAAAATATTAACAATAATAAATGAACACTTCATAGAAAATACTGTTTGGAAAAGTATATCCTCATTTCCAGGACTATTTTGTTCAGTACCACCACCAGTTTCCTTTTAATATTTCTGTTCTCTCCACACTCAGGGGAATTCATGAAATCTGGTGCAAAATAAAATTGAAGTCTAATACAGCTAACACATTTACTAGCCCAATATATTTTAGATGGAACATTTTAAAGTGAATCTCTCTGCAGATATTGGCCTTACACCTACTACTGTGTTGTCAAGCAGTGTAACACATTTCAGATCATGTTTCTGACATGCACCAGCATGATGGCATCATCCAGAACTGTGAGGTGAGATGGAAATTGGTTGTATAAATTCACAGAGGCAGAAAGTTTGATCTCTGAAGTCAAGCTCTCCCCACCTCAGCATGTCCCCTCACTGAAACTGATGGCCCTGCATTTAGGGATATCACTAACCAGCTTTCCTGAAGCCTTTTGCTTGATATCAATCACCAGTATTGGTCTGAGGCAGGGAGAACTAGAATTGATTGCTAAATATCCACCTTTTTCACTTTACACAGTCAATTCACCACCCAGTGAAAAGTTGATTTTCTGAATGATGCACTTAGTATAGTTTGCGCTGTTCTTAGATTGTTTCTTATTCACAATCTAGAATGGAAGTCCTTTTGCACTTCAGTTATTTTGACAGAGGTCTCAGTTGAAGCCACTATTCATACAATCTGTTATCCACAGAAGTTAAGCTACTGATCTCTAATTTAGATAGGTACGCTGCAACACTACATAATGCAACTGATGCAACTGTAGCAATCATTTTTTTCAGGAACTTTCCACCTGCATCAATATTAATATTTAAGCCTAATATTATCCTTACCAGCATATTGTGAAATACTTTAACACCTTCCAGACCATGTTCCTTCTATGGCCCATCTCAGTAAAATCCAGAAAATATACTTTGAAGTGAGAGGTAAACTGGCTATATGAAGTCATGGGGCGTGGAGTTTAGCACTGAAGATAAGCTCTCCCTGCCTTAGAATATCTACTCTGCTTTGACTAAAAGCCCTAAGTTAAGGAACTTCACTAAAGTGCTCTACTAAAGTTTGGTACATCATGCCCATCACAGCACAGGAAATGTTCTGAAATGGGGAGAGCTTGATTTCAGTGCTAAATTCTCTACCTCTGTGACTTTATACCACCTATTGTCAACTCAAAGTTTATTTTCTGGATGATGCCACCACACTTGACAGTGAACTAAAAATTATCTGGAAAGTGTTAATCTGTTTGACAATAACTTGGAGTGGTTTCTAAGGTCAATTACGCTTTAAAGGAAATAGGTTTATTTAAAGGGGTTGACCACTTTACCTCATTGATTTTTGTAACATGTATGTAAGTGTGAAAGGCAGGATATTAGGTAATCTACCAATATACATCTATTAAAAGTTCTGCTCTGGTTTCTTGATATGTGAGCCAGACATTCCTGTCCATAAAATGGTGGCAGATGCAGGGTCATGTGATCTTATATTCATGAATACTATCACAACACCCTGGCAGAGCGATTGCTCATGGACAGATAGAGATCACGCAACCCTCCATCTGTGACCATTTTATGGTCAGGAATGTCTGGCTGATGAGGTAAAAGACAGAAGCTGTTAATTTACATATCAAGAAAGAAGAGCAGAACTTTTAATAGATGTACATATAAATTACCTAATATCCTGCCCCCCCCCCCCCACTTACACACACATTACAAAAAATGCTGTAAAACATCAATTTAGTTTGTCTCAAATTAGAAGTCCAACTTAATCTGCCTTTACCTTATTGTTTTACAGATTGCATCTAAAAATGAACTAAGCTTAAGAATATTGCATAATTTATAACGCCATAAATACTTACTATACAATGATACATAGTAATACAAAATACACCATAACTAACATGCGGAGTCTTTTAACAAAACACATAATACTAAAACAGTTTATCAAAAATGTATGTCATACAATGGGGTTTTTAAACTAAAAGGGGTTTTACAATGATGGCCTAATCTTCACATAAGCCATAAATTGCTATATATAATTTACTAAAACATCGATATCTGTTTTAGTAAAAGATCAGCATTAGAGCCCTTTACTGCAATGGAGTGTCAGTACCAAACATAGCCATACCCATACTATTCTTGGTGTAAAATATACAGAAATAAGAGGGCAACAGAGGGATAGGAAACACTGGTGTCAGAGGTCCAACAAAGTCCATCAATGCAAAATCACAGATATCCCCTGACTAACGTCATATATCACAAAAAGCGCATTTACTATATTGGATTATATTTTATCATTTATTACTTTGTAGCAGGCTAAATAAATATTGCCTTTTGTTGCTTCCAAGTAGGAAATATGCTGGTATGTATATTGGATAATAAACACTTTCCAATGTAGAGTTTATCAACACAATGATTATTTAACATGCTTCACTTAAAGGGAACCTGTCAACAGAAATTCACCTAATAAACCACTAATAGTATGTCATCAAGCAGAAGAGCAGCTTCTAGATCATGTCTATTTCATGGCCCAGAGTGGTGGCATCATCCAGAAAATCAACTTTGAAAAGACATGTAATTTGGTTGTATTAAGTCAAGGAGATGGAGAGTTTAAGACTGAAGTCAAGCTTTCCTCACTACAGAATGCCCTCTTTACTGTAATTGATGGTCCTGCATCCAGAAACATCACAGAAGCTCTCTGCCTCCATGACTTTATACAACCAATTAACCTTTACCTCAAAGTTTATTTTCTGAATAATGCCTCCAGACCGAGCCATGAAAGAAACATGATCGGGTAGTCGTTAATCTTCACTAGACACTGGTAATGGTTAATTAGGTCAATTCCTGATGACAGGTTCCCTTTAACTTAACTTTTTAAGTTATATTTCTCATCTCAAACACCTACTGTCCCAAATCAAATGAATAACCATGAGTTTAATCTCACTCATTGGGAATGGCAGCAGTGTTTCCTCCTCCAGTAATTCAGTACATCTAAGCATATGGAAGCTTTCACTTCTTTCTCTAATATTGAATTCAACAGATGTACAGTAATAGTTTTAACATCATATGTGACAAGTAGCTGCTACAGAATTAAACTTAATCTCTATAATATATGATTATATATCATGATAAGAAGACTCATCAAATACAAAAGTCTGACATACAGTTGTACAGAAAGTACTGTAATAAAAAAAAAACAAATGAAGAATACCATAAAAAATAAGTTTTTCAGAAAGTCTTAAGACTAAGGTGAATTCAACCTCAGATTATATTATTCATAACACAAACTAGGTCAAAATACTGAAGCGGTGGTTAAAAATGGCAGTAGGAAGGAATCTCCTAAAAGTTATGGAGAACAAAAGTTATCTGTAAACAGTCACATATGGTACTAATTCATGCAGTAAAATATACTGTTCTCTTGCACTGAGCTGTTCTTGTGATACACTTAGAAACCATCATTTGTAACTTGTAGCCTTTTCTACGTACAGTTTTTCGTCCATTTTTGAGTTTACACAGACTTTTGAGATTTTTTTGGCTATGTTGTTGCTGTAGCATTTCCTATCATTTCTCTACTTGCTCACATACAATTAGATGACATAGTGGGGGAGATTTATCAATCTACACCAGTAGAGTAATGTGCACCTGAAATGCCATGCATCACATTTACTGAAGGTTTTTTACCATATTAGGCTTTTTCGACTCGTCCGAAAAAAGGTGAGAGTTCTCCATAACCAGGGGGTGTGACAGGACAGATAATAGCTTGCAAATTCATTCCATGCACCACAAAATTCCATATAAGTAGCCCAACTATCAGGAGGTGCAAAGTACAACTCACCAGTCCTATCACCATATTTATCATCCAGCATCAGACACAATGATTAACCCTTTCACAACTGCCATATACCTCCTATATTTACATGCCCCATGCAGAAAGGAGTTTATAAACGCCATGACAGTGGCCAAACTCAAACAGCTATATATCCTGTACCCTGGCACCTAGAAACACAATTGTTGTGTCATATTACACAAAAGAATTTCCTTTTTAATATTGTATATGACTGCTTAACTGATCCAGAGATATCCACCCTTAAAGTTGTACTAAAACAAAAAGGATTTTTAGCTACAGCTTTCTATTCTTGTTAGTAAAGAGTGGATATCTCCGGTTCTGTTAAGCATCCATGCACAATAATATTAAAGTCTCCAGCTTAATATGATACCAGAATTCTGTTTCTAGGTGTAAAGGTTCAGGAGATATTGGAATTTGAAGGGTTCCCCCCTCCAGCCTGTCAGCTGAAGGGAGAATATAGAAGAAGCTGCTGGAGACTCACTTTGCAGAAGTACATGCACCCTCTGCATCTGTAGTTGAACCTGGGAAAGGGTGATGGAATAATGCTGTACATATTTATGACATATTTTGGTAAACGTTACAACTTTAAATGGAAAAGAGACAAAAAAGCTGCATTTTTAACATTTGAAGTTAATTATTAGCAAATTTTTAAATAAAAAAAATTGTAATTAATAAAACTATCCTATCAAGTGAAAGCCTCATGTGTAATGAAAAAAACACAGTAAAAATTGTTATGATAAGTAAAGCTTTTCCAGAGATACTTTCATTTAAAGAGGCACATAGCAGAACATCAAAAATTGACCTGGACATTCAGGCACCAATGACCATCGGTCACGAAGGGATGGATCGTGACACATTAATACATCTCCCCCAGTGTGTGTTGGACTCCAGCAATGAATAAATATAGACGCTGCAGTGGCATTTTTTTTAAAAGGAAAATACATTCCCTAATTCATTATTTCCTTATTCTCTATAAAGAAATAAGTGGAAAAACTTTTAAGCTTAATCACATCAGGTGCATGGGGGAAATTCTTTGGTAAGAATGACCAAAATTACCTCCTTACACAGCAATTCCTTTATTATATGGATATGCATATGCAGCTTCAATAAATGTGGCACTTGTGCTTGAAGACAAAAGAAATTGTCTACAACCAAATTCAGTTTATTAAAAATAAATCACTTAGCAGCAAGAAATGTGAACAGCTCTGGGAAAAAAACTTCAGAAAATGTTTAATGTGCACCTTTCTAGAGGTCTTAAAAGATTTGTTATCGGGAGCTCAAGCATTGGAATATTTTTCTTTGTATCATTATCAGAAATGAGGACAAGTATTTCCCTAGGCGATTAAACGTACGTGTAAAATAAAATCTACTTTTCATCTATTCCTATTGATTTTAAATGAAATTGCAAAACATATGTGCCCATTACAGATGGCATATTGAGGATTTATGGTAAGAGACTGAAAAAGCCCTCTGTTCAAAGTTAGCTTCTGCTTTGGGGAACCAAACTTAGATTACTCTGGTTCACAAAGGGATGTACGTAGTTCTAATATATGTGAAGGTTAATAAATCCCAACCTTATTAGTGCTGGAAAACTCTTTCTCCCTCCCTTTATATATTGGCTGCAGATTACTTTACTGGCACCCAAGGCAAACATTTTTAATACAGCTTTAATGGCCATCAATGACTAATTCTGCTGCTGCTGTTTCCTGCTGGTCTTCTAACTAGGATTTTAGGGAACTCTACAAAGGAATCACTTATGTGCCCATAAGTTGAGTACCAAGAGTCGTTTATGGCAGTGTTTTCTACCTCAATGCCATAAATTCAGCATGCCAGTATCTATAACCAGTAATATCACCAATTGTGAGTGATAAAAGTGTCTTTTTGTGTAAAAGAAGCAGAAACGCATCCCATAGATGACAACTAACAAATTAAACAGGTTGTCAAGTTTCAGCAAATAATTGAAATTGTTGGTATGATGAAAAGTTATACAATTTTCCAATATACTTTTTGTATCAATTCCTAACAGTTTTTAAGATACCTGCTTGGTAAGATTATATAGGATGGTCATGTGATGTCACACAGGTGCACAGCTCGTTGTAACATACTATATGTATCACTATACTGTGATAATAGTATCGGTGATACTAACGAGTCATGCACCTGTGTGACATTACATAACCATGGTCAGCTTTTTATTCACTGGAAGTAAACAATGAGGTTTCCTGTCGAATGACAGCAAGCAGAGATCTAGAAAACCGTGCTTGATATATCAATATACTTAATATAGAAAGTATATTGAAAAAGTTCATAACTTTTCATTATACATACACCAATCTGCAGTTATGGCTTCCACAAAGCAGGAAGCTAACTGCTTCTGCCTCATCACACATCTGTATTTATGATGGACAGATAGATTATTTATGTGGGTCTCAGTTTCAAAGTTTTAATTAATTCCTTTTTTTCAGGCTTTATTTTCACATTATCAAGTAGCTGCCTTTGTACATGAGGGAGAGTTCGATCAGGGCTCGTACGCCAAAAATCGAACCGCACACCACCAGTAATTGCGATTATTCCTTCCTTCACTCCAACTCCACATCAAGTGGATGTGGAGGAGCGAGAAGGGTGACAAGGCTGGTGGCAGAGTGAGCTGATGCCCTGCCCCATGCGGACTCATTCAGGCCTGCAGAGAATTGTCTGCCTCCCAAACCAGCTGCCAGAGCCTCCTGATGTGTCTGGCGGCATCAGAATGATGGGACCTTCATCACATGCCAGTGTTAGATAAATGTCACCTAATATTTCTATAGAGGTAACATCCCTATGGCAACTATCAACACAGTTATCACAATAATCTAGAGACATAGAATTGCATAATCACATGACATGATGCAATGTCATTGGCATCTTGTCATCATATCACTGCACAGTGACGTTTCGGCGACACACCTTTTTCAAGCATGTACCAGGTGCCAGATTAACATCAATAACTTGCAGGCATTTGAAAGTGTCCTCTAATTTTGATCAGTGTTCTTTATGAATTATCTTATTTTAACTTTTATTCAGTGATATAGAATATATACAATATATATATATATACAATATATATAAACTATAAATGAGCTGTTTAGGATTGCTCAATCTCTTGGGTGGGTGTCTCCATCTCTAAACTTTCATATAGATTAAGTTGTTTTTACCCCAATATCCAGATGCTCTGAACCTTTGAAAAGGGTTGTCCGGCTTTTACAAAAAAATTATATCAGCCCCTGGGGGGCTATTTAACAATAAAAATCTCATCTCTACCTCCTCAGGCACTACTGTTGTTTTGCGGTGCCGTCCATCACAGCCATGCCTCAGTTTGTGGCCAGCAGTTTCAATAACTTTCATGTCTATCAGGTGTGGAAGTTGATGTACTGGAGAGATGACCTGCAAAATAGGGGCACAGCCATGGGACAACCGGGGGGGGGGGGGGGGGATAAAGAAAAGATTTCTATTATTTTCATAGCCTTCCCCGGCACTGACTTACATTTCTATAAAGCCTGGATAACCCCTTTAAATTCTAGATGAAGGTAAAAATGAATTTTCAGAATGCTATTGCCATTTTTCTAAAATAGAAGGACCATAACTATAATACAATGCTGATCAGTTGACATATATACTGAACTGTATGTTTAGTTTATTAACCAATGTAGATGTGATTTGGTCCAAGGTTATTTTCACTGTAAAATAATCTCTTTGTACAATATATAAATATTAACTAAATATTTACTTTACTAGTTCTAAAATAATATCCATCTAGTTATCACAGGTCAAGTGAGTTAATTGTCATTATATATTCTGTACTAATCAGCCAATTCTAAATATATGAGTCCTATGAATTATAGATGCATTTCATAATTGGAAATCATTTATACTACATCCATAAATGAATTAGCAATGATTTGAATATTTATCCTTGCTAAACATCTGTGGTTACCAATTTTTTATAATATAAAAATGTTTTCGAAATATATTGTATTTCAGGCTGCATTTCAGAAAGAGAATTATGGAAAAAAATTAAAAAAATAGTAAAGATTGCATAGTACGTCAATAGGGGTGTAACGATCGCGGTTGCAGGGGGTGCGACCGTGATCAGGCCCCATGGCAGGGATGGGCCTGGGCAGGGGCTATTACAGTAATATAATGAACTGTGACAGCCTCAGTCTAGGTTCCCCTGTCACTAATATGCCGGCGGTGTTAAGACATATGGGGGAGAGGAGCCGCCGCCCGCGGCTGCAGGCTGATGCTCCGTTCCATTCCCCCACTGTATGCTCGCATCCGAACTGCGCTCCGATACTGTTGTGAACCGCGAACGGGACGGAAAGTAAGCTCAGCGTCCCAGCACTGGCAGCATCTGACGTCATTAAGCTGCCGTCGCTGGGCGCGTTACTCCGTCTGCAGAGAGTGATGGGTCATAATTCATGGGGTGGATAATTTATGGGGCAATTATATCCTAACAGTAAGAATTCCTTAATGATTCCCTATGATTCTTTTATGATATCTTACTGTTTTCAAACAGTAGCAGTAGGAAATGGGAGAATTTACACAGGGGAATCAATAAGCAGCAGGAGGGCATACTTTGGTGTAGGGAGCTGTGGGTGGTGTAACTTTTTTGTGACTTTGATGACATTTTCAATGTTGCCATTTTTAGGACTGTACAGGCGGTCCCCTACTTAAGGACACACGACCTACAGACAGCCCATAGTTACAGACGGACCGCACTGCCCACTGTGACCTTTGGTGAAGCTCTCTGGATGCTTTACTATAGTCCCAAACTGCAATAATCATCTTAAAAGTGTCTGTAATGAAGTTTTACTGATAATGCCTTGGTCCCATTACAGCAAAAAATTTTGAAACTCGATTTGTCACTAGGGCAAAAAAAAATTTGTCTGAAACTACAATTATAAAATATAATGGGGGTCATTTACTAAGGGCCCGATTAGCGTTTTCCCGACGTGTTACCCAAATATTTCCGATTTGCGCAGATTTTTCCTGAATTGCCCTGGGATTCTGGCGCACACGATCGGAAATCTGGCCCGTGGCCGTAAAAAAACCCGACAGATTTGGAAAAAACGCCGCATTTTTTTAAAAAAGTGTTGCTCGACGCGCACTTACCTTCACCCACAATAGGACGGTGAACTTCAGTGCATTCCTATGGTCTTCAGCGCAGCAACGACACCTGGTGGACGTCGGAGGAACTGCCTTAGTGAATCCCGGCCGGACCCGAATCCACCGCAGAGAACGCGCCGATGGATGACGAATAGACCGGGTAAGTAAATCTGCCCCACAGTTTCGATTTACATACAAATCTATGGACCTTATCTTGTACGAAACCCGAGGACTGCCTGTACAGCCTTTTGATCACTTTTAAAGATTTTTTTCCATTTTTCAAAATGGCAAAAAAACTTTGGGCGCTATTTTCCATTGTCGGGTTAAAGGTCAGGAAAAGCGTTATTATATTTTGATAGATCAGACATTTTGGGACACGGCAAAACCAAACATGTATATGATTTTTACTGTTTATTTATATTTATATCAGTTTTAGGGAAAGGGGGTGATTTGAATTTTTAGATATTTTAATTTATTTTTCATTTCATTTTTTTTACTATTTTTCAGACCCCCTAGGGTACTTTAACCTAGGTTGTCTGATTGATCCTACCATATACTGCCATACTACAGGGGATTTTATACATCATCTATTACAATGTGAAAAGTGCTGGATGTTACAGGTGGGTGGTTGCTTTAATATGCAGCTAACACCCACCTTGTATGGAGAGGGCTCAGCCCATGAGCCCTCTCCATTCAACAGAAGCTGACGTGTGATGTACAGATACTTCACAAGTCGGCAAGGGGTTAACTAAATTAACTAGTTAGAGGAGCTGCTATGCTCCATATTAATTACTTGGGACAATGCTGACTTTATATGGACTGGTATTGCTGTATATTAATTAGGAAATAGTTTTTTTTATCCCTGTGGCATTGTACTGTAAGTGACTGATGTTTTTAGGTACAAGGATCTGTGATGTGCTGCATGGAGCTGAAGACGTCTTGTGGTGAATTCTGTAGCAACACGTCATGGTTGTAAAAGTTATCAAAGTTCTGGAACTGATGGAGAAGAAGAAGCATCATCTGTGAGGAGCCACCAAAATGAAGCCCAGGACAGATCAGAGGTAGAAGCCCAGTTATACAATAAGTGATCTCTATATCTGTCATATGGCAGTCTAGGTGTGCAGTGATTTTTTTGGTGCTATATAGTAATGTGTAGTTTTTTTCCCAGCTGGTATACATTTCTATATGTGGTGTACTCATTACTTTTATATTATAAGTATTCTACAGGTATGTGGGTATACATATTTATGTACAACTGTATTTCAGTGTTTCTCATATATGGTGTATATATAGTGTATATATAATGTGTGTAGAGTATATATGGTGCTGTGTTTATATGTGTTTATGTGTGTTATGCATATATAGTGTATATGTGCTTATGTCTGTGGAGTGTATATATGTAATATGAAGTATAATGTGCGAGATAGGGCCAGCAGCAAGTGTTTAGGTATATGGGGGCCCAATTCTAAGTTTGCACCAGGGCCCACTGGAGTTTTGTTACCCACTATATGTCATAATAGGGTCTATTGCAAGAAAATCTGGAAATTTGTTTTCATCGTCCTCACTCAGATGTAAAAAAAAGTGTATTTATTGACCTGCCTGTATTTTAACTGCAGGTATAACTCATAGACCCAGGCTGGCTTAACAGACTTACATTTATGATAGTAAAAAAAAAAAAGTTGGCCTCAGTAGAAAACTTGAGGGTCCCAGTGTTACACCGAATCCAGGTACATGGTATTATACAGCATGATAATGTTCTACACCTGGATATCTTATCACAGAAAACAATGAAGAAAACAATAAAAGCTATCACTATGCCATTCAAAGAAAAATAGTTATCACCTTGTGCTACATTATCTTCAAGGGTGTACAGTAAACACCATCTGAATGAGGGCTAAAAAAATGTAACTTCCAAACTGATTTCCTCCATCATAGGTTTCTAAAGATATTATTACTCCATCAAACCAGAATTAAAAACCATGGGGATATTTTGCTAAAATTCAGTTTTCCTACCAAAGATTTGTTTGTATCCTATTATATCCTCAGGAGAAATGAATAAAAGAACAAGTGTAACCTATAATTTCATCATGTTGATCCAAAGATACAATAACAGGTGTATGCCAACGATTGATATGCCAATTGTAGTACTAATTACATTGACAAAATATGATATTTTTGTTTTCAACTATCACAAATCTAGGTCCACTCTTGAAATTTATCAGCCATGGCAGCGTACTGAGGCAGAGAGCCTCACTTTCTGTAAAGAATCATTTATTTTCATGAGAATTATAAGATCATTCAAAAGCTACTACTTTCCACTAAGTATTTGTGCATTGTAATAAGATTGTCCCTTTGTTATATTTTTCCTAAACTGAATGGGACAATTTATTACAACTGGCTTTTTACACCATCAATCTGCTCTGAATCTGTTGCACTATAACATGTTTCATGCAAATTATACTTCATTTCGTGGTGTCCAGAAACATATATCACACAATGTAACTACATAAATACATACATATGTGTACATACAGTAAATATTCCTCTTCTAAAAAATGGACTGCAACCTTTCAAATCAACATGAAGATCTTTTATTATTGGATTTCTGAGAGTTTTCAGGAGGCAACTTATGAATGTGGTGCACTTTCCCTGCTCTGCTATTTACGCCTTTTTCGGCACAACTTTTGGCGCAAAATAAGACTAAACAAAAGCAAGTCTACCAAGTTCTATTTCACATTTATGAATGTGGAATCATTTCAGACACATTCTGCCGTGCACCAATTTATTAAGCTCTCATGACAAAATTAAAAAATGAAGTGCCCGCCAATGTCTCACCTATTTTCAATATTTCAAATTTCCCTTCAAACATTATTAGTTCTGAATCTCTCTGCTGAGATGGTTTATACTCTATTCCTTTAACTATACGTAACCCTCAAACACCCACCCATATGTTCTACCTCCAGGTCGCTAGGTCGCTACTAACATTTTCTTCTCCTCCTATACAATAACTGCCCTCCTCCCAGTTCAAAACACTCTTTCACTGTTCTAGTCATTCTCTCCCCCAACACAGCCGCAATCTCCTATTGAAATGAAGCCCATCTCTTCTGTAGAGACTGAATTCAACAGCAAAGGCAGCCCAGTTCTCCAAGAGCTCACACTCCTCCTTACTACAACTCTAAAGCCACTTGTTTACCTTCTTAATCTCCCAGTACCTTCTTAATCTCCATTTTACTAGTATGGCACTTGGTTTCAGAAACCGTGCCCTGAGATTAGTCCCCGAAATATTTTGTAATGATTTTTATTACGTTTTTATTACATTTTGTCATTTGTGCCAATTTACACTTGTACTAAGTCCTTATCAGCGTCACATAATAGTTTGTTAACCCTATCATGATATGCACACAAAACATCATACACTGCTGAATACTACCTACCTTTGTGACAGATTACCATATATATTCCATTAATAGTAGAATCACTCACTAAGTCATAATCTGCCTGTCCTTTCCTGTGTGTCACGGGTGACCCTGCAATCCACATCTTGGACCGTATGCACACCCGTACCCCTCACCATGGTGGCAGCCTCCTTGGCCCTCACTTACCTGTCCATGCTCCTGATTCCTTCACGGAAGGTCGGCGTGCGCGTCCCCGATCCATAGGGTGCACACGCGCCAGCTCCCGAAGATTTGAAGGGTCAGCGTACCACTGATTGGCACTGGTCACTTCCAGGTTCCTATTTAAACTGGCTGTTCCCATCAAACCCCGCTGGATCTTTGAGCTACTAGCCTTAGGCTTCCCATGTTGTTCCTGTTCCCGTTCCTGTACATGTTCCTGCATTTATCTCCTGTTGTTACCTCGGACCCTTACATTGACTCTGCACCGTTGCCGCCAGCACTGACTATCTGCCTGTCCCCCACCTTGAGCCTGTATTGTGATTCTGTACCTCGACCTTTGCATGCGGGCAAGTTGCACCTGTAGAATGACCTGGTGGCTCCATGCCACAGCAAGACCATCCTGCTTTGCCGCGGGCACTAGTGAAGACCAAGCGCCACTTAGATTCCGGTCCCAGGTGTCGGCTTGTGTCATCGTCTGTGGTGGTCCAGGGGGTTCACTGACCCCGAGCCCTGACACTGTTCTCCAATTCCCCTTCTTCTGGAGAAGAAAGTGTCCTAGCTATTGTAGTAAAAGCCTTGGTGCAGGTGCACAACCCCTGAACTAATATCCCTCTCAATTGCCAACTTATTTTGGGGCTCCAGACCCAGTCTAGATACCATTCAACTCTTCCAAATACACTAAATTATAAATTATACCCAGTTATGCAGCTGCCTTAACACTCTGAACCATGATGCTTTCATCCCCAGAATCTGCCCCATTGGCCCAGATTTTTTTTAAAAGTGAGGCAAACTAAACTAAGAGTAGTGTGCCTCATGAATCTTATATAGATTATTGAATACTGGTGCATGGTATTCAAGTTTCTGGCGTACCCTGCACTGCTTGGAAAGTGTGCACCATTTTTTATGGTGAACAGTGTGTCGCTACCATGCCCCTTTTGGTGTGCATTTTTCTGTCTTGTTGGACACAGTGCAGCCGGGACTCAAGACTGGCCCAAACACTTTATAAATACATGTGAAAGCCAATTTCACCCTCTTTTATGAGGAATGTTAGACAGAAAGCTGGTGCAGCTACTTTAATATATCTGGGCCATTGAGTTTCTGTGTATTTCAATTAGGTACAGTCTTTAAAATTTCTGATTTAGATCCAGATGGAAAATTCAGTTCTATACCACTTAATATGGAAATACATACATGGAACATGTGCATAATGGGGATCTAAATGGAGTTTTTTTTAAAAGAAGGAAAACTAAAATAAGGCACAAGTAATGGTGTACAACTACAAGTCAGACGCTACACACTTAGGCCAAATACACACTTTCTTGGCTGCTTGCTTTTTAATAAGTCTTATGTCTCATAAGCTCCTTTTGGCAACCCCAGTTTATTCCTCCTACTGCTATCCATATATGACCCTTCAGGGTTAGACTGCAGGGATCCCAACAAAATGAAGATGAAGGTCCTCAAGCCTCCGATACCAATAAAACAGAAGTGAACATGTATGACCTCTGTTCTATTTGCTCTTATGGGAATAAATCATTTTTTCACAAAGCTCTCTCTGTCAGTCCTACAGTGTATAAAACAGTGGTCCGGCATCCGGACCCAACATAACACAGTCACTATCAACCATCGATTACCTATCCTGTAGAAAACCCCTTTAAAATTTTATCTAAATTTGATATCATTATTGAACTTATAAGCGCCACTGGGAGGCTGGAAGGGAATAACATTGTACGAAAAAGAGAAAAATATTTAAGTTTTTATTATATTTAATAATTGAACCTATATTTGCTCAATCAACATTCTTGTACTTTTTAATAAAAAATAAAGGGCTAGACATCTAACACAATTTTAACATGAAAGTTGTAATCTGAGTTATATTATGGCTTCTTTTCAGCTTTAAACCTTTTCAGCATTCTTGGTAATAAAACATGAAAATAAAATAAACTCATCTGTTTTAGAATTCTAGAATTTATTTTGCACATGTGTGACTTTTTTGGAAATATAAAGCAATTTGAACTTTTTCGGACAATATACATTAAATACATTATAGGTAGGCTTTATTTTTTTAGCAAAATAAATGTACATTCTCTGTGCGTGATGTAGTAGGGGTGTGCGTCAACCATAAATACTGAGCATTATCTTCTTCCATTAGAATACTTCTCAGAATGTCAGCCCATTTGTTGAGCAATCACTTGATGGGCGTTTGTTTCAATGACAAATCTATCAAATAGATGGAACATTTATACGTACAGTAATTACTGACAATACATTGTAGAAATGTATGATCACTGTGCAATTCAGTTTGATAAATGGATATACATCAAGGTAACTTGCACACTCCTGCACACCACATTTACCAAAAAAGCAGAGTTGAATGGGCCACCTGCACACAGTGACACGTCTTTAAATCATTTCTTTAAAATCATACCAATTTTTCTCTACAGAAATAAATTACAAGCATACACATTGACATAGTAATACTACTAACATTAAACAAACAACTATGCACCCCCCTACAGTGTGCATGGAAGGAATTCAGACTAGTCAAGTCAAAAAAAGGCAATGATATGAACTAAATAATAAGTGAGAAATTAAGAAAACATAAACAATATTTTAGTCTACATTAATTTTCCAATCCAATGCATTGATTTTTGAAGGTGAATTCTTTGCTTTTGTCATGAGTGAATATTTAAGCAGCATCATTGCTAGAGTCATAGCAGTGATATGCAGAGCTGAACAGTAGGATGGCAGTATGTATTGACGTTTGTGCTCAGCAGCATTCATGAGTCTGACAACTCAGGATAGAGAGTTTCAGGCAGTGATTCTTTACAATATCGACTGGGTTCTGCAGACAAAAGGAAAACATTCATAGAATTATTGATAAATTGTCAAAATGGGATATAAAATAATAAGAACTATGACCTATTCAGCCACTTATATACTAGATTTGCCATTGGAATTCACTTTGAAGTATACTTCCACAATTCTAAGCCGAAGGGTTGCAAATCAATATACAAACTATAACCGTCCAATCACGATATGGCATAAGTAAGATGATTAATGCTATGACCAATCACAATCATATTATAACCATAGGTTGTTTAGGATATAATATTGCTTTCTCTAAAGCTAAACAAGCTCTGGATGACCCTGTAGACAACTAGTGCTGCAGTGGACATTTGGACATAATACTTTCGAGAAGGTAATATGTAGTTTTACAAGACTACAAGATGTAGATCCAACGCCAGAAGGTGTCTATAGTTAATGAAAAGTAATCTAAGGAATGCAGAAATATGATGCCTCCTTAATACAGGATGGATGGATATTAATCATTGATTCTTTGCACTAATAGAAATAATCAACTCTACTTGCAACCTTTTTTTTGGTAAATGATTCTGCAGCTTCCTTAATAACCCCAGTGATTAAAGCAGATATATCAATGTCAGTTTGTCTATCGACACTCAATTAGGTGCTTCATCAGCAGATCACTTAACTCAGGGTGAACTTCATTAACTGAAAAAAAAATCTGCTGATCGATTCAATAAAGAGCTAGTACAGACACAAGTACATCTAATAAGGCTGTTATGAGAACATACAAAATCAATGGTTGGATAGGAAGGAACCCCTTTAATCCTCACACCACTTGTGCCCTAGCCAACCTTCAATATTTATCTCTATCATCTTCAGCCATTAAAGGGTGCTTACCTGTACTGACAGATCCAGACAAGTGCATTCATGAGATATGGAGAAGAAGGTTGGAGCTACAGTCATGATGGGCAACTAAAACGATGTATCAGTTTGTGAAAAGCTTGTTTGAAGTCCTCATTTGACATTGTATAGATTATTGGATTTATTAAAGAATTGAGATATCCAAGCCAGTTGAAAAAGTCAAAAATGGCAGGATGGAACCAGCACGCTTCTTGGCAAATGGGCATAACCAATGAAATAATGAAAAATGGTAACCAACAAACAATATAAGCTCCAAGAATGATCCCCAAAGTCTTGGTAGCCTTCCTCTCCCTGGCAGCCATGATCTTCTTCTTCTCTAGTAAAGCATCGGATACTTTTACTTTGACCTGATTCAAGTACACTGGAGAACTTGTGTCACTTGACACATCTGCAGCCCTTGAGTTGGTTGAGGACACAGATGAAGATCCTGGGGAATCAGTAATCAGATGAGCCCTTGTCAATCGTTTGCCTGTGCTCTTGGGAGATTGTTTTAGAATTCTAGACCTGGCTTCTATATAGATTCTCCCATAAAGGGCAATGAGTAGTAATGTGGGTAAATAAAATGCCCCAACAGTGGAGTAAACAGTATACAAAACGTGATCTGTATTGACAGCACACTTGGTGAGCTCTTCTACCTTTGATTGGCGCCAAAAAAGTGGGGGCATTGAAATGGATATTGAGAAGACCCACACAAGTGCTATCATTATGACCGCCCTTTTTGGAGTCCTTTTCTTTGTGTATTCCACTGCATCAGTAATTGCCCAGTATCTATCCAGTGCTATTACACATAAATGAAGAATAGATGCAGTGCAACAAGTGATATCCGAAGACAACCACATATCACAGATAATCTGCCCCAGAGTCCATTTACCAGTTACAGTATACAAGGTGCTGATGGGCAAGACAAGAATAGACACTAAAAGGTCAGTGAATGCCAATGAGGCAATGAGATAGTTGGCAGGCGTGTGCAATTTTCTGGTCTGATACACTGTTGCAATTACAAATGCATTGGACAATAAAGTGGCAAGAGTAATGATAGCCAAGATGATGGTGAGGATTATGCTCCAGAAGGACAAGCCAGACTCCTGATCATAGTGGTCCAGACCTGCAATGCAACGTGTACCATCATAGGAGTAATTGGTTTGAGAGACATTCACATTGTCAGCAGCTGGTGGGCACTGGGTTTGTGGCTCCATCATGGACAATCTGTCTGCTTAAAGCATCAAGGAAACCTCCAGGGCTTCTATAATAACTACATCAAAGCTACAGGGAGCAGGATGCAAGTGTATCCCCTCATCATGAAATGGCTGAAAATCCTTGATAATGGTAGAAATCTTCATCAGATGTTACAAGAAAGATTTGTGCTTATTATGCTGTGCGTTATAATGGCTCAAAAATCCCAAAGTTTCAGAAAAGAAATGCAAAAAAAAAAAAAAATTAAAAAACAACAAGAATCTTAACAGACCTTGCAAGAAACATTAAAAAGCATGGCTCATAATTTACCCTAATTTCCTATGTCTGACTCCTTCTGCTTTCCCGTCAGGTTCCACTTAGTATCCATAGAACATGTCCAGATCCCCAGAAAGATCTGATCTTTCATTCACTTTTGCGCTATCTAGTTTAGTACTAAAAAGAAATCCTTGCCTTTAGTGTATAACCATTCTGCTAGTATTGCTCGTTTAGACGGAAACGGAATAGTAATAATCACCTTTTTGCGTTGGTACAAGTCATTCTCAGGCACAGGAGACATCCATTGCTACATTCACAAATTAGGCTGCAGCTCCTATTGTCCTGTGTGCATCCCAAAATCACTTGTTAGTCCGATGCCCCCTGCGATTGCTCATTCAAGTTGTACTGGAGAGATCACTGTGTAGCCATGAAAGTTGCTATTGCTGAAGCCCTCCAGTGAGGCAAAACTTGTAAGGAAGCATGAGTGAGGGGCTGCTCTCCTGCAGACTTCCAGGAGTGGCTGCTTCATTGCCTTAGGAGGTTGCAATTGATGTCATCACTGGGGTCCCCCAACTTCCCTCCGCAGCCAGGAGTGATGTGTGGTGCTGAGGCTGCTGCTCATTGCTCCCCAGTCCTGGCTGTGCTCTTATTTCCAGGCAGCAGCAGTACTACTCCTCTTAGTGCTGCAGCTGACATAGAAGCTGATGTGGAGGAGGGGGTGAGGGGGAAATGAACACAAGCTTTTAACACTGAGCAGAGGGGGGAGCAGCTGACTGGATTCACTCCACATCCTAGCTGGGTGTAAATGTGACACGAGCTATGTATGACATGACTGTCATCTGCCTGGAGTGACACTGAGTTGAAGAGGGCACTAGAATTGCTTTCATACCTGTGATCTTTGCTTGTGCAGGTTTGTTAACTCTCTTGTTCTGTGTTTATCACTACTGAAACTAATGTATCATCTTTATCAATATTATTATTATTAAACTAATAATACTATACTCCAGAAAGGTAAATAATTCAACTGTGGGATATAACATTGGTAATCTGGAATGTACTACACACAGTACAGTATTTCCCCATGGATACATACATGTTCCCTAACATTGGCACCTTTGAAAGCATTTTTGTGGTGCAAAGGGAGTTTACACCATTTTACTTTGTCCTTTACATGCAAAGATGAATTCTGCTTGTGATATACAAGGAATTAGCATTATAGTACACAGGTAAGACAGAATTGTACAACTAGTGCAAATTCATAAGATGTGGATCAGTTTATCAAAATGGAGTTGTTGTTTTTTAGAAAGCTTCAAATAATTTTTAATACAGTCCTTTCTTATGCAGTCCAAGCAGCAAGAATCTTGTTATAGAGTAGAAGGAGCTTAGCAGATCAATAGATAGATTTGTTGGAAAATATTCATTGCAACCTTCTCAAATCTTTCAATGTAGATACAGTAGGTCAGGGAAGTGGGTTTTTTTCAATGGTTGACATGGTTACATTTACATAGGAGGAAAAAAATTAATGAAAGGGCATCAACAATTGCAAAAATGTGGATGGGAATATAACTGCAGATGGAATAAACTAAGTAATGAAGAGCAGTAGAAAAAATGGATGTGCTTCTTGTAGTGCCAGAATATATATAAATATTTTCTTACATTTATGATACGTACAAAAATAAATGTCAATCACTGATAGGACCGCCTCATTGACTTCTCTGCCTAGAGAGATCAGATGTGTTCAATATGCAAGTTATACTGATTCCTTTCCCACAGAACTGCTCAGCCTCTACTGCTCTATAACATGCTGCCTGTAGATTGTTTTATTTTCATGTGACAACATTAGCTTCTAAAATAAAGAATGGTGCATATCACAGCAGACTGTGTGCCACAATCTAATATATACAGTAGATCGTGTCTAAAATAAATAATTGAATTATACCTAAGCCTCACTCACTTATCAAATGAATGTGAATTTCTGCAACAAACTTGCTACATGCGTTGATCACATGTCCTAGTCAAAATAGTTTTTTTACGGATCACTCAAAGACTATAGTTTATAAGGATCTATAAAAAACAACTGAAGCAAATCAGCCATGAAAAACAGAAAGTTATTGCCAGTTTTTCACTGCTGATTTTGGCTTTGTTCCCAGGTAACCTAATGGGGTACATTTACAAAAAACATTGCAAACTGGACTGCAGTATGTTCATTTAGCCTTTGTAGTGTGCCAGATTCATTATAACAAAATTCCATTCTTCATGAATCTGGTACTCCTTGCTTCGACAAAGTGCACCAACTTTTTAACATGGGGTGCGACACACTTCTGTTGGACTCTGCATGATAAATGTGGCGTACGGTCTGATGCACCAGAACGCCCCCTTGCAGAGATAAAAGAAATTAAGGAAATGATTCTTCACATTAAGAATAATGCATGTGGGACACAAAAGGGTCATGTGTGCCACATACGTGGCGCGGACACTTCTAAATACATGAGCATGCGTTTTGCACATAAAAGAACTCCTGACAGAAGACTGGCACAAGGTTCTTAATAAATGTTCCCCAATGTGTCTTAAATTACACTGTTCAAGTACATAATATTTTTAAAGTGCACCACAATTTTGGGTAAACTATACTTTTAAAACGCTTATTATTTACAGTGACAAATATTTATGCTACCATCAACAGGTTTTTTTGTTTTGTCCTTTTTTCCAGATATTGTCACTAGGCAAAAGTCATCCATAAGGACAAAAAAGTTGCTGTTCATTATATTTTGGGTTGATACTGCGCATCCTTAGGGAGGGCATAGGGTGCCTGAATTGTGTCTTGGATTTCTAATGTCAGTACAACACCAACAAGTTGCATTTCCAGTGTATTTTAATAGAGGAATAAGGCAGCATCCTATCCTTTGCTCTAGCTGCAAAAAAGTCTTCCTTCACCTTCTAATCGGCCAGACAGTATGTTAAAAACTGGCAAACAGACATCAGCGGGTTCAAACTACCAAATTCAGGTCCAAATATCAAGCAATATCTTAAAGGTGCTGTCTCAGTATAACTTGCAGTTCCAGCCAGGGCCGATTCTAGCTTTTTTGCAGCCTGAGCAAAAACTGAAATGCTTCTCCCCCCCCCCCCCCCAAAAAAAAAGAAAATACTTGCCCTGATCTCCTTCTGTATAAGCCCACTGAATTTACATATGCAACTTAACAATGTGCTCCTATGGGTGAGGTCACACGTACCGCTAACACTGTGTTTACAAACGCAGCGCTAGAGTCTGGGGGCGGACCTTGGCCCATTTGCATAAAGGTTTCTATGGCAACGCATGTGATCGGTAACCAGAACCCGATGTCTTGCATTAAAACAATGCAAGTGCAACACCTGCCAATGTGCAGGCAGAGGAGTGTTGCGAATAAGCCCCTTTCCTGTGTCTCTCCCCAGCAGGGTTTATACAGTCATATTAGAGGTAATCAGCAGTGGTAGACCCTGCCTGTACAGCAAGGGTTAACAGGGTATGTGTTGATTTACTGTCATCCAATTGTATTCCAGTCTGTGAACTGGAGTATGATTGGAGAGTGAGCCACCACCTGACCAGGGTTCAACAAAACCCCTGGACAGGAAGGGGCAAGTCCTCTTAGTCCCCAGCTGCTGAGACAGTAGGGCACCTCTTAGAATCCAGCTCCTGATAGAGGAGCATCTCTTTAGCCCCAGGCCCTTCCATCGAGCAGAGAGTCTGTCTTATGTCTCAGCTCTTAGGCCTAAGCTCTCCTAGAGAGCACACCTTCTAAAATACACTGAGTGACCAGAGACAGAGTGTCAGTGCACCACTAGCACAGACACACAGAGCACACAGGACAAAGCTGCAGCTTCCAGTATTGGATACAGCTACCTCCAAGCCTACACCTACTACCAGACTGGTGAATCTACTCTTGCGGATCACTCTCCATGACCACTCCAGTAATCTGGAATTCCTCCAACAACCCGTCATCTGTAACCAGATTGTTTGGCTCGTTGCCTGCAGTTGTTCCAATTAAGAACCGTGAGTTGCTTTTGCACAATGTTGCCCCAGTCTGATCCCTGAATAAGACTGTCCCCACCAAAGGCTCCCCCATCCATTACCCAGGGACTCACACTACGGACATTAAAGGGGTTGCCCCAGGGAGATTCAAGTACATCAGCCTTTCCCTCTACAATTTCTTGCACACACCACCTGCTGGAGACCTTCCTTGCCGTAGGACAACCCTCCGGTCCCCATACCAAGTACCATGACCACAGCGTGCCTTGGCCGCAACTGCCAGCCACTCCGGTATTCTGGGCTCCGGCTGCCTCCCGGCCCCAAGAAAAGGCTAGGCCCCAGTGGTGAATGTTGCACAAGACTTCGGGCTCTGATTGCTTGCAGCTGCAAAATGAAGTAATTATTTCAGTGCTTCTACCCCAGAAACTGGCAGTGATAATTGTCCCCCATAAATTAAATAGTATTTACACTAAAAGCACATAAATACGCAACACATTCTGTACATCTGTAAATCTATATACATACAACTTACTACATTAACATTCCACATTAATACACATTTCTAATCTATACATACATCAGCCATTTCTATGAAATACACCACTACTCCTATAATGAATCATGACTACAGTGGATCTTGCTGGTATGTCAGCAGGTAGTAGAGGGGGCAAAAGAGTAACTGAGGGGGTCAAATGCTGACCAAAATACTGACAAAATGCTGACATACACACCGCATCATCCCCAGTAACACAGCTACATACAGCCGCCTCATCCCCAGTAACTATTATTTCCTGATGTATATACAATTGAAGGGGAACAGCTAGATAGCTAAATGAACAATGCAGGCATTCCTTGTATGGAAAATGAAGATAAAACGCAATGTTCAGCTTTGTCTTTTTTTCCCATTCAATAACATACACAACAAAGAACATCTAATTACTTCTTAGTCAAGACAAAAAGATGACACATTAAAGAAATACATTTCTAGTGTTGCTGCAGAAAGTTCTACAAAAATACATAAGAAACAAAATAATAAATTGAAATAAAAGTGCTTTCCACTTAGACAAGCTTTCTAAGCTCAGAGGATCTACCTTCCATCAAACCCAAACCATTCAAAAGCTTCCTAAATGCGCTGCCGAGCCACTAATATTGGGGGAAAAAAAATAAAAAACGAAAACTTTTAAAACTATGGCCCAGATTTACACTGCTCAAAAAAAGTAAAGGGAACATTTAAACAACATAATATAAGTAAATCAAATTTCTGTGAAATCAAAGTGTTCACTTAGGATGCAAGACTGACAATCAATTTCACAGGGAATTAGCAAAACACACTCAACGGCTCAACCAGGCATTGTTATCCCTCTGAAAAGATTGATGATCTGCAGCAGGCTCCGTCCTGGCAAAGACCCCAAATATGTCCAACCTTGCTTGCAGAAAAAACAGATTGACTTGGGGACAGTGCTCTCAAGTGGCTGGGCATCTGGGGTGCAGCGTTCATGGGGCCCTTATTGAGGGCCAGACTGGTCAAAAAGATGTGCGGGAGTTAGAGTTTGAGTTTGTGGGTGTCCTGAACGGTCCCTGTGCCTCATAACAAGCCAGCCCACCTTAAAATCTTCTGGTCTCCGGTTATTTTGCCGTTACACAGCTGGCCCACTGGGACTCAACGTGGCCATGGACTTTATTACGGGAATCCTGCCATCTTCCTTGGAAATTCTGGTCATCCTTGGTGGAAAACGACAGGTCTCTTTGATGTCTCATTTTTTGTTTCCCGCTCCAGGCTGCCACATAGGGCCTGTCTGGCCATCTTAATTCAATATCTTCTGGCAACAGGGACTCCATGCACAATTTGTCTCAGAGCATGTAGTACAGTTTGCTGCCAGATCTGGGCGTTTCCCTCTGCCAATCAACTGCAGGTCAAGCTGGACAACTAAACTCTGGGCTGTTACTTCATCACTTTGTCTATACTCGTCCAGGACGACTGGGTCCCCCTGTTAGCGTGGGAAGATTTCTTACTACACTCTTGGATCTGAGTTTGGCTGGTGCTGCCATTCTTTATTTCTTGGTATTGGAATTCCATGCCCCCACCGCTTCCTATGTCCATGCCCTCGGATGTCCTGCTGTCCAAAATTGATCTGGAACAGGGGAACATGGTCAGTCTATGCTTCAGGCAAAAATAGTCCGCAACAAGACCGCAGTTTTCTCTCGGTTGACAAAGGTAGCCGGCTTATCATAGATCCGTCCCCGCTTGAAGAATTCCCAACTACAAGCTTGCGCCATGTTTTCTGGGAACCATATTCGGAGGGTGGTTGATTTAAATCCTGTGTGACTTATAAAACTCCACATTCCTCCGGCTATGCCACATCTGAACTCCTTCCATGGTATCTCTCCAGAAAGCCTGTCAATCTTGAAACGCTTCTATCTGCAAGTTCCCTCCTCCGGCTCCTGAGGCCGACTCCACTGATGTCTTCGAGGTAAAAAGGGTAAGGTAGGTTTTAAAAGGAGGTTCTGGACATGACAGTCAGTGAGAGGAGAAGTGGTTCTTTCCTTGTAGACTTGGCAAAGGGGGTCGGCCCTGAAGAAAGATATATTTAAAAGCCCCGACGGACAATAATCTTGGGGGGGACCGTTTTCTGGCCCATTTTTCCAGGAATTTATAAAAAGCCGGCCCACATCACTGCATTTTCCCGCCGGATCTATGGTGCTTCCTGCCTCTGAGGAAAGATCCCCTGCGATGTTTCCTGAACATTCCTGTGAGTTCCCATGTTCCTGGTTTCTTGAGTTCCTGTGTTTCCTCTGTTTCCGGCATTCCTGTGTTCCCGTTCCATCTGCCTGGACCTTCCCGTTGTGAACCCCGGATTGACTGACCCTGAGCCCAGTGACCCTGACCACGGCTGTTCTCCTGCTGAGGTACCTTGCTAAGTTACCTTGACCTTGGGGAAGGTGCTAGTTAGTTGCACCTGTTGGAAGAACCTGGTGGTACCCGCCGCAGCAAGGAGCAAGACCCTTCCGCTTTGCAGCAGGCTCTTGTAAGGACAGGTGGACATTAGGATTCTGGGCTAATACCCACTTCCCACGGTGGTGGTCCAGAGGTGATCCACCTGTCCCCGAATCCTTACATTAATGTTACTATTTTTATGATAAAAAATTTCTATAAGAAGGACAGCAAGCAGGAGATCTAGAAAACTGTTGAGGGGAATTTCAAAGAAAAGTATTTTGAAAAGTTACAGTATATACTCGAGTATTAACGCCGACCCGAGTTATAAAAGCCGAGACCCCCCTTAATTCAAACACAACAAAATGGGGGAAAAGAAAACACTATGACTCGAGTATTAAGTTCAAGGGTGGGGAATGGGCAAATTGGTCACAGCCCTCCCAGTATATAGTCTGCCAAGCCCCGTAGCATCAGATAGCCTGCCCAGCCCCTGGAGCATACAGGCCTGCCAAGCCCCTGGTAGCATACAGGCCTGGGCCCAGCCCCCTTGTAGATTATATCCTGCCTAGGCCCCTTGTAGGGCCATACAGCCTTGCCCAGCCCCCTGTAGCATTTACAGCCTGCCCAGCCCCTTGTTGTGGAAAAAAAAAAAAATAATAACAACTGTACTCCCTTTTACGACGTCCCCCCCTAGGTCCTCTTCTGTCTCAGGACTGTCTCAGACAGAAGAGGACCTACGGGGTTGGACTCAGAAAAAGGTGAGTTTTGAATTAATTTTTTTTGTTGGCTCAAGTATAAGCCGAGTTAGGCTTTTGAGGCACAAATTTTATGTGCTGAAAAACTAGGCTTTATACTCCAAGTATTATATGGTATTTAACTTTTATTTAAAACTTTATTTAATTTCTTTAATGGGAAAACCCCTCCTTTTAAGTATTTGGGGCCATGTTTTGATACCACCCCTCTCCTCATGAACGTTTAGCTCTTGTCAGTTTCAGTATGTGACTAAGTCTATGCATTGTCCACCTAATACCATACAAAATATATATTTAGCAATTCTGAAACTTTATTCAAGATACATTTCAGGGGTATTGTTCTAGATGATTATGATTTTCCAAAAAAAATAATTTTTTTTGTACCATTTATAAAAGTTCAAATGTAAATTTTGGTTCTTCAGGCTTGTGAGTTGCTATTTTGGAAAGAAAAAAACTATGAGGGGGGGATATTTATCGTGCGCCAGCGTATCATAGGCCCCGCCGGCTGCAAAATTCGCAGCCCGATACATCAAAAGGCTTCCGCCTCTGGAGTAACCCGGGGTTGGGAGGCTGCGAAGGCAGCGTTTCTCCTACCGCCATGGCAGGGGGCCTGGGCATACATAGAGAAACGGCCAGGCCACAAGGACTGTTTTCACGTAATTAAAAAAACATAATAAAAAAGTCGCCAGGCAGCAAAAGTGCGCAGGCGCGGGGACAGTCAGTAACACCTTGCGTTCGGCCACTCCCGTCCAGCCCACCGCCCCCCTTTCACGCCCCTTCAGGCCCCACTGGCGAGCGTGGGGGGAAGGTGGAGGATCAGGGGAAAAATAATTCGCAAAAAAAGCTAGCAATAAGCTAGGCATTTTGCGATTATTTTCAGGGCCTCTGCGCCACTGGCGGTGCACAGGGAGGGGTCCTGATGAAATATCCCCCTAGAGTGGGAAAACTGCAGAGAACAAAGTCTAATTGAAATAATTTGTTTATCTTCTATGTTTATGAATTGGCTTCCAAACACTGGATGCAGAATATTGGCCAGAATGGTGGCCCCTAAGTATCTAAAGACGTACTATCCAGTACGGACCCGGCAACCCGTTAATTTGCATACTCTTCTATAAAAGGTAACCTGAATTCTAAGTCTCTTATGGTAGCAGTAATTTAACGCATTACACATTACCATGGTTCAGCATTGTGCAATTTGTATTTATATCTACTGAGCCACAATTCCATGACAGTATCAAAAGAAAACACAAATTATAGGATTTTTTGGTTGGGGCCTGCAACCCAGTTGGATTTTCACTTTTGTTTTCCATTTAGAGCGTCAACCTGTACAGCCAAAGTTTGTGAGGGCCAATTTTAGGCCTTCATACTTCCATTTTTAATTCACTTATCTCTTCTGAGCCAGGGAAAAAAAAAAGCATTTTCATGAAGGACCATCGGGAATGCCCCTATCCCGAGGGGCTGACTTTTTTTTTTGGCTGAAAAAGGTGAAAGCAATCCTATTATGTAGAATTCTTTTACAGCTAGGGGCACTGGTTTTTAACTGTGCAAAAAAAGGTTATTTAAAATAGAATGGGGCCGATGATTTAGGCACAAATTAAAAAAATAGAACCTCCACAGTGTTTATGTCTGCTCTAAGCTTGCTTTTTTTATTGATTATAAGAAAAGGTGATCTTTTTAACAATTACATATAGCCAAAAAAAAAAAAAAAAAAAGGATACACACAAAAAAATAAAATAAAAATTTAGCACACACCATGTATTCGGGCCAGATAAATCAATCCAATTCTTCTCAATAGCCAAATAATAATAAATATACTTCTCTATTTATTATAGCGGGGCCTACAGATTACGCAGCGTTGGCACCAAGGGCACACAACAAAGCATGGGAAAATTGGTCCCTGTCCATTGAGCTCACAATCCTAAACACCCTTTCAAACTGGTATGTTTTTGGATTCTTGTGACAGTATTGGTAGAAAAAACCGGGAGGGAAACCCACACAAAAAAACGGACGGAACACACAAAACTCTTTGCAGATGTTGACCCTGGGTGGGACTTGAAAACTAGGTTCTCCAGCGCTGCAAGGCAAGATTGCAAGGAGATGGTGCTACTCAACTAAGCCCAAAACCGTTGCTGGGCAAACACAGGTGGAGGAACCCTATTTTTTCCAAAAAGATAATGAGTAATAAAGAAAAAAGAGAAAAAAGCAGAGGTTAGAAGAGAGAAGAAAGAAGGGAGAGAAAACATATAGTAAACAAAGAAAAAAAAGTAATTGACTCAAACTGGCTTTGTTTCTAAGCAACATCGAGGTAGTAGGAGCCGTTAGACATGTTAGAAAATCAACTAACCCTGGATTTCAATCTACTCTAAATGATTGGGTTGGTGTTTTGTTTTATATTTTTCCAGAGCTACCCAGTATTCATACTAGAAAAAAAGCTAATTTTATTTACTCTGAACAGTGATGGAGGGAGGGTTAGGGAGGGAGCTTAATTTGATTATATTGTGCAACATTTTTTTGGAAAAAATTTGCATACTGAACAAGAATTGCATGCCACAAAAGTGATGCCTTACACAAAACAGAAAAACTGCCAATGTACAACTACTTCTAAAGTGTTGTAATTGAAGGTACCAAAACCTTTTGAACTTTGAAAGTCTGTACTATCCCATATTTTATCTCCTTTTATACTTTTCGATTTTATGTGTTTACCTTTTATTTCATTCTCTCTATTGAGTTATAATAAGACAAACAAACAGTTGTTGTAATGTTTGTAATGTTACATTTGTGAAAATTCTGGTTTTCTGAGCACTTCTTTTTTTTCAAATTTCTTATTCCATTCTCAAACATATATACAAAAAATTTGATAATGCGTCAAAGGGATTCATTGATAGACCTACACATACAGTCTAAAAAGACATACATTTTATTTAAGAATTTCAGAAGAAATGAGACACAATGATACCGATTGAGTAAACCAATATAACCCATTGCCAAATGGCAAACAAAAAAACCAAATTATAGGGGCCCGATTATTTTAACACATATAAGGAAGTATTGTTATTTAATCAGTTCTTAGCCCAATTGTGTATCAAATAAGAAGTGCATGAATATGTACCTGTCAGGGTTGCTTTAGGGAAGAAATGCTGGACTTCTGGTTCTTCTGCTTGGTGCAGCAGCGTTCTCCGAACCCCCGGGCGAGTTATCCGCGCCAAACTCTCCTCTGGTCCCGGGGCAGCGGCTACTGAGATTTCTCGCGCTATTTGTTTCTAGGGAGTTGTTTCTGTAATGGCTGGGATTGTGTACCTCTGGCATGATGCTGGTTGTTCGCACCATGAGGGCCCCTCCCCCAGTTTAATTCCAGGAAAGGCTGTCCAGGCTCCTATCCCAGGTTCTGGAGGAGGTGGACGTTTCTGGCTGCATAAATTGCAGCTTCACGAGTCACCTGTGCCCAGTGTTTTGAATCCCTTTCTTCCACTCGCTCAGCATTAGGGTTTTTGACTGATACGTATTCCTGTATCTGTATCGTTTGTTTGTTGACTCTGCTTGTTTTGACATTTGACTCTTTGCCATGTGATTTTGCTAGATGACGTACCCTTTTCGTTGTGCTCCGGCTAGTTAACCATTCTTTGGTGTTTTGGGTTTTTATGTTGGTTGTCAGTCTGTTTTGTGTTTTCCTTTTTCCCACACGTAGCAGTGTTGTATTCCGAGGGAAAAGTCTTCCAAGAGTTGTTCCCCACGGTTTTTTAGCGTTTTGGGGGGCGGGGGCTATGCGAAGGAAACAGGGGTTGGGCAAAAGCTCAGGCACACTATCCCCTGTGTTTGTGTTACCCAATCCTAAACAGAAGAAAAACATGGCCCACCCATAGGTCGGCATTTACTGTGTCCGACTGGCCTAACATTCTCTCCTCCCATGGAGCCTTTGTCAGCTGCTTCAGCTGTGGCGGTCGATTCAGTCCCAGACCCTAACTCCAGGCTTGTTTCAGGATTTCTAGCTTCCCGTCTCCAAATTCAGGGAATCTATGGCAGGTTCCACGGCAGAGACACCACCGGAAGGAGGATTCCCTGCCACCCATGCCTGAAACCTAAGGTTCCTCTCCTGACTTGTTTTTTTGGTGACCGTAAAGGAAAATTTTTTCATTTTCGGAGGGGCTGTAAAAAACTTTATTTTTTCTTTACGTCTCATTCTTCGGGCAACAGGAATCAAAGGGGTAGGGCGTACAGGTAATGGTAATTTCCCTGTTTGCGTGGGGATCCGCAAAAATTGGGGCCTTTTTTTCTCTCCCACCTGACTCTCCATACGTTTCTTCTTCTTGACGCTTTGTTTTTTTTTTTTTTTTTGCTTTAGGGCCAGATTTATGACGAAACCTGACCGGCCGTAGCACTGGAGTTTCCCACCTTAGATCTCTGTGTTCAGGGGACGAAAAACGGAACAGCAGAAGCTTATTGTGCCCAAGTTCAGTAGGACAGTATGTGACTTGGACTAGCAAATGGAAATGACGGCGCCCTTAAAAAAAGACCAATTTTTTCTGTCCGGACTGTTAGAGTCCGAGAAAGGTAAGTACAGGAACTTAGTCTTAGCCTATGCCGAGCCTAAGACTTTTTAGATGATTGCTATTGCTCGGGTCTCGAGGTTGATCCGAAGTCAGCCCAGCGAGCCCAGGCCGTCTCCAGGGGTATCCAGAAATGGGAAATCCATGGAGCTGTGGATAGCATCTTCTCCTGCACCGGCGGAAGCAACTTTGAATTAAGACGCACATCTTTGTTTCTGCTGTGGGAAGTCCTGATCATCAGATACACACCTGTCCAAGAGGAAGGCAGAGCAGCAGGAAACTTCCGGCTCCTAAGCAGTGGAGTCGGGGGGGGGACTGCTTAGGGAGCTCAGGTTACTCCCAAATTGGTTCTAGATGTATTTACATTTGTACGGTTAGTTCAGTCTGTTTCCTGCACTGGTCGAGCCTTTTTGGATTCAGGTGGTGCTGCATCTAATTTTAATTTGATTATAAATTTTTGTCGTCTCAGTTTTGCAGTCCATTGATTCCTTGTCCACTCTATCCAGATTTGTCGGGGTGCGGATTTTTTGGGACCCCTCTACAGGCAGGGTTGATTTAAATTCCGAAACCTCCGCAGATAACCCCCAGATAAATTTAAAAACTATAAAACTTATTTTGGTAGCGGAGGCTTAATGGCAATTGTGGAATGGGTTTGTCTTTTCTAGTTATGGAAAAAAAAAACTTGTCTGAAAATTTTTGTCATTCTTGGTCTGCCCTGAGCTCCCCGGATCCCATAACATCCGGTAATATTATTAGGTAATTAATTTAATTAAATTGGGGAACTTCTTGGAGCTGGTTCATTGGGGTCATCACTGTAAAGGCTTCACCTGACCAGAGTTTTCATGATGACAGTGTGGAGAGAAGATCAGAGGTCTCCAGGTTTTTCTCTTATTACTCGATGTTTTTGTGTTTTCATTCAAAACCCTTGTCCCAAAGTCCTTCCTCCTCACGGGAGTTGGATTGTTAAAAATTGGGGAACCTTTCTTCCATTTTTTTGATGCTAGATTACCTGTCAGTGCCAGAACGGGGAGGCACTGGGGAAGAGTTTATATTGAGAAGTTTGGACAATCGGACATTAATCAGTTCCTTCTTGATCGGCCCACTGGGCCGGCGGTTTTCTTTTTTGTTGAGAAAAAAAAAGATTGGTGTGGTGTTTACGGCTTTACGCCGTGTATTGATTATCGGGAATTAAATAAGATACGCGTTAAAAAACGAGGTCCTCTCCCCTTGATTCCGGATCTCATAAATTAAATCAAGATTCTGGGGGCCCAAGTTTCTCTAAATTCGCTCTCAGAGGGGCCTTTATAACCTGATTCGGATCCCGAGAGGGGGGATGAGTGGAAACCCTGCCATTTTACATGACAACCTTTTGGGACATCTTGAATTACCGGTATGGGCCCATTGTTCTTTGAGTCTTGAGCTTCTTTCTTTGGTTTTTGGAGTGTTAGTAGCTTGCCCCAGAGGTTTGTATATTTGGTTTTTTCTTTTTTTCACAATTTTTTTACCCATGACACCAGGAGCTTTTTCAAGCGGTTTTGGGGGTGGTTTATGGTTTTGGTATATTGATTTTTCGCATGGGAACTCACATCTTTATTCATGATTACCATCGGTGTTGTTTATGGTGGTTTGGCTATTTTGTGCTCTTTTTGTATCTAGAAGACGTATTATCTTGAGTTTTCTCTCCTGATTATGGTTTTTTCTTCACCAAGCTATATTATCATCTCCGTTCGAAGTACTTCAGGTTCGCAAAAACCATCTTCTTCGCTTCCTTAAACTGGGAAAAAGTGTGTTTTTATGGTGTCCAAAAAGTTCCTTGTTGGTCACGTTGTTACTCCTCTGATGTACAGATGGATCTGAGTTAAAGGTTTCAGGCTGCTCAACGGGACTGGGGTTCGGCCTACCAACTTAAGGCCTTACAAACTAGAGAGAGATGAATGCGAAAAGTGCTCGTCCGAGCCTTGATGGCTCGGGGGTCTGAGGCATTAGGGTACTCGAGGATGACGGCTCGTTGCTCGGATACGAGTATTCCAGTCACTGAGCTCACAGAGGCATCGACATTTTTAATTAAAAACGAAAAAAAAAAACACAGTGAAAGAACCAATGAAGATGAAGAATAGAATAAAATAAAAAAACAGTGAAAACAGGATTCATTTAAATAAAAAAACACAGTGCAGCACACAGTGAGAATAAGATACAGATGTTCGGCAACATAGTTTTTTTGCTTGACTTGTCGGGAGATAACGCGCGGAAACGGGCGGCGAACAAAAATAAGCATGTGAAGAACAATTATATATGGTGCTTGAAAGGAAACACATTGGCAGATGTATTAAACAGTCTGCAATGTGTTCTTCACACCACATATACTTTGTTGTCTTCACACAGTGCGCTATTTTTGTGTCGCGCCGTTACACGGAGTATCTCCCGAACAAGTAAAGCAGAAAAGTGTTGCCGACACATACTTCTTGTGTATTCTATCGCACTGTGTGTGCCACTGCCTGTTTTTCTGTTTTATCTTAAATGGATACATGGCGGACCTGTGTCACTTGTGTTCACTGGTGTTGCACTGTTTTTTATCTAATTCTTTCACTGTTCTTTACACAATCTAGGCTAACTTGTCGGGGAGGCGATAAAAAGATCGATAATCTACGCGGCGGCACAGTTTCGGGAACCGTTACGGGAAAAGAGAAACAGTGGAGAAGAAATCTCAAAAGAATGATCGCAGTTATTTGTTTGCAAAAATTTATCAGGAAAGACCAGAAGAAAGCATATGAGACATTATTTTTTCCCCCCCCCCCCCCCCCCAACTTTTATTTTAATTAAAATATTAAATAACACATTGTATTCCTGAACATGGTTGTTCCCTTTTTTTTGAAAGAATGAAAAAATGCTCGGATGAGTTTCCTCATTGACTTGTCGGAATGGGCTTCGTTTACTATCGAATAAACATGAGACCCGCATTCTGCAGTCTGCTTTTTTTTTAGTCGATCTAGGGAAATGTATCGTAGCTGCGAGAAGAGTTACATAAGCCACAGCAGTAAAGTATCCGAGTTGGGACACCCCGAGCAATTTTAGTGCTCGCTCATGCTCTAACTTACAACGTTTTTGGGTTTAATTTCGCCATAAACTATGTATACGGAAAACTTTATTTAAAAAACGTTTTCCGTGATCGCCAAACCCCATCACGTAGAATTTGCACACAACCACCGGCAAGTTGATGTATCGACCGAAACACAAGGTCCCCGGCCGCGCTTAGACTTGTGTCTATAGTGCATTTTGAAAAAACTTTAAAAAGCGGCGATTCTCATCAGGCCCAGGTTTTTTTTTTTTAGCAGGTCAACCCCTCGACCTCTCTCTAGTCCGCAGATACTTGTTTGTAGAGGTAGATGCCTCTGAGTGCATAGTTAGGTGCAGTGGTTGTCTCAGGGGGGTCCTCCACTCTCCACCAGGGAACGTTACAGAAGTGCTCTGTTGCATATGTATTCTTAGAAAGTTTTCTTCTTGTGAGAGGAATTATGCTATTGGTAAATCGAAAGCTCCTTGCCATTTGAAGGAGTGGGGCAATTTGAGATACACTGTCTGGCGATGTACTTCTTACTTTTTGGAGGAGCTCGTCATCCGGGATAACTGTGGCTCCGATCGATAAGACTTAGTGTGGATTTGGATCACTGCTAAGCGCTGACAAGCACGCGGTCGGCATAGGTGGGCCTTGTTTTCTCTCGTGCTTTAAATTTTGTGGATGCACCTACCGAAGCGTCACCGGGTTTAAAACCGATGCAGAGAAAAAATGTGGAGAACCCACCAATGGCTGGAGAGTCTTCTTCAAAAAACCAACAAAATGTGACAGGCTAAGATTGCCTTGTCCGTACTTCGGAACTCCTGAGCTTCCAAGGAGATACGAGACACACGTTAATTATTTTTCTTTCTTCCAGGTGTGTGGTGAGTTGAGCACAGCTGTGTCGCTCCCACCCTGCTCCTCTCAAATTTAGCAGGACAAAAATCTGCACCCCAAAGGACCTTCCGGACAAGGGCAATGTTATTTGTTACCTCTTTGTCTATGTTCGCTTTGAGGAGTGTTGGAGGAGACTCATTGCTCAGTATTGCAGGTCATCCGGGAATGGCGGAGTAGTACCTTGGATTTTCTTAAAAGAGAAGTTAAATGGTGGGTCCTCCACACATGACAAATATGTGCACGCATTTAATCAGGAGCACCTGTCCAGGTCTGTGCGGCGATGGGGAAAGACTCCAGGAGACGTACTTGAGGGGCCTCTTCTTCCAGCTTCCAAGTTCGCAGCCCAGGCCATGGGTCGTAACGGGGATCTAAGGATTTTGTCAACTGAGGTCATTGCCAGCATTCATCACAGAGGTATGTTATTAGGTTTCGTTTTTTTTTAGACTGTGATTATGGAACTTGCGGTCGCAGTTAGTGTGGACGTTTTCGTCGTAAGAATGGGGAACTTTGTTGCCTAGTTTGTATAGACAGTAGCCTTTTCAGGGCGGACGGGAAGTTGGCTGCGATTGTTTCTACAGTAATAGTTCGTACGCACCATCCATGGGATATTACTATACCAGGCGAATATTGTGTCAATTTAAGGGGTTGTACAATTGTTTCCAATTTTGATTTTGAAGCGAAGCAATTTTGGTCTTTTCTAAAAATGGAAGGTTTAATTGTCATTCTCGTCGGCATTCACCCTGAAGAAATAATGGTCAATCTGCCGTGCCCGAAAATAGTTCGAATGGCACGGAGAGATGATTCGATATCTGCGTGACTCTTGTTCTCGGAGCAGTAAGGACCAAGGGGGGGTGTGAATTGATTCCTTCTGTTGGCAGGAATTTGCTATTAAGATAATTCACATCCATAAGTAGTTCTGCTCTCACACAGTCGCACTCAGGTTCGCTCCCTTGTTCTGCTAGTTATGATGAAGTTTTCATCCCTCGTTTATACTTTTCAATCTGGTGCCTGTCGGCTGAACATTCCTCAAGCACTGAGGGTAGGCATGCATGACATCCAAACAGTTGGCGCAACGCTCTGGTCACAGAGTTCAGCCATAAAACAATCAATAAGATTAGTAATTCATGGGTTGCCGGGAATGGGGCAGAGTGCACACTAAATATTACTGACTTTCAGACTGTTGCGAATGGTTCACTCCAACATGGCTTCGCGCACGCCGACAGCGGAGAAGCTGCGCAACTCAGCTCCAAGTACGTTCTTTGCTTAGTAGAAGGAATAAGTGTAAAGTATGATTATGCTGCACAAAAGATCTTAATAAATTGACAGGTCCCCTCTTTGAAGTTTTTGCGCCCAGAGCGTTGTTGGGTTCCTTGTGTTTGTTACTCAATTGTTAAATTAAACCCGGTTTCCTTCAAGGGTTACTATTCCAGCGTGTGTGTGGGTGAGGGTGCATGCGCGTGATAGGTTATAAAGAAACACTTCTCATTAATTATAAGTAGTCTGGTCCTGAAAGAGATAGGTTGAGCCTTTTTGCCTTTTCCTGACCCTCCTCCTCCACTAAGTTGTGGAGGGGAATCTGCAGTTTGAGGTTGAAAAAGGTCTTGAATTTTCCAGATTGTGGATGGTAGACTCCAGGCAGTACCTGGTCCACTGGGAATAGGTTTTTATTGGCCTGAGGGAAAGCGTCCTGGGCTCCGAGGCCTGGTAGATGGATGTTTCATGCTCCACGCGGGATTTTTCATTGAGGTGTTTATTCAGGGTTGTTCACTACCATAAGGCCTATGTATCTGCATGAGAAAGCTCAGCTACTTCGTAAATTCTGAAGCGAGGGTCCAGAGAGAGACCCGCCCCGTTCAGCGGAAGGGGGGTACTGTCAGACAGGAGTCGCTATGGTTGAGAGAATGTGGGACTTCTGGTTCTTGTTAGCCTTACGGCACAGCAGCTCGATCTTCTGCCATCCGCACCCCCGGGCGCGTAATCCGCACAAAAACCCTCCTCTCCGTGTCGCAATCAGAATATCCTGACCGGCCTGGCAGCAGGCTGGGATTGTCCGCTGGCTGCAGCGAGTGTGTTTTCCTGTATTTGGTTTTACTGGCTGGGACTTTGTGTGCATGGAAGCTAGGTGTTACTCTGGAATGAATGGCCTGGTTGTTCTGCAAGTCATGAGGGGTATGCAATTTCCTAGAAGGCTGTCCAGCTCCCTATCTAGCGGTTATAGGAGTGGAAGTTCTGGCTGCAATATAACAACATTGCAGTTCACTAGTCACCTGTTCCAGTGTTTTGAAATCCCTTCTCTGTGGTACTCGCATCAGGCAGTTACGGTGTTATGACTTGCATTCTGAGTGATCTGTATCAGGTTGCTTCGAGCCACTCATGACTTGTTTTTTGAACATTTATTCTTCTTATTGACCGTTGATACCTACTGAGTATTGTGGTCGTGCAGTATGTTTATTGACACGTACCTCTCGTTTGTGAACTCCGGCTAGCGTTAACATTCTTTTGTGGTTTTATGATTTAGTGCACAGTCTGATTGTGGATTTTCGGCTTTCCCACACGTGAGCAGTACCCTTCAAGTGATATTATTGTGCGCGTCTTCAAGTTGTCACGCATAGTGCCGCAGCATGCACGCTATGTTTTTTATTTATTCTTTAGCGATGGGGGGGGCTTTTATAGCGGTACAGATGACATACAGACTAACCAAGCGTGATACTAGTTGGGGCAAGAAGTAGGAGGCAATAAGCTATCATGGGGCAGCACTGTCCTGTACGTTTTTATAATTCGTGTTACCCAATTGCCATAAGACGTGTCGCCTTTCACAAATATTACCAAATTCTCCCCCCCACCTATCCCACCCCACCCTTCGGGGACTCAGCACATGGAGAAAGCAAAGAGTGAAAATAGACAGGGCGCGAAACCAATAATTACATAAGATCCGTTAATTACGTACACTCATGTAAAATCTTGTCACCTAAACCCATATCTTATGCACTCAAAAATAGCCTACCTTTCCCCTAGGTTGGCATATATAAGATTGTTTGTCTGGAACGAACACATTTTTCATTTTATTTAATGTCTACAAATGATTCAAATCTGCTATAATATGGATGATTCTATCTTTCGGGGAGTTGTTGTCACCACCAGCACTAGAACCAATACAACCACGAGCAACTTGCCCCCCCATTGCGTATCGGAGTCTAAGCCTACTATATTGTGGTGTGTGGGGGCACCTCACAATGTATCGCTCATGTTCCCCATAAATTAACTAGGAGATGTCTATGGGTGGTCTATAGAGCGTAACCTTACACGCAGCACTCAGTTGCACGAACCCACACCCAGTGTGTACTGTTCTTCCCCAGAATTTATTCAAAGAGCCATACATTGCACACACATTTCCTAAATCATATGGATGAAATACAACATTGAGTTATTGGGCATTTCAAGCATTTGCTATTTGTGCCCTCCTGTGAAGCGGGTTTTTTTTAGGCCTCCGGGGTTGTATATATAGCCTGTATAATACTTTACAATTGGATTTAGCCGAGTTGATCTGGCACTTTACCCGGCATTCATTATTCTGTTGGAAAAAATACCGGTGACCATGCTAGCGGTCAATACCCCAATATCTCTATCCCACTTGGACCTTCTTTGCTTTCGGACGCACTTGTGTTAAGGGTGTTTTGTTCTTGATGATTTGCAGTTAATATTGTGGTGCACAGCTATATAATTTCTGGTGCCACCGCAACAAAATAGAAATAAAAAAAAAAATAAAGCGGTGCCTCCAAAAATAAAACACAAATCATAGAGGTGATGTGGAAAAGAAAGAAAGAAAAAAAACGACAAACGGGACATTCTGTCTGCTATACATGAACACCCCAAAAAAAACAGCTCTATAATATGAACTAAAATGTTGTGAGCTTCGGGTGTGGGGGGAAAAAAAACAAGAAGAAAAAAAAAAAAAAAAAAATTTGTTACAAGTTGTGAGGGTGGGAAACCAAGGGCTTATTTGGTGGGAGTATACACATTTACAATATACATCATAGACTTGGCGCAAGGCAAAAAAAAAAACCCCAAGGAATCGCACCATACAAAACACTGACGCAAAATTGCATACATAAACCTCTTTCCGTTTTTTGAAGCCTTCTTTTGATTTTACATTTCCATTGTTTGAACTTCCCTTTTTTTAAAAAAGCCACAACTTTTTGATTTTTCCATCGGTAGTGCAGAGCTTTGTAAGGAGATTTTTTCTTACATAAACAATTGTTATTTCCTAGTGGAGTACTTTAGATTCATGCATGTACTGGGAAACAAAATTGACTGGAAAAAAAAAAAAAAAAACAATAAATTAGAAGAAAAAAAAAAAAATATAAAAGAAAAACAATAAAAAAAAAAGGAAAAAGAAAAAAAGTAAAAAAAAAAAGAAAAAAAAAAAAAACAAAAAAAAAAAAAACAGAAATGATACAAAAAAAAAAAAAAAAAAAGAAAATACAATAACAAAAAACAAATGAAACAGAAAATAATGTACAAAATTCCAAATGCGCACCCTTTATTGTAGGATCTGTTTTACTGCTTTTCAACTGTGTGCTCCAAATGGACCCGCCAATCTCGACTTTTAGTTAGAATAAATATAAATTTTTATGTAGGTTTTTAATGTTGGTTTAAATAAGGTTTTAGAAAAATTAGAACCTTTTGTACCCAAATAAAAAAAAAAATCGTGCATTTAGTCATATATTCTGACGCTATTATAAATTTAAAAAAAACTTTTTCATACCTTTGGAGATGGGAGCTGTGTTGAGGTGTTCATTTTTTGTGATGGGCAAGGAAAAATATTATGATTGTTTTTATTGCTACCATTTGGGGAATGTAATGACATTTTGATACTTTTAATTTATTAAAGAAAATTTTACTCTTAGGGAGTCTGGTTCACTTATGCTATATACCGCAAAACATGTAATTAGGTATATGTAAATTTACTGGATCGTAAAAGCCTGGCGTCACAGCATGTCAGTTAATTGTAGTGATTCAGAGGTTTGGGTGTGGTGAGATCCCTTAGGTGCAGCATGAGCCGAATTTTTGCAGTGGGTGCATCCTTGCACTCGCTCGTGGGCCAAGAGCCTTAAGTGTAACTCGTGGAGGTGGATGAAAGAAAGTAGGCCACGAAAACAGCCCTATTGGAATACTAGGATACGGAGACTGCCATACTTTTGCGTGGAAAGATCTTTTTTGGCTTCAAGACTTACGATTAATCAGTTAACAGTGCATGGTTACTGTTTTCTGAAAAACGAAAAAAATATGACTTATCAAATTGGTTGTAAGATGTAGATGAATGGGCCTCTTTACCCTAAGGGTAATTGCTTATGTAAAGAGTTTGATGGACAAATTTTTGTATTCTTTTAAAGAATCGTTAATATTTGCCCAGATTTCAAGTTCTCTTTTTTTATTTGGTTGGCACATTACTTGAAACCCCAAGAACTACAGTAATATGCCCCTAATGTGACATAGGCTAAATGGATGGTTAATATGTTATGTATCTTTTTAATGTTTGAGTGGAGTTTTTAAAAAAAAAGTTCCATGTTAATATGAGTTTCACCATTGGAGATATTGACACCATAGGAAACATAGGCTAAAGACTGTGAGATGCTGATTAAACAGCAGACGAATTGTTGTGGTTAGGTTACCAATGATTCAAAAACATTTTGGCTGCACTAGAAACGATCTCCTTTATGTTCAACAGCTGCTTACGTGGTTTTTATTTTTTGAAAGAAAAGAAAAGAAAGAAAAAGAAAAAAAGAAGAAAGAAAAAATTATGTTTAGAAGTCATTGTTATTTATTAGGTCTACCCATTCTTTGAATCCACCTGGAAAAGGGAATTTTAAGGACCACTTTCTTATGCAGGAATTAATTTAATGGCTAATTTTACTTGCTATAAAAATGAGTAATCTCACAAGGCCTGATGACGGACAGCATCTTTAATTTGCATGACAAGCGCAACACAGTTTTATACATTTAACCTTTAGGAAGGGATATAGAATTAAAAATAAATGGTTAAGTAATGATATTGGGAAAAAAAAAAAGTTTATTGAAGAAAAATTGCCATTTGTACAGTTCATGGCCCCAAAAGGTTTTGAGAAATTGATCAACAAATGTTAATTTTATGTTTATGTTATTGCGCAGAAGTCTTTACTGCAATATTCAGGTTTTTATGGAGAGGGCAAAATTGCATTGGTTCTCCAGAATGTTATAAAAAAAAAATTCTTATTAAAGAGCATAAATTTCAGATAAGTGATGCTGATTTTACTGGGTTTTTCACGCAACGGACAACTCTCTTAGGGTTTTACAGAGAATGGTGATCAGCTTAATAACAGGCTTAACAGCAATTACTGCGCAAAAGTGCAAAAAATTGCGCCTAGAAATGAAAACATGGATTTACCACCAAAAAAAAACACATTTTAACTTATTGCAGGGGTCTGCCTTTTAAAAGGAGCAGCTAACATGTTTTTCGTTGGTGTTGGGTTGTTCCATAAATATTAAACATAGGTTTGTGTGTTGATTGAGGACAGGACTGGAGATCAATCTGTATTTGATTAAGTAAGGTATCACACCACTGGGACACTTTTGTTGATTATTTAAAAAACAGGAGTTGTCTGGTCTGCTTGTGGGCATCCATTGTTCTCTTCTTGGTAAACCATGGTTTTTATCCTGAAGAGAAAAATGAAAAACCTGTGCAGTCATCTTGCACTGCGCAAAAAAACTGGCCACCGAGAGTATCACGAGCTAAGACAACGAATTGCACCTCAAGTCAAACAATCTATTGCAGTCATCAAGAAATTCAAGGGAGCGAGAGTTCCAATTGTGCATGCCAATTAAAAGGCTCCAGGCGCCTATGGGAAGAGACTGGGTTTTGATAATGAGAGAGTAGAAACGGAAAAAGGCTGGAATAAAATCAGAAAAAGTTACAACAAGGTAGGCAGAAGAGTCATCTCTGAAAGACAAAGTATGTACGAACTTGAGCGAAGAGGGCGAACTAGTAAAGAGAGCAGAAGACCACCAGGCAGGTGCCACTCACTTTCAGCATTAAGAACAGCGAATACTGAAGCTACCATTTGCACAAGCTCAGAGATAAGGGGAAAGCGCAATTTTCCCGCATACTGAAGAGAAGAGGCGTGTAACTTAAAATAAAAAAGGCTGAAGTGGTTGAGCAAGCATGGAGACGAGGGAGGAGCGAAAAACACAGTAGGAAGGGAGGGTCAAAATTTGGAGTCCAAATTCAACTGAGAGCATGGAGAATCCATCCTGCCTTGTATCACGAGGTTCAGGTCTGGTAAGTGGTGGGTTGTTATTGTGTGAAAGGGAATATTTTCTTGGCACTCTTTGGCCCCTTTGTACCCCAATGAGCATCCGTTTTTGCAACGCCACCACAGCCTACCTGAGTATGTTGCTGACCATGCCATCCCTTTTATGACCACAATGTACCCAACATCTGATGGCTACTTTCAAGCAGGATAATAATGCGCCTGTCTAAAGCTGGAAATCATCTCAGACTGGTTTCTGAAATGACAATGAGTTCATGTACTCAAATGGCCTAACAGTCCAAGATCCAATCCCAATAGAGGCATTCTTTGGATGTGGAATGGAAAGGGAGATTCGCATCATGGATGTGCAGCCGACCCAACTTGCGGAACTGTGTGATGCCTCTGTCAATATGAACCAAAATCTCTGAGGAGATGCTTTCCAGCACCTGTGATCAGCACTTCGCCATGAAGAATGCGGCAATGCGTCGATAGGCAAAGGGCGGTTCACAAACCCGTTACTAGCAATGTGGACAGAAAAAAGAAAGGGGCCGGGGAGGGGGGGAGATAGAGGAGAGGGAGAGCATAGAGAGAGAGAGTAGAGAGAGAGATAGGAGAGAGAGAGAGGAGGAGAGAGAGATGAGAGGCGAGAGAGAGAGAGAGAGGAGAAATAGTATAGAGTGTAATATATATACTAACTAGTATATTAAAAATAGATTCTAAGTAATAGATTATAATATACTATGAAAATAAATACTCAATGGGCGCATTCGAGACACAATCTAAAATTTTGATAGAAAACAATCATGAAAACATAGCAGCATAAAAAAATGTTATATAATAGATGCTTGTTTTGAAATTGCTAAATTTTCAAATTTTTTTTGTTTTGATGATATAATACAATTTAATCTTGCCAGTGGCAAGATAAAGATAAACAATGTTGATCAGGCAATAATGTTTCTTTCAACTCTGATTGTACTGTTAGGGTCTTGTAAGGACAAAATGACACTAGTATTATATAACTCCTATTGGTGAATTTATCCTATTCTTACATATATGTGCAGGTAATGCAAAGTTTGGGGCTCATTACTTTAAAATCCATTTATTGTGAATAGACATTGTTGGATCATATTGAATATGAATTTTTAGATGGATCCAAGAAACGGCCTCAGAACAAGGGATCGAGTGTTTGTGGCAGGGGATGTGCCTTGACCAGGTGAGAGAGTTCAGTGGAATTACTAGGAGATGTAAACCATGAATATCAAGAGGCCTTAATGGGGTTCTTTAAGAGTACATTCAGGATTGAGTGTTAATCATCGTCTTCTAGATATTAGCTAGACATTTTCTTAATTGCAGCTCATTCAAAAAAATTATTATCCTGGTGGAAGGATAATGACCCCATATTTAGTAGGCACATAACAGATCGATGTCAGAGTCCGGAGGTGAGCAGTTTGATAGCCACCACTCTTTTACATAGCAATGGACCCCATAGCAAAGTTAGTCATCTCTGACCAACTCTGGACCAGGGACCATTAACCCCTTAACGCAGAAGCAACTTTTTACCTTCCTGACACGGCCATTTTTTCAAATTGCTCTTGTCACTAACTGTAATGGTAATTGGGAACGCGCTTAACATATCCCAAGTGAATTTGAAATGTTTTCTTGTGACACATTGTACTTCAGTGTTAGTTAAACACATTTTGGTGGTCGTTTTGCATATTATATGAGAAAATCGATGATTTGTGTGAAAAATTGGAAAAATCTCAATTTTCGAAACTTCAAAATGTGTTACTTTTTCCACACCTGAGCTCATAACACCAAAAAATGGTAATAGAATAACAGTCACCCGAACGTCATTTATGCCTCCGTGTTTTTTTTGTTTTTATATACTATCATTTTTGTAAAAGTTAAGGGGCTTTGAATCGTCAGGTGCAATTTTTCACATTTTCATAAAAAGCAAAATCGCTGTTGAGGGAGATCTGCTTCAGGTTGAAGTACTTTGAAGGCCTTCTAAAAAAAGTAAAACGCCATAAATTACCCCATTATAGGCAAATTTACACCCTCAACGTACGCTAAAAAAAACAACTTTATGAAGTTGTTAACCCTTTAATGGTTTAAGGGGATAAAACAAAATGCGGATTCAATTTCAAAATAAAATTTTTATTAGCTAAAATGAATGTGATTTCATAAAATGTACAAATTCTCAGTGGATTAAAATACCAAAATGCTCCACAAAATTTGATGTCTCCTGTGTAAAACAATCTTAGCAATGATGGGTGGGTAACTGTCGCTGTATGGGCCACACCAGGCCTATCGAAGAGAAGCTGTGCCATTAGAGCAGATTATTCATTGTCATTTTATTAAGGCTATATAATCTTTATTTTGTTGGCAATATTGGACATTATAAGGGCTATTTTTTTGCGAATGCACTTTAAAAAATACTTATTTAGTGGGTCATTAGTTATTGATGATTTTATTACTCTTTAACGATGGAGGAAAATATGAAAATGTTCAAATTTTGGAGTTTTCTTTTTTTTTTGTATATTTGGGGGTCGTTACACCGTACACTAAAAATACTAATATTTTTATTCTATAGATCACTACGGATATGGTGATACCTATTTTTATATATATATTTTTTAGATATATTTTTACACATTTACGGGAAAAACCGATATATAAAAGAAAATCCTATGTTGTTTTTGCACACCATCTATTTGGAGATAAACTTTAATATGTTTTGCTGACAGAGCTAGTATTTAAGGCTTCTTATTTTTCTACATGTGAGGTTGTCCTTTTCCGTGGTACCATTTTGGTGCACATACCTTTTTTTATCACTTTTTTTTAGAAAACATTGTTTGTGAAGGGATTTTGTAAAATGTAATTTGTGCGAGGTTTTTCGGTTGTTTTTACGGTGCGTTACGCGTTACGGTCACATAATTGTTCTGACTCCTGTAGCAGATTGTTACGGATGGGCGGCTTGGATACAGAATATAGCTGGGGTGATATGTTTTTGCGTGATTTTCAGGTTTTTTACTTCTTAGCTGTGTATAGAAGAAGTTTGGTTAGGGGACTTAACTTTTAGTTAAATATTGTTTATTAAAAAGGGTGGTTATTTAGTGTCAGTTTTATTTTTTCTTCAATTGTACAGCGTTAGCTTGAACAAATATGTGATCCACATGATCGGCGTGTTCAAGCTATTCTTCACTAAAACAGTCTAATACTGGTGCATGCTCAGATGTGGTCACACGCGAGTCCTGCCAGAGGGCAGGACTGGGTCACGGAGGGAGAGTCGCGCAGCCCTGGGCACTGGCCAGTGAAAGCCATGACACGCAGCGGTATCGCTGGCATGTTAGAAGAGGCCGGTTAGAGAGGCCTGTTATGAGTTTCCCCCAGTAAACTAAGATCACCATTAGGGAGGTGTATGACAATAGTTTCCGATCTGAGCGCTATGGCATGTATGCACTATTAAGTCACCTCAATTTAGTGTTTGTATTGGCACGGGGGTGACTGTGGGACTTCAGTACTCAGTCCGCCTATGTTCTATGCTATAAACTATTTGTTATCTTGTGGCTGTCACTCAGCGTGTGGTGGTCGGAATCCAAGACAATATCTTGTTTCTAAGGGACAGTATGACTCCAGTTATGGGAAATTATCATCACACCAGGAGCAGTATTATAGTAACATGCAATTTAAGAAGTGATATGTTAATGGGAGAGGAATTAAATTAAATGAGAATACTCCTCTAAGGCATTGATAGCTGTTGAATTTGATAAAATGTTCATGTGAGTTGTCATTTGCCATAAAAAATGACTAATACATTATTAAAGAGAATAATAAGATGTGTAAAAATTAAAGAGAAAGAATGGCATGTACCAGGACGTCATAACACAGTTTTCTGTGTATGAATTAAGATACTATGTTGATCTATCTAGGCAGTTAAGACTGCAGTTTTTATTATTGGTCCTGCCACATCTTTGTACAGTACATTAGTTTATGCTTTTAGAACAGATAGCCCATAAGTACTACAAATTAATAGGATATGATAGAGAGAATAAGTATATTGTTCTGGTCGTTTAACAACAATGTAGACTCTAGCAGTAGCATCTGTGTAAAACAAAGAAACAAAAGTAATTGGTGAGACTAAGGATTATTATGATGCATTCAATCTTTTTATAGTGGCACTAAATGCTATATCCGATATAGTAATCATGGAGATGCTTTTATTGCTGTCGTTTGGTTGTGTACCACGTTTTATACCTTCAAATAAGACAGACGTGTGTGAAGAATTTGAGGTGGATTGCGCACATCAATTGTAATTTTTAAGGGGATTTGGGATTTTAATATCCCATTGTCATTTAAAATCCCAGTTGTTAAACATTATATATCCTCAACTTGTGGGTCTTTGTGGACGGAACTGCTGTGGGCAGAAACCATAACTTGGTGTTACCGCTCTATAGTACTTTAGGTCTTTGTTTAATGCTAGTGTAGAATTGTCTCTATTAATGAAAAAATTTGCTATGAGCGACAACTATTTTTGGGGTTGTTTATTACTATCTCAAGCTTGGAAGTGTTGCACTGCACAGTAGGTGCGTGATGATTGATGCGTCTTAAAGTTTACACTTCGTGTAAGTTGCCTTAGTTTCCGACGGATAGGATAATGTGACAAAACTTTTTGTGAAACTCTGCGTGTGAAAGGTTTCAAATTATCCCACTTCCATGAAGTCACACTAGGGGATAGAATTAAGAGTGAATAAAATGGATCCAATGTCCAGCCGGTTCAAGGCGTATTCAACATTTTATTCAATAATATTCATAAAAACATGACCACAGTTGTAGATTCCCATAGCCACACTGCGTTTCCGACGGCTAACCGTCCTTAGTCATGTCAGACCATGACTAGGACGGGTTACATAGTCGGAAACGCCGTTGGTTGGGGGGAATCTACACGTGGATGTTTTATGTTATTATTGCAATAAAGTTTGAATACGCCTTGGAACCTGGCTGACCGATTGGGATAATTTTATTTGCTACTGTGCCTTTTCAAACCAAGGTGGGTCCGGTGCACGGCATCCGTGTGTGGAACACTATGATCTAGAGGAGTGCTGGATGGAAGGTTTTTAATTGTGCTTTACTAGCAGGATTTTTAAGAGTGCCATGGGCACTAGGCTTTATTTAGTGATTAAAGACTGCCCCCTCGATCCCAGGAGGATACATCTGAGGCCTAGCCTCACAATGTACTGTGGCCGGTGGTGCTGGCAGATAAATAAACCTATGCCACACAAACTATTATTTCAGTGCTTCTACAGGGAAACTGGCATTGAAACTAAACTGAAGAGAAATTTTCCCATATTTCTCTCTGGTAGGTGCTTGTTGAAAGTGGATGCACAACAACTTTATTTTGTGCCTTGACAAATGTCAACATAACTACAAACTAAAACGAGCAAAGACAAACTGCTCTGGGTCTATGTCGAAGTAAAAGAGGTTCATTTCAAACATAAGACAATGCAAGCAGGCAATTGATGCTAGCTTTACTTATCCGTGTACTGTAACATCGATTTTACTATTCCTGTACTCTCTTGTTACTGATGACACAATAGGTGTATTATCGTACTGTGACATCACTGTGTTATCCCCGTACTGTTGGCAATCACGTGGTATATCAATGTACTGTGTCATCCACGATATGTATAGTATCCTTGTACGTGGATCACTGTGTACAGTGCCATTGTCCTTTGACACACTAGGGGACATTATAATAGGCCGGCCACTCGTGCGCCAGCGTTGCTGATTGCCCCGCCACTGCATATTGGCAGCAGATACATCAAAAAGGCGGATATCAGGGCCGGAGGCTGCGCAGAATTTATTCACGCAGGCAGGTCCGGCGTAGAAATAAATGCAGACTGTGACTGTAAAAGTCGCCGGCAGCAGTGAGTGCAGCCGGCGTGGGGACAGTGACACCCGCCGCCGGCCTACTCTGTGGGCGACTCAGCAAGAGAGTTTTTATTTAGAGATAATGTTGGAAATTTTCTGGTCCCAAGCCGAGCTATCCCTTGATGAAAATTCTGCCCCTTAAAGTGAGGCATTGCTTGCCTAGAGACTTGTTATCTCCTCCTCTTTTTGGTTCTAGTTTTACCCATTTCAGGCAGAGGACCTTTTTTTTAATTGTGTTATATATCTTTTCACAAAGCAAGTTAAAAGGCAGCACTTTATTAGAGGCCAAAGGGATTTCTTCCACAACCACCATGGAGCACTGAGCTGAAATTTTTGCTCTTTTTCATGTAACTGCGTACGTACCAGCAGTTTTGCTTTATTTCTGTAAACTGTTGTGAAGGCGGAAAGGACCCCCTACTACTTTTTTTGGACGTGGTACTGTTTTTCTATGACATATCTATCACTCTATCTTTTCTATCATGCATTATAATAAAAACTTAATTAAAATAAAAACATAAAAATAGATCACATGCACTCATCCAGTAGCAGTATCTTTCACATTCATTAGTGTATGAATTATCTTCTCCACACAGATCATATGTGTTATGTAGTGAGCACAGCCCTGTGTGCATTTATGTAGAATAGTAATTCTAGCAATATTTCACGCATTGTCACGTTGCGTACCATAACACGAAACAGGGGTCTCTCATCTTCTTGCTTTATGAACATTGACCCCAAAGGTTAGTCCATGTAAACATGTTGGGGTTGGGACCAATTATTCATTTGTGGTTTGTTTGTGCAAATTCTTTTTTACCTGCAAACTTGCCTTGTTCAGAATTTTTACTAAGTGCCCACACAAACTGGTCTTGCATGGAATAAAAGATTGAGCAACATTGTTTTCTTAAATATAAAATGCAATCAATGTATAAATGTATACTAAACAGGATACTGTGGGAAACAAAAAAGTACCATACTAGTCAGACATAACACAATATAATTAATAGTACCTAATAATAAACACTATTTGGCTCATCTTCCAGTGCTAGACACTATATAAATACATTTAACACTTGCCCTTATAAACTTACGGTGCATCAAGGCTAGTTTCATTGACTGAGGATTTTTAATTTTCTTTTTTTTGGGAAGGTCAATAAAACCATTAATATTCACAGGTACACAATAATGGCTAGAGGTTCAAATTACTGAGAACCACTACCACTGTTTCCCCTCAAATAGGCCATCCCCCGAAAATAAGGAATAGTAGAAATTGTTCAAGTTAGAAAAATAAGGCTCCCCTGAAAATAAGACATATAGTGGCAGCTACCCGGAAGAAGGGGATCCATTTAGGAAGGTGCCCATTGCTAAAGTTGACGAGATTGGGGCAATGATTCCAATAGAAATGGAGGTCACAAGAAATTTACATGAAATAACTTTGAGCGAAGGATGTCTAGCGAAGTTTTTTTTGTACAACATTAAATGTGAATAATTTTTCAAGGAAAAATACAGAAACCCCTAAAAAATAAGACCTAGCCCTTTAGGAGCAAAAATAATATTAAGACAAGGGGGTCATTTACTAAGGGCCCAAATGCTCTTTTTTTTCACCGGGTTTCTGAAAACTTACCGGTTGACACTGTTTTTCCTGAATTGGACCCCAGTGTTTTGGCGCACGCAGATCGGATTGTGGGGCATCGTGCCGGCATGCATGAGACGGAAATCTGGGGGGTGGCCATTGGAAAAACCCGACGGATTTGGAAAAAAACACGGAGATTAAAAAAAAAAAGATTGTCGCTTGACATGCGCTACCGAACAGGATAGTGAGACTCCGGTGAACTCCAGCGGACTTCAGCACAAGCAGCGAACCTACGTGACATCGGGCGCATAACTTAGTGAATCGCGGCCGGTACACACGACAATCAGCGTCGGAGAACGCGGCCGCTGGAGATCGGACGGACCGGTGAAGTAAGGGCCCTCAGACCACCCCCCCCCCCCCCCACCCCATGTCTTATTGTTCGGGGGGAACAGGGTAATGAAGTACTGAATGGGGGCACGCGGATGATCAAGATTCGAGACAAACCACGGGATTCTAACTCAAAATTCGGTCGCAAGCAAGCTTACATGCTCATCGGGAAGAAGAAGAACGGTAAATCGCTGACTGAGTTGCGGTTGAAAACGGACACGATGAAAGATATCAGCGGGACAAGACTTCATGAATTGGCAGCGGCGATTCATCCTCGTGAACAGTCCGGACGGGGACGCGCATGGAACCGGGTAAGTAAATGTGCCCACAGGGTCTACCCAGCAGCATTAAAGGAGTCTTCCACCAGATTTCCTGATTATTACTCACCTCCCCTACCTGGCCCGGGTTAGCATCCATTTTATTTCTTATATGTAAGAATGCCCGCAATTTGGCAAAATAAAGTTTTAAAATATGCAAATATTACACAAAATACACATAGTCACACAAATATCTTACAGAGCACTCCAGGCTATGCCGTAATTTAATTTTTCACACCCATGGCACTCGTAGCACTACCTATGGAGATTCCGAGAGCCGGTGACATGACTCCTCTCTCTAAAAATCTCGCCTATATATTGAAAACACAGTGGGCAAGATACATAATGCATGTGCGATAGTTTTCTTTGCACTGCTTTTGGTGCAAGTTGGGCCACATCAATTTGATAGTGTCGCACAATTCTGGTACGGAAATGGTAGTCAACATGTACATTCTGTGCAACCACACATTTATCCATAGACTCTCTGTCCCCATGGGAGGATACCCCAGATTAACAGATGATTGATTCTTCCATCAAGCTCCCCACACCATTCCTACCTATCCATGTATAGTACATATGAATTTTGGGCTTTTATATATGGACTTACTATTTATACGCATAAGAGTCTATAAGTAATACTTACCTGGTGTGTATATCTTGTTGAGACTGTCTTGTGTGTTTCTACTGAAGTATTTAGTATGCTTGGGGTATGCAATAAAATGTATGGCTGATGCAGGTGCCCATGTCTGTGCGTGTAGTGTTATGTAGTGTTTATGCAGCGTTGCATGGCACCCAAAACTTTATAATGTGGTTATTGTTTCTGGACTTTTTGCACTTATTGAATGTTCGCATTTCTACTGTTATTATAGATTTATCATTATTTATGCATGTACAGTATGGTTTTTTACCTTGGTTGCACTTTATATATCTACATTTTACAGAATAACTGGTTGATTGCCTCTTGCGCTACCACAAGGTGAAATCTATAATTTATCCTGTGAGATTTTTTATCAACAATTTTCATGTTTGTATATAACATTGGCCGCTTTGTAAATATGTATGTCCACTGCAATTCCGGCACAACTTTGATTCATGTCCTTGGATCATGGTGTTTGTTGTGGTATATGTGAAAAGGTCCTGCTCTTTATAACTCACACCTTAATGAAACTTCATATAGGAAACTAATACGTGCGCGTGCCTAGATCAGCGTGACCGGAAGTGACGTTGGGTAAAACTTGTTTTCACACATGGCACCACCATGTTTTGCGCTGGAGGTATCCGTGATGGCGCGTGCCATCAAACTATTACAAGTACTTATGCACCGGGGCACGCCACCGATTGGGCACCCCGAGGAAGCCGTGTTCATGATCAATAATGTGGGGCGAATTGAGCCCTGTCTCTCCACTTTGTCCTGCATAGGTAATGTTAGCCAGGTAGAGCGAAGGATTTCTTATATTTTTTCCATAGTGTTATTTGCACGGCATGCTGGAATGTGCGTAAGAGCCATTTGGCTATCTTTTGGCATTTGTACAAGCCCTTTGGGTGGTACCCACATAAACATTTGTTTCTTGTTATATCTTTCCTACCCAGCTGGTTTGCGTGGATATTGCTAATATTGATTATGAAACGTGGTCTGAAACAGGGCTCTAAAGAAGACATTAGCTTTATCAGGTGCTTCTGCTTTACTGGTGTTTTTTTACTATAGGGTCCCAGTTTCGGCGTTTTCCATTTCTTAAATGTTTTTAGGTACTTTTTGTCTGATCAGTGTTGTATATATGTTAAAAAAGATAACATTTTTTTGCCTACTTGTTAATGGCTCTGTGTAAGACTTTATATTCTGAAGAGCACAGGCACCAATGGCGAATTTGATCAATCCTGGCGTTTTATGGCAAAATACCAAGCATCCTGCATGGTGTTGGGTTGTGAGCCACAACACCCTATGTGTACCATGAGTCCTCCATACATCCTCATGTAGGCCAGATTCTAAACTGTTTGTGCAGCACATGCAATTTTGGTGCCTGGAAGTATTTTGTAGAGATACTGGCAGGTGCTCCCCGTTCTCCCTTGCACAAAGAAGCAAGGTAGCTGGTCCTGCTTCTGGGTGTTGCCCTCATACGGCCCCTTTATGTCTCCTGCTGTACTGGCCTGTTCATGGTAGTGCCTCACAACATCGGGAACACACCACAAACAGACACCGCCAAACTTCTTGCCACAGCTCGCATTAATGTGCCATGTGTCTCTCTTATGCTACCAGCAATGTTGGAAAGCACCACCAAGATTCAAAAGTTGACCAAAAATAAGCAGCAGAAGCATAGTTAGTGAGAATTGGTCTGTGGTCCCAAGCTGCAGACTACTTCTTTTATTGATAAGAGCTGATGCATCCAGCAATACCTAGCAGGGCCAATTACTTAAGAACAGTACAACTGTACTATGTTGCAGTTTGCCTTTGTATTGTGGCAGAGTGCTCCAGATTCAGGATTTCTAGCAACGTTCTGAATAATCTGGCACAGCCTCTGCACAATGTTTTTGGTGCACCTTTAACAAAGGGTTTGCAAAACCAAGTGCAATACAACTCATCATAAATCTGGTGGCAGGGGATCACTCCTTGCGGCCCCAAAACCATCTATGCAAATAGATGTTTTCCATGGGGGCAGATTTATTCCCGGGCCCATATCGCGATCGGCGCAAGTTCTCTGCGGTGGCTTCGGGTCGGCCGGATTATCTAAGGTAGTTCCTACGACGTCCACAGGTGGGCTGCTGCACGCTGAAGAGCATCGGAAAGCACTAGGAATACACAGGCCGGGCTGAGTGAAGGTAAGTGAATTTTAGCAACACATTTTTTTTAAATGCGTCGTTTTTCCGAATCCGGGGTTCGGGTTTTCTTCGGCACACCCCCGATTGCCGTCGCGTGCATGCGGCGAACGATGCGCCACAATCCGATCGTGTGCACCAAAAAATTTTCCCAGGGCAATCCGGGAAATTGGCGCAAATCGGAAAAAGATTCGGGTAAACGCTTGGGAAAACACGCAATCGGGACCTTAGTAAATGACTCCCAATGATGAAAAGCCAGCAAAAGAAGTAGCTGTGCAAAAATGTCTGCGCTAGCAGACTTGTTAAAGCACTTAGTCAGGCATCTCAGCCCATGCAACCCATTTGGAGAGTTGAACAAACGGGTCTCTGGGCAAGAAGATGAATGACAGCACCAATAAAAATCACTGCCAAGCCAGATGATCTGGAGAATTATTTTTAGAAAAAAACTGAAAAAATCAGGTGGGGGAACTTCGAAACTTATTCGACAGCTCCTTGCATATGTATATTGAACTCAGACATAAAGCTCTAAGCATGAATGGTTGAGTAAAAAAGGGCACACCAGCTTGGGCCTGCAACCACTGTTTCAGGTGGACAGACATAGAGAGCCAGAGACAAGCAATTGACTTGGTGCTTAGACATTTTAAAGAAAGAAGCAATAGTTGGGTATATAAACGCCATTCAAGCTCATCATGTACCCAAATGCAGCGGACTAGCTTCGCATCCTTGCTTATATCCCTATATGCTAGAAAATAGAAACGCTGTACAAACCCGTACCGTGTCGCACCATGTACAGTGAATACGTTCTCAGCTTAACACTAACCATATTTTGTCCGACCCTATCCTGATGGTATTGCACACACAGATCTCTTTAAAATCCCCACACTTTACGAAACAATTTAAGGGTCTCGTTCTACTACAACCGGCCAAAGGAGGGGCTTAAACGGTGTTCACACCCCAAGCCTTCTCCGCGAAGCAGAAACGCATGCCACCCAGTTGAAGAAGAATCAGGATCAAGTGTACCCTCATGACCAGCACAGAATGAGAGACAAGCTACACTGAAATGCTGCACTAATCAGGAAGACTGTCATTGGCCACTAAGCACTCCAAAGGGATCCAAAGATCTTGGGGACACTGAGGAATTATGGGACATGTGGTAAAACCACCATTTATATGTTAAGATGCAGCAGGTTACTCATCTAAGATGGCGATAGTCTATGAACACTGTAATAGTAAGAGTTCCTTGATCACCACACTTTTTTTAGATGACCAAAGATAGACTTAGAAACAAACCTAAACAGATAGAGAACTGATATATAGCAATTGAGACAGCTTCACAAACACTATGTTTCTTAGATAGGATGACCTTTTACAAAGCTATTATGTGGATGTGTACCAAAATTTGAATTCTAAATAGGGAACATTATAGAGAAACCCAACTTTTTATTGGAGCTCTGCAGGACGTGAAGTAATAGGAGCGGCAGGCTATTGCATAGGCACCCCTTGCCCACTTAAAAATAATACAGATTAGTATATTCACACATGCGAGTTACACTCACATAGTAAAATATATCATGTGCATTATACATGTGCATAACATATACAGAGGAATGGGTCCGAAAAAGAAAAAAAAAAAAAAAAAACATCCAGGTGAGCGGGCAGTTCTGGGGTGGAAAGCCTTGTTGCTGCCCCGAGGTAAGAGAGACGGAGAATCAGAATGGCCAGGAAAGCCTGTTCGAGCTGATAGAAAGGCAACAGTGAACTCAAATCGCCACCGTTACAACCAAGGTGGCCAGAAGAGCATCTCTGAACGCACAGTAAGTCGAAACTGGAGCAGATGGGCTACAGCAGCAGAAAGACCACACGGGGGGTGCACTCCTTTCAGCCAAGAAGAAAAGGAAACGAGGCTACAATTTGCACAAGCTCATCAAAATTGGACCAGTTAGACGATTGGAAAAAAAAACGTTTCACTGGTCTGATGAGTCTCGATTTCTGCTGCGGGAACATACGGATGGTAGGGTCGAATTTGGCGTCAAAAAACATGAAAGCATGGATTGCTTGATCAAACAGGTGTCAGCGCTGGTGGTCGGTGGTGGTTCATGGTTGTGTGGGAAGTTATTTTATTGGCCTCTTTGGGCCCCTGGTGCAAATTGACGCATCGTGCAATGCCACAGCCTACCTGAGTATGTAGTGCTGAGTTGTCCATCCCTTTATGAACTACCAATGTACCAACAATTCTGATGGCATACTTCAGGCGAGAATGGCGCCATGTCAAAAGCTGGAACATTTCTCAGACTGGGTTTCTTGAAAATGACAATGGAGTTCGACTGTACTCAAATGGGCCTCACACAGGTCACCCAGATCTCAATCCAAAAAGAGCATCTTTGGGATGTGTGGTGAACGGGAGATTCGCTAATATGGATGTTGAGCCGCAAATCTGCGGCAACGTGTGATGCCATTTCGCAATATGGACCAAAATATCTGAGGAATGCTTCCAGCTAGCCTGTTGATCTGTGCCCAGAATTGACGTGGCAGTTCTGTTGAAGGCAAAAGGGGGGTCCAACCGTTACTAGCATGTGTGTACCTAATAAAGGGCCGATGCAGTGTTAGTGTTTTAACATATTCTGATGTTACATACTAAGATATAATGAGCACATCTCATTATCTTTAGTTGGTACAAGGTTGGATGAAGGGGCCACGAACATTGCAGACCCATGAGGTGCCGCTATGGCTGCATACCGCTGTAGTTAAGCCCCTGTGCAGAGATGATGTACAGGGCAGCACCTTAGATGACGTACTTTAATCAGGCTCAAAAAGAGGAGACCCCAAAGAGATAGGCTATGACACTTAGTGATTAAAGTTTAAATGCAGACATCAACTAAACTGAAGTCCAAATAAGCAAAGCAAAGCCCTCACCTACATAAATACCATTGACCCTGGATTGATTTCTAAATCAACGGAGTGATGAGAGGGCACAAATTTTCCACAATTACTATACCGTATATAACTCGAGTATAAGCGAGACCCGATATAAGCCGAGACCCTAATTTAACACAAAAAATGGGAAACACTATTGCTCGAGTATAAGACGAGGGTTTGTAGTACAGGCCAGCTAGCCCCCTGTAGTATTACAGCCTGTCCCAAGTGTAGTTTACAAAAAAAAAGTCGCCTCGCACATGAAGTATACAAGCATGACCCCATGAAGTATACAGCTGCCCCCATGACGTATACAGCTGACCCCCATGAAGTATACAGCCTGCCCAAGAAGTATACAGCCTGCCACCAATGAAGTATACACAGCCTGCCCCCAAGTGAAGTATACAGCCTGCCCCCATGAAGTTAACAGCCTGCCCCAACAAAAGTATACAGCTGCATCCAGTATAATAAAAAAATATAAACTTATCTCAACCCTCCGACGTATACCACTTCCTTTGATTGAAAGTGGCGGCGATCCGGTCCGGCGGCGGCTCACTGGTCCGGGGCGGCGCTCCGGCCGCGCGGCAGCTCCACGATCCATTTGGCGGCTTCTTCTTAGATTTCACATGCACGGCAGTCGCGTCAATGCGACTTGGCCGCGGGCGCACAGTGCGATGCGGGCCGCTGTCGCCGCTTGATGACGTAATCCACGTGGCGACACCGCATAATCATATTGTGCGGCCCGCCGGCAAGTCGCATAGACGCGATGCCGGCACGTGAAGTTAGAAGTAGAGAGAGAGACGCCGCAGAGTGATCGGGAGCTGCGCCGAGGAACAGAGCGCCGACGATGGACGAGAGACGGAAGGTGAGTATTAATTTTTTTTTTTATTAACTCATGTTTTTTTTTTTTATTAACTCGGTATAAGCCGAGATTAGGTTTTCAGCACCATTTTTGTGCTGTGAAAAACTCGGCTATACACGAGTTATACGGTATATAAATTTAATTGCCTGGTGACTTCAAATTAACCACAATTACTACATAATCATAAAGTAATCCAAAGCCAAACTACAGACCATACCAAACTAATGTATAGTCAGCGAGTGAAAATGATGAAATAATAGGCAAACGACTTGCACTGATTTTGACCAGATTTATACCACTAGGATATACAAATTCGGACTGGCCAAACAAGACAAGGGTCTCATATGGTCTATCTGAACGGAGAAATAAATGTTCATGGATTTTGGAAGGCATTAAAAACGGAAATACCAAAAATAGAAAAGGGTTTGTAATGAAATTTGATTTCCACCGTAAGGACAAATCTGACTGACATATGATAAGACTTGATTAAACATAAACAAAGGAAGGTTCATGACAAAATTATACAATATTGGTTCGATTTCCATGAAGATTATTTCAAAACTTGGAACAATATTTCTTTTTCCTTGCATTGCTGTGCACTCAACGTATTTACTTTTGGTAAGCTGTAATGGTCTCTATATTGATGTGATTTGAGTCAAAATCATTGCGCATAACAAGCTGAGCTTGGGGAACCATATATGGTAAACACATACCCAACTTGTGTCTCAAAGAAATTCCATTTTATTACCCCGGGGAGGGGGACTTCTTATACTTTTACAGACATAGGAGTTACAAACAGACCTGTGCCAGTATTATCAAGGATTTATACTACTATTCTCACATTGTCTTTATCGGACAAGATTGGTGAAATCGACAAAATTTGCCCTGAGTTGAACGGTGGAATTAAGCGGGAGAAGGATACTTCAAGATGTAGATTGCCAGTTACTACAGGGGATGTGGAGAGAAGGATGGAGATTTGCATACAGCAAATGCATTCGTTCTCTCACAATACCCCTATTTTGGAGTAATTTCGGGGTAAGCGAGGGTCTGATCAGTGTACAATTAGTATGCAACAATCAACTTTCAGAGATCTTATGTTAACATTTTCCTGATTCTCTTCTCGAGAATCCTGCACAATGACAGACAAAACACACAATGGGGAAGATAATTACAAGCTGTCTGAAAGTCAGAAATTTTTCTAGTTGCCCATGGAAACCAACACAGGCTCCCCTTTTAAAATATTCATGAGGCACTGGTTAAAATGAAAGGAGTGTTGATATGGTTGCCCATGGGCAAATAGAAATATTCTGAATTTCAGACGCAGCTGATAAATATGCCCCAATTGTAAATCCCAATATCAAGAGACGTGTTTCTGCATCACTCATTTGGTTAGAGGCACAACGATAGTCATGTACCTGGTTTTGTGACTAAGTTCCTTTTCATGTTTTACTAGACTTCGATACACAAAATCATTCGACGTGCTTACCGTTATAACCGTGATAAGCTTAGTTGTTTCAGCACAAGAAAAATATGCTGAAATTAATTACTCGGCTTTAACACAAGGTCAAAAAAAATAAACCTACATACTCAACTTCCAGCTTCCCCATGCTCGACGGGGCTTTCCGATGCTCGGCTTCTTTCTTCTCTCTGTTGTAAAAGCTGCCAGGCGAACACTATGATGCAGCGGTGTCGCCACCGGCTGTTACAGCAGAGTGAAAAAAAAGAAGAGGTGCCTCTAGGATGGAGCATCGGGAAGCCACGTTAAGCATCAGGAAACTGGAAGTTGAGTATGTACGTTTATTTTTTTATATGCTGGGCAAAATTGGGACTGGCTGGCTACTAAAGGGGGCTGGCTGTATACCAAAGGGAGCTGGCAGACTGTATAATAAAGGGGGCTGGCTGTATACTAAAGTGGGCTGGATGACTTAATACTAAAGGAGGCTGGCTGGCTTAATACTAAAGGGGGCTGGCTGGCTATATACTAAAGTGGGCGGGCTGTATACTAAAGGGGACTAGCTGGCTGTATACTAAAGGGGGTCTGTCTGGCTGTATACTAAAGGGGACTGGCTGTATACTAAAGGGGGCTGGCTGGCTATATACTGGGAGGCTGTGACCAATGCATTTCCCACCCTTGACTTATGCTTGTGTCAATAGGTTTTTGTATAAAATGGCTTTGGAGTGTGTATATGAGGGTTTTCACTACCATCCCTACATTGTGCTTAGCACAAATAAGCATGCTTGCGTAAAATGGGCAGCTGTAGTATATCCAGAGGACAAAAATTCAACTAATGAACACATTCTAGAACCAAGGTCTTGGACTGGTGTCTCACCCCATGGGTGCACAGAGCCTTCATAGGGTAAAGGGCCCTTGGTAGACACTGCTTGTCACCTATTTTCAATAGTCCACCCTATAAAGATAAGATAAAAGATGAAGATAAAAGATGTGGCAGACCTTTACCTTAAATGAAAACAAAAGAAATGAACAATATACTGAAAAACAAAACCACAATTTGATGGACTTGGGACGGAACAGAACCCATCCAGTCATGCTGGAAGCAAATGCTAAGGATGCAGAAGCATCACTACAACCAGTGCAGTGGAGTAGGAAGCTATGGGGTATCTTATAGTTTTTGTTTTAAAAACTCCTAATAATTTCCTTTTAAAATGCCAGTCTTAATAGATCAATCACTGTGTTAAATTAATTGTAATATAAATGCTATGCTCCCCTCATTTTTAAGGATAGCCAATTTTATACATGCACTCACTTTCTGGTTACTCTCAGTGTCTGCTGCAGAAGAGCTCAAGTGATTAAAGTAACCAAAACAGATCATTCCTGCAAGCACATTGTACTCACATAAAATGTAACTGTAAAGATGAGCAAATTGATTCTTCAGACTGTAACGTTTCTAAAATTCTGCAGTGATGAATTAATTAGACTATCACCCGTGGTTCACACAGAATTCATTAAATTGAAGATACCACTAACCGGGAATTATAAAGAAAACCTAACCAATGGCACAGCAGCGTCTGCCAGCACATAGTTTCTTTGTAACAATACATTGGTTTCCTTGCATTGTATGTCAACAGATTTTTAGTACATATTTTCTATTTTCTACACAGAATAGCTTACTGGAAGTTTAATCATTATCTAGAGCCAGGATGCACTTATAGGGGCTGTCTACTTTAAGCACATTCCAGCAAATAACTGATATTGTTTTTATAATGGAATGTTATAAAAATTTCCAATACACTTTCTGTATCAATTCCTGCTGGATTCCAAGATCTTCTTTGCTGTTTGCTTGTGGTCATGCAACAGGAAGCTTCATATTTACTTCCTGAGATAAACACCAGTCCATGGTCATGTCATCTTACACAGGTGTACGGTTCATTATAATATGCAATAGAATCAATGCTGTGTGAGCAGGACTGTGCACCCTGGGTGCCTTCCATGACCATGGACGGGTGTTTATCAACAGAAAAAGTAAAGATAGAAGGTTCATAGAAAGACAGCAAGCAGAGATTAAAACCCTGAAGTTGATTAAGAAATATATATGGAAAATTTAACTTCTTAACTCCTTAAACCCTCCTAATTTCTTGGGCAGCAGTGCATAAAGACACATAAGGTTGTGGAAACTCATCCTATTAGTGATGGTCTGTGACTATCAAGCATATATATTATGATCCCTGTGTGTGACAAACGTGGTAGATTACAGGGCCAGGTTGTATCTACACTCTTTCATTTAGCTTCTGAACATTAACTAGTATCTAAAACATAGAAAAAGGGAGGAGATAATCTTTCCTGCCCGATCTAAGCAGAAGATTAATAGTTGGATCCCAGGCAACCAAATTGTGTATACAAGGACTAATACAGACAGGTTTGAAATTATATATATGAAATGCTGATTGAATTGTATATTTATTTTAATAACAGTAAATTAGAAGAATGTGTTATTTGTTATCCTAGTATATTTAAGAATCTTGTCTTCGTGGGAATACCCCTTTAAAGTGGACAACCTCTTTGAGAAAAAGGATGTCAGAGGGCACTTGAATGTAATAGCAATGTTTTTCTGGGAAACTTGGGTCATTCATAGAGGATGGATTTTAAGGATTTACACATAATAAAGACTATGGGTGTCAATTCTGCAATTCCTGGGACAATTCTCTTTACACCACCTCCAATTCCAGCGGGGTGTGGAGAGGTTGAATGAAGGCGGCCAGCAGCACTCATATACCCTGTGCCATTCAAAGGTAAACAGGCAGGTAAGGGTGCAACTGTACTCTAGGGCTGGCATAGATTTGCTGAAAGGCACCACGCAGCATGCGGCCAGATAATCAAGAGGCGTAGCCTCCTGATATATACGCGCACTAGAGGGGTGGGGATTAGATCATGTTGGTGAACAACTAGCGTCAGTGTATGATAAAAAACCCTCTTATGACTTTGTTCATAATGATTTAAACCATAGAACTCAATGATGGGATGTATCAAGGCAGTTAATAAGTTTTTTATCTTTAAAATTTTCCAAATTTGTTCTATCTGCCAATTTGCAGCCAATGGACCAAGATTTTTCAAACTGCTTATTCCAGATTTCTGGGTCCCTTTGCACATAAATACATGTACAAATTGCTTGCACATGTATATACGGCGCATGGGCTAGTTTTATTTTTCACTGGCTGGATGGTGTACACACAATTCAACATGACACAAAACAGTGCACCTAAAGGGAAATTTTCCTGCGGATTTGCAGCGGGCCAACACATTTATATTAGAATCACAAATATTGGTTGCAACACGCCAATTAACTGAATCTTCAGAAAAATAGTATGCACTCAGTTTAAGTGGTGCTAAGGGTGCCACATTATTGAAAGCTGTGTGCCTGCACCATGATTAAGCCTAATTGGATGAAACGTGTCGCCTTGTGACACTGGGGCAGATTTACTTACTCGTCATTAGCGATCCAGCGGCGCGTCTGTGTGGAGGATTTCGTGTCTCCGGGCGTTCACTAAGCGTAGTTTTCCCCGATGTCCACTAGATGTCGCTGCTGCGTGAAGTTCCTCGGAGTTCCTGGAGTCACCAAGCGGGGCCGAGTGGGTAAGCGCTTTAATGTGGCGGTTTTTCCGAATCTGTCGGGTTTTCTTACAGCCACGCGCCCACAACGATTTTGTCGCTTGCCCAGCAGCGTGAGCCCACAATCCGATCGCGTGCGCCAAAACCCAGGGCAATTCAGGAAAAATCGGGCACAAAACGGAAAAATTCGGGTAACCACCAGAAAACGCGCGATTGCGGGTCCCTAGTAAATGACCCCCCACTTGCATTTGGGTGCGATGCAAAGCTGGCCTGTATAATGGACTTTAATGAAAATAATACAAGCATAGTGTAATGTATCTCTTTCGTCAATGTGCTGGAGTTCTTGTGGATATTGGGGTCTACAATAATCTGGCAAAAACTCTGCACGTTAGTACACAAATGAGCTTCCTAGCACAAGTGCGCTAAGTGAAATTAGTCCACAGAAACAAGCCCTCATACCTCTCTGTAAACAGAAAAATTATTGGTTTTGAAGCAAAGCAAACAAAAAAATGAAAAGAAAAAAAAATGACGTGTTAAGAGGTTAGTACAGGATAAGCCATTTGAACCTTAAGGACCTTTTTTTCTTTTTCATTTTTATTGTTTTAAAAAATCATAACTTGTTTTGTTATCACGTAAAAAACTTGTGTGACGGCTTGTTTCTGCGTTGAAAATTCATAGTGATGGTTTGAATATTCCATGACAATCGAAGTGAAATGTGTGAAAAACGCATTGAGCAGTGCATTTCTGTGGGCTTGGAATTTCGGCTTTCACTTTGAGCCAACACATATGACATTTCTACTTATTCTTTAGGTTGGTGCGATCATAGGGATACCAAAATTTGGCTATTGGTTTTATAATTTTTTTATTTGCCATCTCTGGCGCTAATAACTTTTATACTCGGTTCTGTACAGAGCTGTGGTGTGGTATCTTTTTTTGCAACTTTTGATGAAGTTTTCATATGCTATAATTTTAGGACTGTACAACCTTTGATCACTTTTATAGATTTTTAATATTTTTCAAAATGGCACAAACGTTCTGCGAGAGCCAATTTTATACATGCACTCACATTTCTGGTTACTCTCGTGTCTGATGAGAAGAGCTCAAGTGATTATGAAAGTAAACCAAACAGATCATTCGCAAGCACATTGTACTCACATAAAAGTACTGTAACTGAAAGATGGCAAATTGATTCTTCAGCTGTAACGTTTCTAAAATTCTGCAGTGATGAATTATTAGACTAACACCGTGGTTCACACAGAATTCATTAAATTGAAGATACCACTAACGGGAATATAAGAAAACCTAACCAATGGCACAGCAGCGTGCTGCGCCAAAGCACAAAGTATTCTTTGTAACAATACATTGGTTCTTGCATTGATGTCAACAGATTTTTAGTACATATTTTTTATTTTCTACACAGAATAGCTTGACTGGAAGTTTAATCATTATCTAGGGATGCACTTATAGGGGCTGTCTACTTTAAGCACATTCCAGCAAATAACTGATATTGTTTTTATAATGGAATGTTATAAAAATTTCCAATACACTTTCTGTATCAATTCCTGCTGGATTCCAAGATCTTTGCTTGCTGTTTGCTTGTGGTCATGCAACAGGAAGCTTCATTATTTACTTCCTGTAGATAAACACCAGTCCATGGTCATGTCATCTTACACAGGTGTACGGTTCATTATAATATGCAATAGAATCAATGCTGTGTGATGCTAAGGAACTGTGCACCTGTGTGCCTTCCCATGACCATGGACGGGTGTTTATCAACAGAAAGTAAAGATAGAAGGTTCCTATAGAAAGACAGCAAGCAGAGATTTAAAAACCCTGAATTGATTAAGAAAATATATTGGAAAATTTAACTTCTTAACTCCTTAAACCTCCTTAATTTCTTGGGCAGCAGTGCATAAAGACACCATAAGGTTGTGGAACATCATCCTATTAGTGATGGTCTGTGACTATCAAAGCATATATATTATGATCCCTGTGTGTGCCACACGTGGTTCAGATTAACAGGGGCCAGGTGTTGTATCTACATCTTCATTTAGCTTCTGAACATTAACTAGTATCTAAAACATAGAAAAAGGGAGGAGAATAATCTTTCCTGCCCGATCTAAGCAAAGATTAAAGTTGGATCCCAGGCAACCCAAATTGTGTATACAAGGACTAATACAGACAGGTTTGAAATTATATATATGAAATGCTGATTGATTGTATAGTTTATTTTAATAACAGTAAATTAGAACAGAATGTGTTATTTGTTATCCTAGTATATTTAAGAATCTTGTCTTCGTGGGAATACCCCTTTAAAGTGGACAACCTCTTTGAGAAAAGGATGATCAGAGGCATTGAATGTAATAGCAATGTTTTTCTGGGAAAACTTGGGTCATTCATAGAGATGGATTTTAAGGATTTACACATAATAAAGACTATGGGTGTAATATCTGCAATTCCTGGGACAATTCTCGTTTACACCACCTCCAATTCCAGGGTGTGGAGAGGTGTGAATGAGGCGGCCAGCAGCACTCATGATACCCTGTGCATTAAAGGTAAACAGGCAGGTAAGGGTGCAACTGTACTCTAGGGCCTGGCATAGATTTGCTGAAAGGCACCACGCAGCATGCGGCCAGATAATCAAGAGGCGTAGCCTCCTGATATATACGCGCACTAGGAGGGGTGGGATTAGATCTGTTGGTGAACAACTAGCGTCAGTGTATGATTAAAAAACCTTCTTTGACTTTGTTCATAATGATTTAAACCATAGAACTCAATGATGGGATGTATCAAGGCAGTTACATAAGTTTTTTATCTTTAAAATTTTCCAAATTTGTTCTATCTGCCAATTTGCAGCCAATGGCCAAGATTTTTCAAACTGCTTATTCCAGTTTCTGGGTCCCTTTGCACATAAATACATGTAAAATTGCTTGCACATGTATATAGGCGCATGGGCTAGTTTTATTTTTCATGGCTGGACTCGTGTAGCACACAATTCAACACATGACACAAAACAGTGCACCTAAAGGGAAATTTTCCTGCGGATTTGCAGCGGGCCACCATTTATATTAGAGTCACAACATATTGTGTTTGCAACAGGCCAATTAACTGAATGCTTCAGAAAAATAGTACTGCATCAGTTTAAGTGGTGTAAGTGTGCCACATATTGAAGAGCTGTGTGCCATGCACCATGATTAAGCCTAATTGGATTGAAACGTGTCGCCTTGTGACACTGGGGCAGATTTACTTAGCTCGGTCATTAGCGATCACTGGCGCGTCTGTGTGGAGGATTTGTGTCTCGCGGCGATTCACTAAGGTAGTTCCCCTGATGTCCACTAGATGTCGCTGCTGCGTGAAGTTCCTCGGAGTTCACTGGAGTTCACCAAGCGGGGCCGAGTGCGGTTAAGGCTTTAATGTGGCGGTTTTTCCGAATCTTGTCGGGTTTTTTTCTTACAGCCACGCCCCCAACGATTTTGTCGCTTGCACCAGCAAGCGTGATGGCACCACAATCCATCGCGTGCGCCAAAACCAGGGCAATTCAGGGAAAAATCGGGCACAAAACGGAAAAATTCGGGTAACCACCAGAAACGCGCGATTCGGGTCCCTAGTAATGACCCCCCACTGTGCCTTTGGGGCGATGCAAAGCTGGCCTGTATAATGGACTTTAATGAAAATAATACAAGCATAGTGTAATGTACTCTTCGTCAATGTGCTGGAGTTCTTGTGGATATTGGCGGTCTACAATAATCTGGCAAAACTCTGCACGTTAGTACACAAATGAGGCTTCCTAGCACAAGGGCTAAGTGAAATTAGTCCACAGCAAACAAGCCCTCATACCTCTCTGTAAACAGAAAAATATTGGTTTTGAAGCAAAGCAAACAAAAAAATGGAAAAGAAAAAGTAAAATGACGTGTTAAGGGTTAGTTACAGGGATAAGCCATTTGAACCTTTAAGGACCTTTTTTTCTTTTTCATTTTTATTTTTAAAAATCATAACTTTTTTTTATCACGTAAAAAACTGTGTGTGACGGCTTGTTTCTGCGTTAAAATTCATAGTGATGGTTTGAATATTCCATGACAATGGAAGTGAAATTGTGATGAAAAACGCATTTGGCAGTGCTTTCTTGTGGGCTTGGAATTTCGGCTTTCACTTTGAGCCAACACATATGACATTTCTACTGTATTCTTTAGGTTGGTGCGATCAAGGGATACAAAATTGATATGGTTTTATATATTTTTTTATTTGCCATCTCTGGCGCTAATAACTTTTATACTGGTTGTACAGAGCTGTGGTGTGGTATCTTTTTTTGCAAATTTTGATGAAGTTTTCTATGCTATAATTTTAGGACTGTACAACCTATTGATTCACTTTTATAGATTTTTATATATTTTTCAAAATGGCACAAACGTTCTGCAGAAGGTTCCTATAGAAAGACAGCAAGCAGAGATTTAAAAACCCTGAGTTGATTAAGAAAATATATTGGAAAATTTAACTTCTTAACTACTTAAACCTCCTTAATTTCTTGGGCAGCAGTGCATAAAGACACCATAAGGTTGTGGAACGTCATCCTATTAGTGATGGTCTGTGACTATCAAAGCATATATATTATGATCCCTGTGTCCTGACAACGTGGTTAGATTACCAGGGTCCAGGTTTATCTACACTTTCATTTAGCTTCTGAACATTAACTAGTATCTAACACATAGAAAAAGGGAGGAGAATAATATTTCCTGCCCGATCCTAAGCCAAAGTTTAACAGTTGGATCCCAGGCAACCAAAATTGTGTATACAAGGACTAATACAGACAGGTTGAAATTATATATATGAAATGCTGTATTGAATTGTATAGTATTATTTGTTAATAACAGTAAATTAGAGAATGTGTTATTTTGTTATCCTGAGTATATTTAAGAATCTTGTCTTCGTGGGAATACCCCTTTAAAGTGGACAACCTCTTTGAGAAAAGGATGCTATCAGAGGCACTGTGAATGTAATAGCAATGTTTTTCTGGGAAACCTTGGGTCATTCATAGATGATGGATTTTAAGGATTTACACATAATAAAGACTATGGGTGTCATAATCTGTTTCAAGTATGGAACAGTATAACCTATAACAACTTGGTCATCCCCGTGATACGTACGCGCCCTCAGACTGAGGTTGACCTGTCATTTTGGGGGCCAGAGTGAAAGCGGGAATCCAAGCCCACAAACAAACGTCCAAATTGGTTTTTAAAAAACCATTTTTCACCCCCTGCAGTTGGATTTTTTTTTTCTATTTTTCTTCCCCTTCCCGTACAGCGCCATGGAATATTTAATACGCAATGAAAGTGTGTTGTTTATGGCAGAATAAGCCTTAACCTGTTCTTTATGTGGAAAAATAAAAAAGTTATAGATTTTTTAAGTTGGTGAGTGAAAAATGGAAGTGAAAAAACTAAAAAAGGCCAAGTCGTTAAGGGGTTAAATATGGACCACCTCTCCTCTGTCCACACTACTGTAGACTTTTGATTATTTTTGCTAATTAAAGGTTTGGTCACTGTAGAGTGGACTTTCAGTCCAAATGCTCTTAAACGGCAAGAACTGTATGACAAGACAGATCCTTCCCCTGTTCAGTGTAAACTGGCGAGCAATTCCAGCCTTTTTGAGGGACTTTAATAAGTTTGAGATGTAGTAAAGATGTAATATTCTAGAACTCACAGACTTGGAACAACCTATTTCTCATGCTGTGGCTGATATGGTAACTGCTTTGGCCTTTGGCACACCATTTTTGGAAAGAAAGTAGAAACTGTAAAATTAAGCTGCCCTCTAAATAGGAGATTAGAACCATGTTCCAGATTAAAGGGAACCCGTCACCACTATTTACACAAATACAGGTAGTATCCCCATATATTCAACTTTATAGTTTTATCTGGTAACTAAGCATGGCTACATGGAGTCCAGGTGGGCGTGGCCTCCTCGGGCTGAATCCAGCAGCTTCTCTCCATCCGTATCTCTGTATGCTGCTATAATGTCATGTAACCAGGGTGACATCATCGCAGGTCCTATAGCTTTTGTAGCATTAGGAACAGTACACTAAGCATATATGTCATGAAATCACAGCATATTTTATCACATAAAATCACAGCAGCCTGCATGGAGAGGAGTAGAAGTCCATGGAGACTGCTGTGATCTTATGTGGTCAGATATGTACATGGAGTCCAGCCGCGGTTATAGCGCGGGGGTTTTGTGCAAAATGCAAAAAAACCCCCACCTCTGTATGAAGAGGACTCAGACGGGAGGCCTCTTCATGACATCCATTCTCCCTCTGCGCGTAGAGCTACGGCGCAGAGCGTTATTAAGGGGTTAAGTTAAGATAATTTTGACATAAGGAATAATCGTCAGAATGCAACTTTTTGACCTGATCATATGAAAACGAACCATCGCATCAGAAATTGCAAACAAGATTTTAAAGGGCTTTAACCCCTACGGCCGGAGGGTTGTTTTTTTTCGTCATTCTCGCTCTCCAACTTCAAAAATCCAAACTTTGTTAATTTTCCGTGACAGCTGTGTGAGGGTTTATTTTGTGCGTAACAAAGTTTACTTTCCCGTTGATGTTATTATTTTTAAACATGCGGTGTATGCGAAGCTGAGAAAAAATTTCAAAGTTGAGAAAAAATTGAAAACAAACGCACTTTTGTTTTCGGCGTCAGTTATTGTGGGCTAAGTTTTTAGACTTTAACTCTTCGCTCAAATAACACGAACACAGACATTATTCTTGTGGTTCGGCTTTCTTCTCGTGCGATCGCGGGTCTCCGGTTTGATGTACCAATATATAGGGTTCTTTATTGTGTCCTTAATACATTTCAAAAATTAAACGATCAGTATACAAAAAAGATCAAAAAAAAAACATTTTCGCCTCCTTCTGACCGCTTTAACTTTTCCATACTTTGGCGCCCAAGGAAGCATGTGGACTGGGGTCATGTTTTGCGACAATACGGCGACGTTTTATATACCATTTTGACGTCTTGCGACACTTGATAATTTTTTATTGCATTTTTATGTTATGTAAACAGGTGGGTTGTGTAAAAAGTATGCATTTCGGACATATTGCGGCGCCATTTCCCGCATCGGAGGTCACCGCCGATTAAACGTTTTTATATTTTGCTAGATCGGGAGTTCGAGGGACGCCGTCCCCCCCACGCGCGCCCGTACCTAATATGTTTGTGATGTGTGACTGTTGATTTGGTTTATATCGTTCAGGAAAGGGGGTGTCTATTTGAACTTGTAATGTAGGGGAGAATGTTTTTTGTATTTTTAAACTTGGGGGTGTCCGTTGGGTTTTCCATTTTAGAGCCATCTCGGGTACACCAACACCAGTGGTCAGATCGCTGCTACCATATACTTCTATTCTGTATTGCAAATATGGCATTTTTGCAGCACTTTATAACATGAGCCCTTGGCCATTGTAACCGGAATCTGCAGAGAGCAAGATAGCCTCGTGTCCAAAAGAGAAACGAGGCTACCATGGCAACCGATCCGCAGCCCCCCGATGACGTTCCTTTCATCCCGGCGTTGGCGCTTTGGCGACCTACCCCTTTGCTGTGAGGCGATTGGCGAGGCGTGGCGACGAAAAAAAAAAAGATGGCGGCGCCCAGGCGCCACAGTCTTTTAAATGCCCCGCCCGGCGACTTGCCGGCGGCAACCGTGGGGCGGGGGGGGGGGGGGGGGGGGCCGGTACGGGGTTGCGGTTAGGGGGTGGGGGGGGGGGGTGTAATAGCGCATCGGTTGCTAGCACCGACTCCGCGCGTTATTAGCTGGTGGGGGTTTGTATGCATTATGAAAAACCCCCACCCTTTGTTGAAGAGGACTCAGGCCCGGTGTATCCTCTTCCTCCATCCCTTCAAACATTTGCGCCGTAGAGATACGGCGAACAGGCGTTAAGGGGTTAATATATATATATTTACACTGGAGATCAAAAAAAGTCCAGGTATTGTGTAGGCCTATGTACACTTATCCTAAACATAAGCCCCGCAGTAGTTAAGCATCTTGTAATCATTTAATCCTACATTCAGAATGAAAAAGTGAAGAGAGTAATTTTTACACAGACAAAATTAGGAATCATTTCAGATACCTGCTAATTTAGTTTGTGTCGGAGCACTGATGGAGATACATCTCCATACACGGGAAGTTGTCCGCAACCTCGGAAAAGGGGAAAAAAGATTAAAGCCTACAAGGGGCGTGGCCTATGTCATGTGACAGGTGGGTGAAATCATCAAAGGTCCTTGAGCTACTTGAATATGAAAACTGCTACCCCATTACAATCGGACAACATTTTAAAACAATCACCGCAGCTTCATGGACTTTCTGACTCTCTCCATGCAGGGGCTGCTGTGATTTCAGGTGATAAATATGCGTGATTTCATGAAAATATGCTTTAGGTGTACAGTTCCTAAGGTACAAAGCTATAGGACCGCGCTGATGTCACCCCTCGTCACCTGACACTTATTATCGGGCATTTACAGGCGAGAGAGATGGGGCGGAATGCTGGATTCAGCCTGAGGAGGGCCCCCACCACCGGGACTAATGGAATATCTGAACACATACGATCACAGCAGGTCTCCAGGGACTTTCTACTCATCTCCATGGCAGCTGCTGTGATTTTTGATTTTCTGTGATTAAACATGCTGGATTCATGAGCATATACTGCTAGTGTAACTGTTCCTCATGCTACAAAAGCTATATAGGCATGCGATGATGTACCTGGTCCCTGACTTATCGAAGCATACAGCGTAGATTCCATGATGGGGAAGGCAGCTGCTGGAGTCAGCTGAGGAGGGCCCCACCACACAGACCTAAGGGTGCTTGGGCTAACAACAAGGGAATCTTTTCCCCCGTCTGTATGTGACGAGCGCAAAGCTTACGACTTCCTTGCTGACCAGAGAGTCGTTTTCAACAGGCAAAGCAGCGGGATGGGGAGGCTGATGATTGTAGGCATCACACACCTGACCATCTGGTGGACTCCTCAAAGTTACTCAGCCCCGGACGATATCAGCATCCACGCAACTCCCATTGTAGACTGAGGAAGCCTGACTGACCTGACTACCAGTTAATGGTGGAAATGGAAGTTGAACTGGCAGTCTACAATCGCTCTGCGTGTGGTAAAACTCTGGAAAATGGGTAATGTTGAATTCCACCTCGTGGGCACGTCGCACAACAGTCGATGTGATGCGGGCGAGTTGGTAGGCGGCGATGCCGCAGGCCATGAGGAGTGGCAGCATTGTGCTGGAACTTCCTGAAATGGCGCACACAGATGCGGCGCACCTTCGTGAGACAAATCTGACCGGATTGGGGAGTCTTGAGAACAGGCGAACTATCAGATTTAACACATGGGCCAGACAATGAGCAACATGGTCGAGTCTGGCCGCGTTGCAGGAGCCGCACGCCCAGGTTAACGGCCGTATGTCAACACAAACAATGCCGTGCTTCAGGTTCGCCGCGGGTCTAGGTCGCCACGCCACAGATTCGTTGCGCACGGTGATGCCTATGGTAATAGTTCTGGGGCGGGACACAGCCGCGGTGCACCTTTATCGCACTAGGCCTACAGCCGTTTGAGCACCGCGCTGCTGTCGCTTAGCGACGGACTTGTCTGCTGTGGCAGAGCTGAAGCGAACTGATGGCGCCATGCCCACGGATGGTAGTTCGGAGGAGGAGGTGGAGGAGGCAGGTGGGGAGGAGGAGGCATGAGTCAGGCCACTTATATTGGACAGCTGGACCGAGGTAGGCCCCGCAATCCTCGGCGTCCAACAGGCAGAGTAAATACACAAGCCCCAAGGGGTCAGACTTGGTCCCCCAGCCTCCAACCCAAGTTAACCCACAATTTGACCGTCTAGCGATAGTAACTGATTGGCCTGCCCTGACGACACAGCACTCGACGACAAGGGGGGGTCCCCACTGTCCGTGGTCAGGGGACTTGGATAGAACCACGGCGGTGGTCAGGGCACAGGAATGATGTGTGACACGTGATGGTTGCAGGCAGCTGGGAGGAACATCGGGAAAAACGGAAGATGGCGGCTGGGGAGACCGGAATACCGAAGGGCGGCCGCCGCCAGTGAGGCTTGCACGAAAGGCCCTCGGTCCTGTCTATAGCGCTGTCGTAGAGGTCGCATCTACCAGGCTAGAAACGACCGGAGATTGTGGAGAACAGTCAAGGGTTGGGGGGCGTGCGGAGTGAGGTAGGTAGCGAAGGTCTACTCTGTTTTCTTTCCGCTGCCGCAGGTTGAGCCGGTTGATGGAGGAGGCTGCACACTGCTGGTGGATGCTGTGGAGGATCCGGGGAGTCCGTGGCGAACGATGTGGGGTCTGGGGTTTTGGACCACAGGGTCCTGGGCAGGCGTGCGGTGAGAAAGTATCAGCTGACCCTAGGGGGAAAGGAGGCCAGTGGTGTGGCAACAGGCCGGCAAGGGTGGAACGGGCTTTGGGGCCTAACTGGAGTCGAGGGTTTACCATTCAATATGCCTTTGCGCATAGTGAGAGGGTCAGTGAAGGGACTAAAAAGTGGAAATTAGTTGAGATGGGAAACCCCTGGCTGATCTGGATAGTTGGCAGAAAGGGTAGCCACACCAACGCCGTACGGATCATCCAAGGCTGTGTTTAACACCATAAAAGACACCTCAAACAGACGTTGTCGTGGGCATCAAAATCATAAAGCCCTCGCCCGCGGGAGCCCTCAGCCAAGGAGCCTTCACTAGGTGACACATTTGGCAGATGATGCACCTAGCTCTGGCCCGTGCCTCTCCGTCTGGCCCACCCATGAGGCAGCGACTGCTCCTCTTCCACCCTGTTCTCGTATAGGACTCTCTCCCAGTCTCAGAACCGACTGTGTTCAAACCCCGGACCCTATCAGACACCAGGGTGGCGTCTGATCTACTCATCACTCCATGCCGCAGTCCAACATCAAGGTCCTGCTCCACGACAGGATCTCCAAGTCGCAACCCCGTAGGAGCAACAACTTCACGCACTGTCCGGGAGCACACAGTGAGTCATCTATCATCGAGCAACACCTCTTTACAAAACCATTTCTTCCAACTAGTCAAGAAGGTTCTAAGTACCGCACAGACGCGACGTGCGAAATACGCTAGGGCATAGGAAAAGTTGTAGAGCTCAGCAGCAACCGGACAAGGTAGGATTTTGTGGACTGTGGGAAGGGGTCCAGAAATGAAGACACAGTTATCGCGAACTATCAGAGTATGGCCACAGGGTTCCATGAAGGCCCAAATTTGTACTCTGGGAGGAAGAGGCGCGGACGGACGAAACCGGCGGGGGCCAGGGCCGGAATGAGAGCTAGATGGTGGCCAAGCAGCGTGGTAGGGAAAAGATGGCAAGGGAGGGGAAAGCATAATCCACAACTGGTGACGCATGGCGTGGAATCGCTGCCAGGGGGAGAGTAAGAATGGGATGAGTGCAACAAAATGCAGAGCGAAGGCAAGAGTGTCGCGCGGACAAATCCACAACGGTCATCACCTGTGAGCACTAGATTCTGGCTGCAAACAGAGGTCGTCTAACCACGAGTCGGCCCGTAAATTGAGACATAGAATGAAAACCTAAGGGAGGTGTGTAAGCGATTGACTCTGGCGATTTAACCAATGCATCTTCATCAGAAAGGTGGTATCTATCAACAAACAAGCGTAGGACCCATCGGGACCTAGACTCCCCCGCAAGCGAGATAATTGGAGATGACCCACGTCCCCCGCCCTCGCCCGGAGAACCTCACTCGTCCTAATACCCCAAATAGGCCCTCGGGCTGAAGACATTATGGAAAAAATGAAAAGTTAATATAACTTAATTTTTTTTTGAAAGATTTTTGTTGTGTGCGGTTATGATTTGGTGTGTAATTTTTTAGGTGTTTGATTTGTGAGTTGTTGTCAGTATAGTTAAAAATCACACACCAAATGGATACATAGAGTTGGTACTGGCTTTTCAGCAAGCGCCAAGATAATGAAACAACTGACATATGGCCTACAGAGCTCGGCAGATGGAAGAGTACATATGAAAATGACGCAGAAGTAAGTTAGTTCGAGAACCTAAAGACGAGACAGTAAAGCACATCTGAAGATAGAGAATGGTAGTTACTTCCTCTACCAGATGCGCTAAACACAGATCGGCAGAGTCTTTACACTCCCAAATTACCTCACAAGGTGAGCTAGAGTTATGCACTGCAGAAGGACAGCCACCAGCCGATATCAACCAGAAATAAAAGATATACATAAGTTGTAGGAGTTAAGTAAGCCCGTTTGGATTCTCCTGTGGCTATTTTCTAAGCCAGAGATGAAAGCACCTGATGAGATGACGCTGAGTTATGAAAAAATACAAAAAAGAAAAAGGAAATGGCAGAGGATGTGCCTCATTGAAATCAACCGCCTAAGAAATTATCCACTCGGTCTTGCGATGGATATGGTGCGTCCCACTAAGCGCTAAAACCAGTGTGGTCGCATAAGTCTCACTCCAAATCCTCACAAATTGTGCTAGTATAGCACTGCAGCAGGACAGAAACAGCAGATCAACCAGAAAGTAAAATCTATATAATTGGCTATTGTAGGCGTAGTAAGCCGTTTGGATTCTCCTTTGGCTATTTCTAGCCAAGTATGAAAGCACACTGATGAGATGACGTGAGTTATGAAAAATAACAGTAAAATAAAAAAGAAACTGACCCAGACTGTGCCTAATTGAAATCCAACCCCTAATAAAAATATCCCACTTCGCGGTTGTTGCGATTGGATATGTGCGTCATAAGCGGCTAAACCGCCAGCGGGTCGCAAGTCCCTCAAATTCATCACAATTGGCTAGGATAATGAAACTGACAGAAGGACAGCCACAGCAGATCAACCAGAAATAAATAGATATAAAGCGTATTTGTAGGCGTAAGTAAGCGTTTGGATTCGTCCTTTGGATATGTTTAACCAAGTTATAAAAAGCACACTGATGGAGATGACGCTGAGTTAGAAAAAATAATGTAACATAAAAAGGAAATGGCAGACGTGCCTAATTGAAATCCAACGTAATAAATATCCCACTCGGTCTTTGCGATGGATATGTGCGTCACTAACGCTTAAACACAGCGGTCGCAAGTCTCACTCCAAATTCCTCACAATTGGCTGAGTTATGCACTGCAGCAAGACAGCCACCAGCAACAACAGCAATAAAATATATATACGCTATTGCTAGGCCGTAAGTAAGCGTTGATTCTCTTGGCTATTTTCTAACCAAGTCTGAAAGCACAGAATGAGATCGACGCTGAGTTATGAAAAATAAACGTTTAAAATTAAAAAAGAAATGGCAGACTTGTGCCTAATTGAAACCAACCGCTAGATACATATCCCACTTGGTCTTTGCGCTGGATTATGTGCGTCACTAAGCGCTAAACACAGCGTTGGTCGGCAAGTCTCACTCCAATCCTCACCAATTGGCTAGTATATGCACGCAGCAAGACAGCACAAGCAGATCAACCAGATGAAAATATATATAACGCTATTGATAGGGATTAAGTAGCGTTGGATTTCTTTGGCTTTCTAGCCAAGTATGAAAGCACACTGATGCGATGACGTGAGTTATGAAAAAATAAACGTTAACATAAAAACGGAAAATGGCGAATGTGCCTTAATTGAAATCAAACCCCTAATAAATTTCCACTTGCGGTCTTTGCGATTGGAATGTGCGTCACAAGCGGCTACACACACGCGGTCGAAAGTCTCACTCCAAATTCCCTAAGCATGATGGCTCAGTATATGCACTGCAGCGGACAGCCAACCAGAAGATCAACCAGAAAAAAATATATATAACGCTATTGTAGGGGGTAAGTAAGCCGTTTGGATTCCCTTTGTCTATTTTCTAGCCAAGTATGAAAGCACCACTACTGATGAGATGAACGCTTGAGTTATGAAAAATTAACGTAAAATAAAAGGAAGAAATGCTAGACTGTGCCTAATGAAATCCAACCCTAAAAATTTTATCCCACTTCGGTTCTTGCGATGGATAGTGCGTCAATAAGCGCTAAACACCAGCGGTCGGAAGTCTCACCTCCAAATTCCTCACAATTGGCGTGTATATGCCTGCCAGCAAGGACGAAACCCGCAGATCAACCTAGAAATAAAATATATAACGCTTATTGTAGGGTAAGTAAGCCGTTTGGATTCTCCTTTGGCTATTTTTTAGCCAAGTATGAAAGCACACTGAGGAGATGACGCTGAGTTATAAAATAATAAAAGTAAAATAAAAAGGAAATGGCAGACTGTGCCAATTGAAATCCAACACCTAATAAATTTGTCCCACTTCGGCTTGTGTAGGGATATGTTGCGACCACTACGCGCAAAACACAGCGGTCGCAAGTCTCACTCCAAATATCCTCACAATATGGCTAGTATATGCACGCGCAAGGACAGCACCAGACAGATCAACCAGAAATAAAATAATAAAGTATGTGGCGTAAGTAAGCCGTTTGGAGTCTATGTGGCTATTTCTAAGCCAAGTATGAAAGCACCACTGATTGAGATGACGCTGGAGTATATGAAAAAATAAATAAACGGTTAAAATAAAAAGAAATGCAGACTGTGGCCCTCATTGAAACAAACCCCAATAAATTTCCCAACTTTGGTGTTTGAGGTGGATTGTGGTCATAAGAGCTAAACATAACGGTAGCAAGTAACCCTGCAGAATTCCTCAAAAATCGGTTACTAGCTGCACTACTAGTGGCCAGCAAGCCCAGCCCCACAAGCAAACAAAAAAAACAAAAAGTATAAAGGTATGTAGCCCTGTAAGAAGGGCTGTTGTGGTTCTTGTGGAATCACTCTGCCTAACACATTTCAATAGAAACACCCTAACGGCTTTCCCTGACCAGCAGCAAGTTCTCTCCACTAGCGGCATCCAGACACAGATGATCCGAGCAAGCGGGCGCAGGCGGCTTATGTTCTATCCAGGGATCACCTGTTGGACAGCCAACCACTGGGTATCGACGTGTAAGGGTACACCAGTCATGCTGGGTGGAGTGCAGAGTCTCCATGGCTTGTGACGACCTCTGTTTCTGGCCGCCCAAAAAGCCAAAAACGGCAGGAGATGCCATTTTTAGAGCGGGAGAAAGTATTGTCGAGCACGAGCAGTTTCGAGTACGACTAATGCTCGAACGAGCCATTCAAGCTCGGAGACGAGTAGTCGCTCATTCTAGTAAAGATGTAATGATCTTAGAACTCACAGACTTGGAACAAACCTATTTCTCATGCTGTGGCTGATATGGTAACTGCTGTTGGCCTTTGCACCCATTTTGGAAGAGAAAGTAGAAACTGTAAATTAAGCTGCCCTCTAAATAGGGATTAGAACATGTTCCAGATAAGGGAACCCGTCCACACTATTTACACAAATAAGGTAGTATCCCCATATATTCAACTTTATAGTTTTATCTGGTAACTAAGCATGGATACATGGAGTCCAGGTGGGCGTGGTCCTCCTTCGGGCTGAATCCAGCAGCTTCTCTCCATCCGTATCTCTGATGCTGCTATTAATGTGCATGTAACCAGGGTGACATCATCGCAGGTCCTAAGTTTTTGTAGCATTAGGAACAGGCACTAAGCCATATGTCATGAAATCACACGCATATTATCACAAAAATCACAGCAGCCGCATGGAGAGGAGTAGAAGTCCATGGAGACTGCTGTGATTTCTGTGGTCAGATATGTACATGGAGTGCAGGTGGGTGGGCCATCCTCAGGCGTGATCAGCAGCTCTCCCCCATCTCTATCTCTGCTATGCTGACATAATGTCATTGTGACCAGGGTGACATCATCGCAGGTCCTATAGCTTTGTAGCATTGAACTGTACACAAGCATATTGTCATGAATCACAGCATATTTGATCACATGAAATCACCCAGAAGCAGGAGAGCAGTAGAGTCCATGGAACGCGGTGATGTTATGTGGTGCAGCTAGTACATGGGGTACAGTTTTCATATTAGTAGCTCAGTCCTTTGATGATGTCACCCGCACATGATTAGCCTGCCCCCGGTGACTCGCTCCAAAAGCTGCATAGATACAGGCAAGATAAACTTGATTTAAGGGGACCGCTGAGGGAGGGAAACTATTTTAGTACAAGCAGGGGCAGATGGTATTAGAGACTTCTATGAGTACAATGCCTCAAACACGATCGCACTACTGTATTTGTGAACAATAGGGGATTGAAGCGGTTCCCTTTAAGGCTTTGTCTTTACAAAAACGTTGTTCCGTTCGGCCATACCTTGGAGAGCACACGCCAGGGCGCTGTGAGGAGGGTATAGAAAGCAGTGGGTTTACCCACCCCTCACCATAGGAAATAAGTTGCATGGCCGTTAATAAGGGTAAAAAGGTATAGAGGCTTTATCTTTTCCCCGTTGTACAGGTTGCTACAGCCGTGTATGAGGATGTATATCCCTATGGCTCCCACACAAATAAATTGCAGGTATCTGAAAATATTCTTAATTTTGTTTCTTTTAAAATTATCTCATCACATGTTTTATTCTGAGATTTAGGATATAAATGATGAAATATGCTTAAATACGCTGTCTTATGTTAGGATATATTTACATAGGACTACACAATGACCTTGACTTATTTTGATCTCCAGTGTAAATATATATATATTAACCCCTTAACGCTCTGCGCCGTAGCTCTACGGCGCAGAGGTGTAAGGGATGTATGAAGGGCTCACGGGCTGAGTCCTCCTCATACAAAGGTGGGGTTTGCATAACGCATATAAACCCCCACACGCTATAACCGCGGTCGGTGCTAGCACCGATCGCGGCTTATAACACCACCCCCCCCCGTTGCCGCGGCAAAGTCGCCGGCGGCACTTATAAGGAGGCGGGCGCGGGTGACGCCCATCTTTATTTCGATCGCCGCGCCCCGAACGTCATGGGGGGCGGCGATCGGTTGCCATGGTTCAAAAAGACACGAGGCTATCTGCAGCTGCAGATTCGTTACAATGAGCCAGTGGCTCATGTAATGAATGTGCGTGCAAAAATGCCATATATTGCAATCAGAAAGTATTGACAGTATATGTGCAGCGATCTGACCATCTAGGGTTAATGTACCCTAGATGGTCTAAAAGATTAGATGAAAAAAAAAAAGGAAAAAAAAGTTTAAAAAATAAAATAAAAATGAATAAAATATTAAGTTCAAATCACCCCTTTCCCTAGAACAGATATAAAACATAATAAACAGTTAAAAATCACAAACATAGTAGGTATCGCCGCGTCCCAAAATGCGCCCGATCTATCAAAATATAAACAAAACGGTTACAGGCGGCGGGTACCTCACGAGGCGGGAAATAGCGGCCCAAATGTCCGAAATGCGACTCTTTACACACATTTTTACATAACAAAAAAATGAAATAAAAAAGATCAAAATGTCGCACAGACGTCAAAATGGTTGTAGCAAATGAAAATGTCGCTATTTCGCAAAAAAATGACCCCTCACACATCTTCCGTGCGCCAAAGTATGAAAAAGTTATTAGCGTCAGAAGATGGCAAAAAATTTTTTTCCTTTTTGTACACATTCGTTTAATTTTTGAAAATGTATTAAAACACAATAAAACCTATATAAATTTGGTATCACCGCGATCGCACCGAACCAAAGAATAAAGTAGGCGTGTTATTTGGAGCGAAGAGTGAAGTGTGTAAAAACTGAGCCCACAAGAACGTGACGCACGTTTCGGTTTTTTAAAAATTTTTCAACAATTGAGGAATTTTTTTTTCAGGCTTCGCAGTACGGCATGTTAAATAAATAAAAAAATACGGGAAAGTAAAATTTGTTACGCAACAAAATAACCCTCACACAGGTCTGTACACGGAAAAATTAAAAAGTTATGTTTTGAAGTTGGAGAGCGAGAAATGACCGAAAAAACCCTCCGTCCTTAGGGGTTAAAGCCCTTTAAAAAATCTGTTTGCAATGTTCTGATGCTATGTTAGTTTTCTGTGACAGTTGCAAAAAGGTGCACTATGAACTATTCCTTATGTCAAAAATATCTTTAACCCCTTAACGCTCTGCTCATAGCTCTTCGGCGCAGAGGTATAAGGGATGTATGAAGAGGGCTCACGGGTCTGAGTCCTCTTCATACAAAGGTGGGGTGTTTTGCATTTGCACAAAACCCCCACCGCTAATAACCGCGGTACGGTGCTTGACACCGATCGCGGCTATTAACCCTCTCAAAGCCGGCATCTTTTTTCCGATCGCCACGCCCCGAACGTCATCGGGGGCGGCGGATCGGTTACCATGGTAGCCTCGGTCTCTTTTGACACGAGGCTACATGGGCTTATGCAGGTTCGTTACAATGAGCCAGTGGCTCATTGTAATGTATGACCGTAGAAAATGCCATATATTGCAATACTGTAGTATTGCAGATATATGGTAAGAGCGATGCTGACCATTCTAGGGTTAATGTACCCTAGATGGTCTAAAAAATTGTGAAGAAAAAAAAGTTTAAAAAATAAAAAAATTAATAAAATATAAAGTTCAAATCACCCCCTTCCCTAGAAGGATATAAAACATAATAAACAGTAAAAATCACAAACATCATTAGGTATCGCCGCTGTCCAAAAAGCCCGATATATATCAAAATATAAAAACGGTTACGGGCCGGCGGTGACTCCGAGGCGGGAAATGGCGCCCAAATGTCCGAAAATGCGACTTTTACACCTTTTTACATACATAAAAAACGAATAAAAATGATCAAACATGTTGCACAGACCTCAAAAATGGTAGCAATGAAAACGTCGCTCATTCGCAAAACAAATGAAACCTCACACCTCTCCGTGCGCCAAAGTATGAAAAAGTTATTAGCGTCAGATGATGGCAAAAATTTTTTTTTCTTTTTGTACACATTCGTTTAATTTTGTAAATATATTAAAACACAATAAAACCTATATTAAATTTGGTTCACCGCGATCGCACCGACCAAAGAAAAAGTAAGCGTGTATTTGGAGGAAGAGTGAAAGTCGTAAAAAACTGAGCCCACAAGAACGTGACGCACCGTGACGTTTTTTTTAATTTTTCCACATTTGGAATTTTTTTTTTTCGGCTTCACAGTACACGGAATGTTAAAATAAATAAACATCACGGAAAGTAAAATTTGTACGCACAAATAAGCCCTCACACAGGTCTGTACACGTAAAAAAATGAAAAAGTTATGGATTTTTTTGAGTGGAGAGTGAGAAACGGCCGAAAAACCCTGCATCTTAGGGTTAAAGGGGTTTTGGCACAACACAAGTTAGGCCTATCAACAGAATAGCGCCTTACTTGCTCATCAGTGGGGGTCTCAGTTATGAGACCCCCGCAGATCACGAAAACGAGGAGTCTGATGGGGTCCCATGTACCACCATTGGACCCCTCGTTGCTCTGTGAAAGTAATGGACCAGAGTGCCACACATGACCGTTCTGCTCCATTAATCTGTATGGAACTGCCGTAAAATTGCCGAACACCGTGCTCACCGATCTCTGTCAGCTCCTTAGAGATTATTGGAGCAGAACAATCATGCACAGCCGTCTACTCCATTACTCTGACAGAGCAACGAGGTACTGACGGAGGTACGTTGGACCCCATCGGACCCCTCGTTTTTGTGATCTGTGGGGGTCCCATCACTGAGACCCCCACCGATCAGCAAGTTAGGCCCTATCCTGTGGATAGGGCCTAACTTGTGTTCATGGGAAAACCCCTTTACCGTTTTAAAATTTGTTGGAAATAAGGTCTACATCAAAGTGACTTTGCTTTGGTCTATGTTCATTTGGAAGTGTTGGAAGGTTGTAAAACTGCAACTACACCACAACTGCGCCAAAACAATGCCATACATGGACAGATCACGGTACATCACCCCACTGAACTGATGAAAGCTGATGCAAAGCTGTAGTGTATAAGTTTAGGGAATGTTGGACCACTCATACAGCTACATGCAGTAAGTGCAAGTGTGTATCAGGACCTTCTTCAACAAAACGTGGTTCCTTCTTTTCATTCATCGATCAATCAGTCAGATGTTTTCATGCAGGACAATCCCCCTGTCACACAAAATGGGTGAAAAAGTTCTTTGAAACAGAAAACACTGAAAGAACTGTGGAAGGGTCTGGAAGAAGAGAGGGCAAAAATCTACTAGTGATGTCCTGTGGCTGCAGATGTGCTGAAATCAACTTCATTTGGGATCCCAAATCCCCAGGTTCTGATGTGTTTTATCCTACAGGGAGAATGACTGCAGGGGTGTGGAGGTCAACTTTTGCATTGCAACTGCTGCTTTCTGTACCATGATCCTCAGAAATATGTGACATGTTGTTTAATTGTTGTGGAGCATGAATTGAATTTCTTCTGCAATCTGTGTATGGGATTGTCATGAACCCTATACACTACACTGCTATTGTATCAAGCTGCAGATTTACCGCAAATCTTCAGGTAATACGCAATGTGGACAGGTACTCTGTTTTGTGGCTTGAAAAAACCCTTTGATGGAGGGGGCCCCAATCATAATCTTGCTGTGGGACCAGCCTTTCTAGTACACCTCTGATTGTAAGATGATGTGCCACTAATTGAAAAAATTGTGCCAAAATTGTGGTACAGTTTTCCGGTATTAACGATTTCTGGGGCTACAAGGTAAGAAAGTCTTTAACTGCACCCATTTTATCACATGGGTATTATTAAAAAAGGAGAAAAATAAGGTGAAAAACTTCTCACCCAATAACCAGGCAATGCAAGGCCGGTCCAAAGACTGCTGAGCCGAGGTCAATGGTAGATTCCAAACATGGGTCCACATTAATTAAAAACAGAGCAAACTGTACTATATATGTGAGGTGTGCAGAGTGCGCCAGATTCATGAATTGTTTTACACGGTTTTCATGAATCTGGCGCACCATGCACTGCACTGGAAGTGTGCAATATTTCTTTTGGTGCACTTTGTTCATGCTGCAGAGTTGTGGCACAAGCAGAACTGTGGTGCAGGGTCTTGTCGGACACAGCGCAACCACGGCACAGAAATGGTGCAAACACTTTATAAATACATGTACAGCAGTTTGCATGTTCTTTGCAGAGCAAAGTAAGACAGAAAACTGGCACAAACACTTTAATAAATGTGGGCCATGGTGTTCCTTTTATTAAATTTTATTAGTTGTTAACTATATAAAGTTATGTGATATATGTGTATACACTGCAACGGGAAACACCACATTTAAAACTATGGGCTTTTACGGATTAACAATTAGTAGAGAGCATATTTCCTAAGGTGATGGCCTTTTTACTGGAGAAATAAGGCATATGTATCAGTCTGGCTTTGTCGTCTGTTTATTTTCTTGGCTTTTCTGATGTCAGATGTATCTTAGCATTTTCTGCTTAGTGATACATGTGGCATTTGATCTTTATTGAATTTGCACATTTTTAAAACAAAAGTCTCCAAAAGACGCAATCAGTTCTAAGCTTATTTCTTTCTTTTTTTTAACTGTTTTGTTGAAAACTATACATGCAATAAAATATCAATGACCGCATGCAAGCGAGATATCATTTTGCACAGGATATGAATACAGGATTACATGTAATTGTAGAGACATTGTGGGACATTAATCATAGTGGGGGTCATTTACTAAGGGCCCGAATTGTTTTTTTCATCGGGTTTCTCAAATGTTTCCGTTCTGACATGATTTTCCCTGAATTGCCCCGGGTTTTTGGCACATGCAATCGGATTGTGGTGCATCGGCGCCAGCATGCATGCGACAGAAATCGGGGGGGGGATGTTCGTCGGAAAACCCGACGGATTCGGAAAAAACGTGGAGAAGTCCGGCGGACTTCAGCGCAGCAGCGACACCTGGTGGACATCGGGCACACTACCTTAGTGAATCGCCGGAAGACCCGAATCCTCAACGGAGAACGCGCCGCTGGATCGCGACAGGACCGGTTAAGTAAATGTGCCTCAGTGTGTGTCAGGTTCGCCTATTTTTGTGCCTGGTTTGTTCCCTTTCCTGTTTTGAAATTTATGGGGAACATTAATAATAGTTTTTTAGACAGCTTTTGATGTTTTTGTGCGCAAAAATCTGGCGCAGTTTGTTAAGTTGGCACATTTATGCGCCATTTTCTGCCACACAGCAAAGTCCGGCAGTCATACTTTTGAATGCCTGTGCCTTATCTGACATAGTGAGTGCCTGCTATACAGATGTTTGTGCGGCATCTATCACTAATTTGATGAACCTACTCTGAGCAGGTGCACTTCCAAAAAAATCTTCACTTTTCATTACTAAAAACACAGTTTTTCGTTTGCCAAATGAAAAATTACCTATATGCAACTTAAAAAATCCTTCAGCTCAGTTTTAAAATGTAAAATTTCACCAGTCTCCATTTCCTGTAAATTATAATAAAAAAGGCAAAGACTCATTTCAGCAAGATTTTTTTTATTTTTACATATCTGTAAATTTTAGTCCCTGCATTTGCATCACAATGATACCTTTCTGTGAAAAAATGAAGCCCTGAACGTTCTGTCACATTTGTTGAATCTTGTTCCATTATTAGTCTCAAATGAGATCTACTTTGAAGGGTAAAAATTAGAGACAAATTTGGCGCAAAATTAGGCGCTAATGAATCGGACATGTGACAATTCCAAACGCATTTACTAAGGCAGAACTAGATCATTCATAGATCACAAGCCAAAAAATGAGCAAACCAGGCGCAAAAATAGGTGAACCTGACACCCACTATGATTGATGTCCCCCGATGTATGTTGTTTTTTTTTCCTTATTAAATGCGTTTTGAATTTTCATCTGACCGATTCATTTGTGCCTAATTTTGAGCCTATATTGTCGCAACTTATTCACCTATAAAGTAGAACTCATATGCGACCAATAAGAAAGCTAAAATGAGAAAAGGTGACAGAAAAGTCCTAGCTTAATTTTTGCACAAAAAAGGGAATTCTTGTACAATATCCAGGCATCAGAAAAAGGGACATACAAGTGAAGCTGACCGCCAGGCTGCCCTTGCCACTTTAGGAAGCCGATGAACCCGCTCAACTCGACTCGCTGGGTTCTCTGCCTAGTTACCAGGTAGAGAATAAAACTAAATTTTCAGCTTTTGTAAGCATCGCTGGTGTAAGTTGAAAAAGGGGAGCCCTAAGGACTAAAGGGCGCTATGGGAACCTGTGTCAGATTACAGTAATTTTTTTGAAACAGCGGTGACAGGTTCCCTTTCAGACTGACTATCTAACAACACAGTATTAGCAGAACTGCCCCATTCGGGTGTATAACATGATAGAGGGTAACATGAGTCTGTATTTCCCTATCTATATAACCCAAATATTTTTGGATAGAGGAATCTAGTACTGTCACAACAAATCACAGATTGAGAAGCTTTCTATTCAGTTCCAGCTCAAACATGTTAAGAATAAATGAGTTGATCTTGGGTATACTAACAAATGCATAAACATACCTTTCATCATTAGGAAACAGAGTCTGATAACCTCCAGTGGTCCAGTTCTGATGCATTCCGTCTAAGGCAGAAGTATTTTCGAAACCTGCTATTCCATCTGTGCATTTCATGCTTTAGTATTGCCGCTGGCGGTTCTGTTCCCTACAGATGGCTTTAATAACTGCTTCTCTTAAAAAAAAAATTTGCTTCCTTCTGATAATACTGTGAGTACGAATTCAGTTTGGCCATTTTAGTCTGTAGTTTTTCCCCTTCTTCCCCTAGGGTTAAAGTGAGCATTCAGCTGGGGTGGTAAATGAATAATGGATGCCCCGTTATTGAAATGAAATTTATCTGTTGCCTTTCAGCATTTTGATGCAGCCGCTAGTTAAAGGTTTTTAGTTTGTTGAAGGGCGATTGTTCCTACCATGCAGTTCTCAAATACCTTAGAGGAGAGGAAATATTATTATCTTAATGTCTGCATCCCAGAAGAAATTCACTTTCTGGACTTCAGCTGATGAGGTTGAAACAGAATCAGTGTTTCTTTTTTTTCCCTTTTTATTTTCTCTTTGATTGTCTCGTTCTTAACAATGTATTAGTAATGTTCAAACATTTTTCTAAACTATAGACAAAGAACAAATTCCTTAGCTGCACAAAGCACATGTACTGAGTCTCCAGGCAAAAGGGTCTCTAATACAAGCACATAATTCATTTTTATAAAGGACTTTTTTTCAACTGTTTAAATAGGAAAACCGTTCCGTACATTATGGTCGTCCTATCTATTTAGTCAGAATCTCGCCCATTCGCATGAGACAATTAAATCTGGGGATTCGTCCACATGTCCCTGTCAATGTGTAGCTACCCTATTATTTGTGCGTAAATCTCCTGCATGTCATGGGTGCTCCTGCGACCCACGTTGCAGGTGCACCCGTGTCCCTCTTCGCTGCCCGGGACCCCTGCCATCTTCTTTAACTTGCCGTGTTCCAGCGCTGGCCGGCCGTCTTTTCTGTTAAATGTCCGGCCCTTTCCTGTATCCCCTGCTGGATCTTTGTGCTCTGTTCCTGAGAGAAAGCTGTATTCCTTACCTTGTGCGTTTAAACTGTTCCTGTGCTACCCGTCCTGACCTACCGCTACGTCCCCGACTCTGATCCTGTGTTGCCTGTCTCGATCTTCTTCCTCTCCCCGACAACACTCCTGCCTCACGTACTATGCCTTGGCCGCCACCACAGACAAAGTCACACCTGTGGAGCGACCTGGTGGCACTACGCCGCAGCTTTGTGGCGGGCTCTGGTGAAAATCGGGTACCACTTAAACTACCAGTTGTCGGCTTACATCATCGTATGCGAAGGTTCACTACCCCTGGTGCCTGACACTGCAAATTATTATACAATTATAGTATATGAAATTTGCCATATATTATATATATGTATGTCAGGCTTGCAGGTGTGGATCCTCTGGACCACTGCAGACGATGACGTAAGCCACTACCTGGGACCGGAGTCTAAGTGGTACCCGGTTTTCACCAGAGACCACCGCAAGGCAGGTTAGACAAGCTGCGGCGTGGTATCACCAGGTGGTTTCTCAAGCGTGACTTGTCTGCAGTGGCGGCCAAGGTAGAAGTACAGAGACGGCAGACAATCTTGTAGTTGAAGTCCAGGCACAAGGTGCAGAGGTGCAACATCAGAGTCCGGTCCAGAGTCAGCAACAGGAGGTCCAAGCAGAAGGGTACGGGAACACAGCACACAGGACAGTAGCACGGAGGAACACTGGTACACAAGAACACGGAGGAGCTCAGGTAACACAGGAACACGGAGGAGGTCAGGTAACATTGGAACACGGAGGAGGTCAGGTACACAGGAACGCAGGAATCGCAGGCAAATCGCAGAATAGCTTTCTCTCAGGCTGTGAGGCACAAAGATCGCAAGAGTCTAAGGAAGGTGCAGGGTTTTTAAAGGGGAATGATCAGCTCAGTGCACCATTAGCGGGTGCACTGGCCCTTTAAATTTCATGCTGAAAAAAAGCAAAGGGGAGCCATAGGAAACCAGGGATCGCCTCACAGCAGTCGGCCGGCATACGTGCGGAAGAGATCCGGAGCAGGGGGAGAGGAATTCTGCGCTTGCACCGCGCTACTGCGAGTACGCTACGGCGGAGCACGGGTGAGCCCGCGACCCGTGTATGTTGTCGCGGGACCACCCGTGTGACAGTACCCACCTCCCCCTTCGGCCTCCCTTTTGGGGTTGTAAAAATCTCTGTAGTAGATCATGGTCCAGGATGTGTGTCTTCAGGTCCCCAAGATCTTCTCCTCAGGCCCGAACCCCTTCCAGTCAACCAGAAGAACGCTTACCCTTTATGTCTCATGTCCAGGATCTCCTTACCTCATTAATATCCGAGGAGTAGCCACGGGCAGGAGGAGGTACTTGCCGGGAGAAGCGGTTCAGGTTTGAGGCGTGTGAGTGACTTTTCGGCAGACGGATATACAGGAACCCACAAAAAATCCTGCACATTTGGCCAGATCTGGCCACCAATAATAACTGGGAAATAAGGGCTGGCTAGGAACGCTGCACCCCAGGTGTGTCCAGCCACACGAGAGCAATGTCCCCATGTCAGGATCCTCTTCCGAAGGGGAGGTTGATGTACGTCTTGTCCTGGTGGAAGCTGCCGAAGGTCCACTGGAGCTGCAAGGTACCAGACGTTCTGGAGGAACAATATGACTAGGTACAGGGTCTTCTCCCACCACATGAGGCACGGGAGAGCTAACGGAGAGGAGCATCGGCCCCACATTCTCTCTGCAGAGACGGAAATGATGAGAAAATTGAAAGATGGGCGAGAAAATAGAGGACCAACGAGCCTATCTTGGATTGTGAGACGTGGGGCGTCTGGAGGTACAGAGGTTTTTTGATCGGTGTAGAAGTATTAACTGGAAAACGAGCACCCCGAGAAGATAACGCCATTCTTCCAAGGCAAGTTTTATGCCAGAAGCTCTCGATGTCACAATAGGGATATCCGTTCACAGCTGAAAAGGTCTTGGGAGAAGAATCACAGTGAACCACACAAATCCTAGCAGGAATCTTTGATAGTTGATTAGCCCTACTGGAGGCAGTGGCCGGTGCAGGATGTCAGGACACTTTGCAGGGTCCAATCTGAGTCCCTTGTCTGAAATAATATATCCAAGGAACGGGAGGCTCTTCTGATGAAATATACACTTCTCCAGCTTAGCGTAGAGGCAATTGGCCCTTAGGCACCTGAGAACCTGCCGTACATGGGCCTGATGGGATGCAATGTCCGCAGAGAACACCAGAATGTCGTCCAAGTATACCACGACACAGGCATAGAGTAAGTCTCTGAAAATGTCATTGACAAAGTCCTGAAATACCGCCGGAGCATTACAGAGACCAAAGGGCATAACAAGGTACTCGAAGTGCCCATCTCGAGTATTGAAGGCGGTCTTCCACTCATCACCTTCACGTATGCGTATGAGATTATATGCCCCTCGCAGATCTAACTTGGTGAAGATCTTGGCACCCCGTAGCCGGTCAAAAAGTTCAGTGATGAGAGGCAAAGTCACCGTGACTTTGTTGAGTCCGCGGTAATCTATGCACGGACAAAGGGAACCATTGTTCTTGGATACAAAGAAGAAGCCAGCACCCGCGGGAGAAGGCTTTGGGATGAATCCCTTCTGCAAATTTTCCTTAATATAGGCAGACATAGCCTCCGTCTCCGGCACCAACAAGGGGTATACTCGTCCTTGTGGAGGGGTTGTGCCCGGCAGTAAATCAATGGGACAGTCATAGGGACGGTGTGGAGGCAAGATCTCTGCTTGTTTTTATGAAAAGACATCGGCATAGTTGTGATAGCATGCTGGTAGACTCCTCAGAAGCTTGTCAATCAAGTTAGTTGACAAGACAGACACAGGGCGAGGAACTTCCAAGCAGCGAGACTGACAGTCCAATCCCCAACTGAGAACCTCTCCCGTCCTCCAATTAAGGACTGGTGCGTGGCATTGCAACCAGGGAAGACCTAGCAGGAGAGGTGAAGTAGAACGTGGCAGAACCAGGAAGGACAAAATTCTCCTTGTGCAGAGCACCAACCTGCATAGTTATTGGCCTAGTGCGGTATGGTACCGGATCAGAGAGAACTTGTCCACTGACAAATCACCAGTGGCTTGTCAAGTAGAACTACTGGAATATGATACCGGGTAACCAGTGCAGAGTCCATGAAATTCCCCGCGGAACTGGAGTCTAGGAAGGCAGAGATCTGGATCTGGTCGCCGGTACCAACGCTGAGAAGCACCGGAATCATCAGGCGTGGAGAAGCACTGCTTACACGTAGGGACGCTTCTCCAAAGAACCCTAGGTGCTGGCGTTTCCTGGACGTTGGGGTCGGACAGGACAAGAGGCAAGAAAATGGTCAGGACTAGCGCAATAGAGACAGAGGTTTTCCTGGCGTCTTCTGTTATGCTCCTGGGATGACAATTTAACTCTATCCACCTCCATGGGCTCCTCTGCAGATGGAACAACTGAAGGCTCCTTGAATGGTCTTTGGAAAGCTGGAGCTAAGCGAAGAATGCGTCGTGGGCGGACTGGAAGTTGCTCAAAACTTGAGTGGCTAGGGAAATGAGACCACTCAGAGAAGATGGTATTTCACGAGCAGCCAGAGCATCCTTAACTTGAGATGATAAACCCTTCTTGAAAGCGGCAGACAAGGCAGCGTCATTCCAGGAAAGTTCTGACGCCAAAGTACGGAACTGGACCACATACTCTCCCACGGAGGAATTTCCCTGGCGCAAGATCAATAAGGCAGACATGAATTCAGACAAAAAGGCCACGCAAGCAGAAGGGTACGGGAACACAGCACACAGGACAGCAGCACGGAGGAACACTGGTACATGGGAACACGGAGGAGCTCAGGTAACACAGGAACACGGAGGAGGTCAGGTAACACTGGAACACGGAGGAGGTCAGGTACTCAGGAGACACAGGAACGCAGAAGACACAGGAACGCAGGAATCGCAGAATAGCTTTCTCTCAGGCTGTGAAGCACAAAGATCCGGCAAGAGTGTAAGGAAGGTTCAGGGTTTTTAAAGGGGAAGTGATCAGCCAGTGCACCAATTAGCGGTGCACTGGCCCTTTAAATTTCCTGAAGATGCCGCGAGTGTGCGCCCTAGGAGGCGGGGACGCGCGCGGCCGGAACCTGGCAGCGATTCCGGAGTGGGGAGAGATGAGTCGCGCCGGCACTGCGCCTGCGAGCCCTGGGGAGACAATTTTTCATACTATGTAGTTCTTCAGGTTAGTGGTAGATTGTGGTTAATATGCTTTGCATTCAGGGGCGGACTGGGAATTTAAAATGGCCCTGGAAAAAACTACAAAAGTGGCCCCATTTTATGGGCGGAGTAAAAACAAGTGGGTGTGGTCAGATTATGTGTGTGGAGTTATAACAGACAAATTGTTGGTAGATGGCCTTACTAGCAAAAGATGTTCTTGTTTTGCATTAAAAAAAAAAAAAACATCATACTTACCTCTTTGGCGCAGGTTTCTTCCTGTCCCTGGTCCTCGGTAGCTTGGTGTAGAGGCGCGGGATAGTGACGTCACTGCTCCGCGCCTCTTACACCAAGCCGCGGAGCTACATGGAGGCAGGCGACAGCTGACGTCTGGTACGTGTCAGCCTCCTCCACGCTACGCAGGTCGCGCAATGACGTCATTTGCGCGACCTGTGCAGCTGCGTGTACACACAGACGCAGAAGTAGCGGTGCTGCGCTGCGTCTGTGTGCAAATTACTAGTACCTGCATTGTACGATTCGTACGATGAGGTACTATACATTAAATTAAAAATTATAGGGAGGGAGTGCGGGGCCGGACCAGCTCCGGACCGGCCCCAGACCGGCCCAGGACCGACCGGCCCACCGGGAAAATTCCCGGTGGGTACAATGGCCAGTCCGCCCCTGTTTGCATTTATTTATAGTAGGCTGTGCAGAGTACATAAAGTTCCAGATCCTGCACTATTTGTCCTCTAGGATGAGAGGAGGGGATCAGGCACCATGACTGTAGTAATCTTCTTATATTTGTTATCCACAGCCAACTTCCTTCTAAAATTACCTTTTAAAATGATGCTAATAAGCTAGAAGGTCTCTGCGGGGCGTTACCATAGCCCCTCCGTGCTGCAGCTTCACATGCTGTTACACTGTGCAAGAGCACTTCTCCCCTCCCACTGTGCAGCAAGCAAAGAAAAGAGAGAAAAATACAGAGGAAAGCAAGAGCGGAGGCCTGCTCCTGCACAGTGTAACAGCCTGTAAAGCTACAGCAAGGAGGGGCTCTGGTAAAGCCCCCAGAGCTCTTCTTCTTTATTAGCATCATTTTCAAAGTTGATTTTAGAAGGAAGATGGATAACAACTATAAGAAGATTGCCACAGTCACGGTGCCTAAATCTATGAGCAAGTGCCCCTGGTTTATCATGATTGATTTTGATTTCCTTTAATGCATGACCTGTGCTGTACCTTCAGCTCATATATAACTGTACTTTTGCTGATGTATGTAGAGGTTGTATGGACAAGCTCACATAGCCAATATACCTTACAACAATGACAATTGATTTGGCCACACAAGACCTTTTTGAAGTGCAAGTAAGTGCATGCACTTTAGGAATAGTAACAGTATAGCAGCGGCAGATTGGGCTTTATACTCTTGTACAGCTGAAGTGGAAAGACAAAGGAAAAACTAAATACACGTATACATTATTGTGACTTTTACAGTAGTCAGCAAACATTTGTTTAGAGTGGGGAGTTGCCATTGCCAGTCTATAATGTTTTTGTTAATAGTTCACCAACAGTTATGTAATAAATTGATTGAATTTCAGCCCAGTTGGGCAAGACATGGCTTATGTTTTCCCTAGCCATCTGTGTATGTAAAAACAAAGTATTACATGTACTCAGCAGAGCTCCAGTAATCTAGCAAAAGTTATTTTCCCATTCAGTCACCCATTTATATTAATGGATGGTTGCTGCTAAAACAAAGGATGCATGAATTCACCTTTTAAAGGGTTTGGATGATCAATTCTGCTGAACTGTTCTCAAAACGTTGTACTCTTTTATCCTTCTTTTTAGTAAATATCATAGTTTATAGTCTGTAGTGAATAGTAAATAGTATTTATTCGATATTCAAGGGCTGTTCAGCCAGACTTTGCATTCCCATATAATATTATGGCATGTTCTCATTCATAGGATTGCACTAAAGGTTTCTAAAGATCCCAATGGTAGTCACTGCAACTACAGCATTTGCTTTAAAGTTTTCAGACTATTTCATTTACCAGTTTTATTTGCATTTAAAATTCTATGGAGAACTCAAAACTGCTGTACAGTCAGGGGGCTAAACGTGTTCTAAGATGCCTAGAAATAATTTATAGTATATATTCGAGTATACGCCAAGTTTTTTAACACAATTTTTGTGCTGAAAAAGACCCACTTACACCGCATGTACTTAAGTAAAAGCCAACTCAAGTATAAGCTGAGGTACCTAACTTCACCACAAAAAAATGGGAAAACATATTGACTCGAGTATAAGCCTGGGGGGGGATGCAGTCACTACACTCTAATAAAATGTTCAGTATTCAACCCTTGTTAATAAAATGTCCAGCAGAGCATCCCTCATTAATAAAATGTCCAAAGCAGAGCACCTCCATTAAGAAAATGCCCTTTGCAGAACCCCCATTAATAAAATAATCATAACCAAGCCCTCCATTAATAAAATGCCCATAGCAGAGCACCCCCCAGTAATAAAATGTCCATGGCAGAGCTCCCCCATTAATAAAATGTCCAGAGCAGGAACCCCTTTAATAAAATGTCCAGAACAAAGCACACCCATTAATAAAATGTCCAGAGCAGAGCCCCCTTAAACAAATAAATGTACTACTTGCCCACCAGTGTCCCTTTTCTCCCCGCAGGAAGTTTTCGGGTTCCAGACATTGCTGGCAGATACACGTCTATATATCAGCAGGCAGCAACTTTGCGACGTGATTTTGTGTGCACTGGCATCATAGGTTTTATACATTTACAAAAATTAAAACCTCCTGTACAAATATATCATGATCGGGTGTTTTTGGACACACCTAATGTGTGTATGATTTTTACTCTTCATGTATATTTATTGCAGTTCTAGGGAAAGGGGGGTGATTTGAATTTTTATGTTTTTTATTACAATTTTTTATTTTTTTTATTTTTACTATTTTCAGACTCCCTAGGGTACTTTACCCTAGGTTGTCTGATCGATCCTATCATGTACTGCCATGCTACAGTATGGGGATTTTCCACCTCATTCATGCAAATCTCACATGAATAGGTTAATCCGAGACAGCCTCGGGTCTTCTGAAGACCCGAGGCTGTCATGGCGACCGATCTCTGCTCCCCGATGAGGTCTAGCATGGGCGCCGCCATCTTTTTGAAGCAGCTTTGCCAGCGGTGATTGCGGGGATATCACCCCCGATCAGTGCTAGCACCTGCGATCAATGCTGATTACCGGCTAAGGAGAGGGCTCAGCCCGTGAGCCCTCTCCATGTACCCACACTCGACACACGCCGGTAAGGACTTTTATCTATTTATCTATCAGAAAAACAAGTGTGTTGACTTGCACTTGTGTGTATAGAGACCAGTCATATGTTTATTTATACATGCATAGACATATTTAAACATATATTGGGAGATGTGTGGGACAGGATATTAGGTAATTTACCAATACACAACTATAAAAGTTTTGCTCCGCTTTCTTGATATGTAAAGTAAAGCCTAACTATACTACCCCCCCCCCCCCCCACACTTACTAACACATTTCAAAAAACAGGTAAAGTGGCCAACCCCTTTAAGCCTTTCATGACCGATGGTCATTGCTGGTTAAATGTCCAGCTCAATTTTTGACATTCTGCTTATATCTCTCTGTAAAAGCATTACATATCATAACAAATTTTACTTTATTTTAAAGACATGGGAGACTTTTTCTTTATATTATCTTTTAATAAGTTTTAATATTAATTACATATTTAATATTTCCCAATAATTGACTACAAATGTGAACATTATAAGATTTTTTGTCATTTTTCCAATTAAAGTGTTTTTATATAAATAGTACGGTAACTTTTTCCAAACTATGTTATAAATATGTACAGCAGTACTCCATCACCCTTCCCCAGGTTCAGCTACAGATGCAGAGGGTGCATGTACTTCTGCAATAATGAAAAGAGAAAGTGTTTCCTGCAGCTTCTTCTATATTCTGCCTTTAGCTGACAGGCTGGAGGGGGGACACACATAAAATACCTATATCTCCTGAACCCTTACACCTAGAAACAATATTCTAGTGTCAAATTAAACAGGAGAGTTTCCCCTTAAATAGACATATGATTGTGTATGGATGCTTAACAAAACCGGAGATATCCACTCTCGGTAATAGAAAGCTGTACAGAAAAATCTTTTTTAGTATAAATTTGAGAGTGAATATCTCTGGCTCTGTGAGGCATCCATATACAATTTACAAATCATGTTAAGAGATTCTCTTGTTTAATATGACACTAGAATTGTGTTTCTAGATGCTAGGGTTCAGGAGATATAGGTGTTTGAAGTTGGCCACTGTCATGAATATCCTATTGGCAATGTGTCACAGTAAGCGCTGCCATATATTTACCTGGAGCGTTGTGAAGAGGTTAAGCTTATTCAGTTATGAAGAGCCTGTTTATCCATTGAATTTATGCATATTACAATATGTTGCCTATACAAGAAGCCAACATTTTCTTTGTATTATAACATATAGCTCTGCCGTCTACATATATCTTAATTTGTATCAGGACAATGGGGGAGATTTATTAATCTGTCCACGACACAATTCTGTCGTAGTTTGCACAAAAAAACTGCCTGCACCACATTTATAAAGGATTTTAGACAGGTTTATGGCTGTCCTACGACTAGCTGGACAAAAGGGGCGTGGCGTTGCACCAAAAATGTCTGTGCGCCAGAAATGCTGCTAACCCTCCAGAACCGTGTCGTAAAGTAAACCAACTAATAGAAGATGTCGAGTACGACTAGACGGTCCTATACTACTGTAGGACAGCATTAGACACTTTTATAAATTCGCTGTAGAATAAGACTTTCTTGTCTAACTCTGCACTGTCTAACCTTAGAACACTTTTTATGACTGCCCAAACATGTATGTCTATTATAGAAAAGACAACACTCCCTTTGAAAAGCAAGTCAGACCTGACTATTGTGTCTTATATATAAGACTTTCATGTTTTAAAGATATGAAAAGTAATCATCATTTAATAAGAAAGGAAACATTATATAACTACATTGTTCTAAACAGTTTACAAACCAAAGTGATGAAAGAAATTGGGACAGTACAATGTGCCGGATTGCTCCACTAAACTTCTAGGTAGGTAGTGTTTGTCTTTTTCATTTTCAGCCTCAGATCGAGATGATATAGGGCCATTTGGGGCACTAAACCACAGGTAAATAAGGACACAGCATTTTCTATGAGCTCTGGTGTGTTCCTTGGTTTACTTATTGGGAAACTTCTAAACCTAATTAGAAAGGATTTGTTGGGGATATCAGAGTTCAGTGGACCACACTTTCCATTTTTTTTTATTTTGCATACATTTGGAAAAGCATATATCTTTTTTTTAACATTTCTAAAATCTGTGATATTAAGTGTTGGTCTGTTCCATGAAATACATAAAGTTTATATGTATAAATGTATGTAACATTAAAAATGAGGAAACCTTCTTTTAAAAATCTCATTAGATGCTGTGTCATCTAAGGGGTTAAGTTCTCAGGATCTGAGTTTCACAGTTAAAGTCACCTTCCTCTTCTTCCTCTTCTTTCTCATGATAGGATGAGAGGATGAATTTTTTTTTCTTATACTTACATGTAAAGAAACCCCTGGATGACTTTCAAACTCCTGGATGACCTCCTTAACAGATTAAGGAGGTGGCAGGCACACTTACTGTATTTTTACTATCATGTATTATAAGTGTAAATAAATTGTTTGCGGAAGAATGTGCTTACAATGTCATTTTATCATTTCATTTTTATTCATTAAGGAGTATGTTAGAAATATATTATGAATAACACATAATAGTAATAATTCATAATTCTGGAGATCAGTGCTTGGAGAGTGAATTTAGTGAATACTTTAGAACATTAGCAGTAACCCCTTTCATAAGAATGGCATTTATAGTTTGATCACCTGCTTTCTCCTATGGCTGGTAGCAGTTAGCTGGACTACTGTGACCAGTTTAGAATAATCCTCTGGCTTTTAAAACCCCTTTGCAGGTTTATTTCATAAATAAAATGAATGTTGTCTGGTGTTGTGTTATGTTTCCCTGGATTGCTACAACTGCATAGTATGGTATATAGCAGCGGTGGAGAAGCTATGGCACGGGTGCCAGAGGCGGCACTCGGAGCCCTCTGTGTGGGCACCCAGGCCATCACCCCAGAATGAAGTTCACCAGACAGGACGCCTTCTTGCAGAATCTTCCTACAATGATAGGCCAATTTGCCCTCTTCCTTTCCAACTGCGTTGGTGTCTTTAGGAGGCTGAAGGATTGAAAGTTGTCAATGAACAAGGAGAAATACATTACTGCTTAAATTGCTGTGCTGGCACTTTACAATAAATAAGTGGCTTTTGGTGGAAGTTTGGGCACTCAGGCTCTAAAAGGTTAGCCATCACTGGTATATAGGATACTGTGCCCCCTACAACACAGCATTGTAATTCCTTATTTAATCATTCAATATTGTTCTTGACAATAGCTTCATTTTTACTTTATGATGTTCTCATTTCCTTCTTTGCTGATCTGATTCTTTGATAATATCGAAACATGTTTTGCTCTTGAACATTGTCTGTTTCAAAACTGCCATTGTGACTTTCTAATATCCTCTTTTATCATTCTTCTAAGAATACTATTTCTGTACATTTAAAGATCAATGTCTTTTCAAGATGTAATATGATATTAAACAATATTTCTCTTCTTTTTGTTTAGTCATTTTATGGTAAAAGAGACATGACCTTTTATGTCTGATAAAAGAAAATTGGGCTCTTTTTTTTTAAAAAAAATAAGTTTGGGAAATTTAGTAAAAGTAAAACATAAATCAAAAATTTATTTTTTGGTGCACCTTAAATACACAGCATGCAACCAGTTCTGATGAGTCGCAGTAATAATTGTGTTGCAAACTCAGACCAAGCACTACCACACCTCTTTAGGTGCACATTTTTGTAAAGTGTTGAACACCGTGCAGTTGAGACACTTCATAAATACATGTTCAAGCAGACTGGACATTCTTTCAGTGCAAAGTCAGACAGAAAACTGGCACAGCCAATTTCACCCTACACCGAAACTCCTACGTAACATGCCAGCTGGAGGTTTATGGAGAGGGCTCACCGCCTGAGCCCTCTCCATACAAGGTGGGCGTTTGCTGCATATTGCAGAAAACACCCACCAGTATCACCCACGGTCGGTGCTGGCACCAATCACGGGTGTTAACCTTTTAAATGCTGCGTGGACTCCGCCATCTTGGATAAGATTGATTGCAGACTCTCATTACGTCATCGGGGGGGGGGGGGCAGCGATCAGTTGCCTTCAGTTGTCTTCTGAAGACAAGGCTATCTGGTTTTAACATATTTATTACAATGTGTGATTTGCACATTGTAATGAATCATGAGGAAAATATGGCAGTATATGATAGGATCAATCAGACAACCTAGGTTCAAAGTACCCTAGGGGATCTCAAAAATAGTAAAAAAGAAAGTTAAAAGAAAAAATTATATAAAAAAAAATAATTCAAATCACCTGCCTTTACCTAGTAATATTAATATATATATAAACAGTAAAAATTATAAACATTTAAGTATCGCCACGTCCAAAATGTGCGACCTATCAAAATATAATAACAGGTTTTCACAGCATTTAGCCCCATAATGGAAAGTGATCAAAAGTGATTATAAGGCTGTACAGTCCTAAAAATGGTAGCATTGAAAACGTAGCTATTAGCTCCAGAAGATGGTGAAGAATTCTTTTTTTTTGTACAGGTTTTAATTTTTGTAAATGTATGAAAACATTATAAAAACTATACAAATTTGGTATCCCTGTGATTATACCGACCCAAAGAATAAAGTAGACCTGTCATTTTGGATGCACACTGCAAGCACTAAAATCCAAGTCTAGAAGAATACTGTGCAAATGCTTTTTTTTTCACCATTTTCACTGCATTTGGATTTTTTGCCAGCTTCCTAGTACATGGCATGGAAAATACCGTCACTATGAAATGCAATTTGTTACCCAGAAAACAAGCACTCATACAGTTCTTTACATGGAAAAATAATAAAAAAGATTTTTTAAGGTGGGAAGTTAAAAATGGGAATGCAAAAATGAAAAAGAGCCTCGGCGTTTAGAGGTTACTATATCTGGGCCAATGTCTTGAGTCATGTTAATTTTTCAGGGAGGACCTGAGAAGGTTGTCTGAACTGTTAAAAGTGTCTTTGAATGTGTGTAATATGCTATTTAAAGGAAATCTACCACCAGGATCAAGGATTATAAATCAGTCACACTTACATGCTGGTGTGTGCCCCCTCTGGCAAGATAAAAAAAGAGGCTTTAAAAATAATGCAAATGAGCCTGAGTGGCTGTAGATGTTAATTAAGCCTCGAGCCCATCAGGCTCATTTGAATAATTTTTAAAGCCTTTTTTGTGAAAAAAATAATGTAAAATCAAGAAGAGCAATGTCAAGAAGAGCAGATCCTGCCAGAGGGGGCAGGCACCAGTATATCAGTGTGCTTGGTTTACAGTCCTTCATCGTGGTGGTAGATTTCTTTTAATTTTCTTTCATTATTATACTAAAAAAAATAATTTATTACTTATAATTCTTTCTTTTTTATTTTTACTTTTATAGGTCCAGTCCAAATACAACATAACCAAATATGAGAATATGTCTTTCCTATGTACATTGTTGGAAAGTATTCTGCAGCACAGCAAAGAAGCTCAAGAAGCATTGCATTGTGAAGTTTTAGACAATAAGACTAAATTGTTTGTGCAAAACCTTGACCATGCGATACTCCAGATCTCAGATGATTTTCCTTTGCTTGGCTTAATGCTATGGAGATTAAAAACTTTAGTTGCATACTTTGTATATAAAGAAAATTGATTCTGATTTGTTTCAGATATTGTCTGACTATTCTCTCTTATTTAAGAATAATTGTAAAAAAAATATATACATGTTTATTTTAAATCTTAAAATATTAAGTGATTATGATTACGTAATTGGAAGTACACATAACAGCTGTTTATTATTTTCAAGTGATATCATGACATGTTTATGTCTTTTTTTCATATATCGTTTGATTTTGTTTTTTCAATATGCTTTCTGGAATTTTTATGTCAAAACCCTAAAGAGGATCGAAGACCACTCCTGACTTTATTGTTTTAAATAAATAACTGCATTCTCCATAAAATACAACTCTGATGTTGCGCTGTTCCTTTGATATACTTAACAGAAATGTAGACAGGTGGGTGCCACCAATTAGGGTGTTGTCCCTGCAGAGTATGATGCTGTCAGTGCTGCCTGGGAAGTTGTGCAGGGTTACACATACTGGGGCACATTTACTAAGACTAGTGCAAAGTGCACCATGTGCAGTTTGATTGTGTAGTGCGCCGAGAGCGCCAGATCAAGGATTTCTGCCTCCCATTCTTTATGAATTTGTCCCATGCATTGCTACGACAGAGTGCACCACTTTTATTTTGGAGCACCTTTAACATAGGCCACGTGACACATTTCTGTGGGACTTTGCATGTTAAATATGGTGCACAGTCTGACTGTGCACCAGAGCGCCCCCTTAAGTGCACAAATTTGTGTTGCATGATGCCTAGGGCAGTTGCGCCACAAAATGGTCGCGTGTGACACAAGTGTGTCTCGGACACTTAACCCCTTACCGAAGCACGTCGTAATAGTACAGGGCGCGTCGGGTGCCAGTGCATGCAGAGGGCTCACAGGCTGAGCCCTCTCTATAGCAGGTAAGTCTTTGCTGCATACCACAGTAAAGACTTACCGGTAACACCCGCAATCGATGCTAGCACTGATCGCGGGTGTTATGTCGTCGATCGGCAGCTTTACCAGCGGCTTCAAAAAGATGGCGCCGCCCATGCCGAGGATCGCTGCTCCTCATGACATCATCGGGGAGCAGAAATCCATCGCCATGACATCCTCGGGTCTTCCAAAGACCACAGATTGTCCCCTTTCATTACAATGTGCTATCAACACAATGGGGCTCATTTTCTAAGGGCTCCGCAGCCGCACTTTCGTCGGGTTTCCATTTTGCTCCGAATTGAAAACTGAGGAATGGATAAATAAATTATATTGGAAAATCGTATAACTTTTCATTACACAAACCATATTGATTATTTTCTGAAAGTGGCCAACCCCTTTATGAGCAATAATAATTTATTGATATCTTCCTAAATTATGTAACTAATGAACTTAAAATTCTGGAACAGAGACACTAAAAATTTAGTGAAATGCAAGCCCTTTTGGAATTGGAAAAAAAAGTAGTATAGTAATTAAGACCTCAGAAAAGAGCAGTAACCTTGTGGTTCTGGATGCCCTTCAATATTACAGACAAAGATTACTATGAGGTTTTACGCAGTGATCTTACTATCAAATATCAAGAGGAAATACAAATACTTGTAAGCAATGCCTTTAAAAATCTACTCATTGATAAAAATTAATGACTTCCTTGGCTGAGTGGGTAGCACTTCTGCCTTGCAGCACTGGTGTCCTGGGTTCGAATCCCACTCAGGTCAACATCTGCAAAGAGTTTGTATGTTCTCTCCGTGTTTGCGTGGGTTTCCTCCGGGTACTCCGGTTTCCTCCCACACTTCAAAACATACTGTTAGGTTGTTTAGATTGTGAGCCCCATGGGGACAGGGACCAATTTGACATGCTTGTGCAGCGCTACGTAATCTGTGTGCGCTATATAAATAAAGAATTATTATTATTCCCTTTGAATCCTCAGGTGGACACTTTCTATGGTCTTCCCAAAGTTCATAAATATTATGTGAAAAAAATCTTAAATCCCTTGGCCAAGTCCAAATGTTTCAAAGTTATTACTGTCACGTCTGCGCCTGCTGTCTCCTCTATCCGTGCTGGTAGGATTAGGAGACACTGAGTTTTTCGTCATCATGCAGTCTGAACTAGGTTCTATGGCTGTCTGACCTAATGTCTGCCACTCCCCTCACTGATTCTGTCTTGCAAGGGTTAACACTGTGGATCTGTAATTCCTTACTCCTACCATATGTGGGAGGGCCTAGGTTCCCTATAAGTGTCCAGTTTAGCTTTGACTCCTTGCTGGTCAAACTGTATCTTGCTGTGTTTCTAGCTTCTCTTGTATTTCTGGTTTCTGAATTCTTGCCTGTTTATGTACTTGTCTATTTGGATTGTGATTTGGTTGTTTTTTTTTCCCGCTGTTGCTGACTCGGATTGTTTGTCTTGCCTTATTGTGTTTGTTTGTCTGTATTGTTAAGTGTTCACACCTTACCCAGGGAGGGAACCTGGCCCATTTATTGGCCTCCATTTGGGGGGGTGGAGGTGGGGGGGAAATTGGGCGTCTCAGTGCCAGGGCTCACTGTCTTTCTTTGTGTCCTGCCATTAAAATTACCACGCATTATGTGTGGAACAATTGCCAATAAGTATTATTACAATTTCCATAATCACTGTTTTTCATAAAGTGGGCACTATGGATGGTACTAATATTTTCCGGAGGCACAGTGTATGTCACATTCATACAATGTTTCTTGTATAGAAGAGTATGAGATCTCCTTTCTAATATTACCTCTTTTATGTAAAATTTGTGACAGACCCGGAGGCTGGATTATGTTTTATGCCTGTATCTTGGGTTCTAGTCTCTACTATGAATTTACCTGCCTATATCTATCATTCTGAAGATCAAAATACTACAAGCCTGATGCATCTTTAATGCAACACAAGAACTATGGTTCTAGCTGCTACAGAACCCAATCATTTTATTTATGTTTGCCTGTATGGATTCCTTGTTTTCTTTTTGTTGTGCTGCACTACTTATCCACAATGATCCTGCTTTTGCCAAGCACTCTGGGTTCAATTTGTCATGCCTTGAACACCAGTATTCTGACACAAGAGTAATGAGAATTTCACAATTTCTGCTGCACACCATTGAAATTGCAGTGTTTTGGCCGTTTTGCACCACATTTGCAATGTTTTTAAAAAAGTAGGTGTGGCAGAGTGGGCCAGTCTGGGGATGCCTTGGCTAGCCAAATTTACTAAAACCTTCGCAAGGGTATAGCTGAAATCTACGCTAACCCGGGTATGAGGGCCACACCAGAATTGTTATGAGGTAAGACCATGTAAATTATTCTGGTTTGGTTCACACCAATAATTATTTAGACTGACACACAAAGCTCCAGCTTTGATTCAATGGCCCCTCTGTTTTATGGTAATCCCTTTAAATAACAATTGAAGTTCAATTTCTTATGCTTTAGATTCCCACCCATTTTCTATATTATGTACAGAATCAAATATTATCAATTTGATGCTATGTAAATATGTTTTGCAACCCGAATTTTTTTTAAATGCAGAATTTTCCATTTTTTTCAAGTAGCAAGGGACCATAAAGTAAAGGACATATCTCATTAATCTTCCCGGTTTACTTGAGAACAACATTTGAATTAGAGTGTTGGAGGCAGCAGTGTCGTATATTTTATTTCTGGTTATTAAATATAGTTTGTGTTGCTTTACTTAACAATACCATGAAATGCAAAAATATTTTGGCAGGTGCTTCACAGCCACCCTATGTAGTTGAGTAGCAGTTTGCATTTTGAAACGTTGATCAGTTATTGTTCAAATATTAACATATTTATAGCTCTCATCGCTCAGTTGAAACTGCAGTACAGCACATAATAGAATGTAGGATAGGAACAGGATTTCTTGTGAAAGAGAACATTATTATGTACACAAAATTCAATAGTCTATATTGTAGGGTGAAAAGATGGAAAATGTAAATAAAGTTGCAGATTTATAGCTGCTAGTTTTACAACCCTTTACAAAGTAAAGTCTTGAATAAGAATGTATTTCTCGGAAAATAGACTGGGTGCTTATGAGGGTGCCCTCGGCGTAGAACAAATTAATGTGAGTTAATTATGAGTGTCACAGCAAAAAGTCTAAATACTTATGACCATGTGATATTTCAGTTTTTCTTGTTTAATAAATTAGCAAAGTATCTACATTTCAGTTTGGGGTGCAGAGCAGACATTAATCAGCCAAAAAAAATAACTTTTTCCACCACGTCCCCCATGACGGCCACCTGGAGGACGCCCTTTGACCTCTGTGGGAACAGGACTAAGCCACGCAGGTCGGGTCCACGGGTGGCTCCGGCCCTCCCTGGACATCCCCTTCCGGCCTGAAAAAACACCACTCGTCCTGCTGGCATCCGGCGCCTAAGGGAGAGCGGTGGCACTCCGTGCGCCTTAAATCATTCCCGGTGTGTCGCGCGGAGGCAGATGATGACTTCCGGCGCGAACCAGAAGTGACACTCCGATGCCGGGTCTCTGACCATGAATGCCAGCTGCAGCCTTCAACAGGGGGATGGGCTCCCCTACAAGGTATTTAAGCTCATATTATTGCGGGTACACGTTGATCTGAGGTCTAAGTTCAGAGTTTGTTCTGGACACTCGTGTAGCAGTGTGTTTTTGTCTCCCTGCCGTCACAATAAACAAAGCATTGGAGAAAAGTGAGTGTGGTACATGATAAAATATAACTTTTAATCTAAAACTTTAAAAATTCAAGGTATATCACAATTATGACAGTGTGTCACATGAATACCTGCTTGCAGAAATGCTACACATAAATCCAAAGGCTTCAACAGGTAAAGTATTACACACTAGATACTCTTACCGTGGTTCAGACGTAAGCCCTACCCGAGGGTGGGTGGTCAGGGGTACCAGGGGGAATAAATTGTCTATCCCTAGATAATCCCCTTTAAGACTCCCGCGGGATAGTTCAATCAATCACCATCATCTTCTTCTACACAGGTCACCATCTGGCAGGAGGTCCAGAACCTGCTACAACTGGGGGCCATCCTGAGAGTTCAGGTCAATCAAGAAAAACAGGGGTTCTACTCCCCTCTGTTCACAGTGAGGAAACCTAACGGATCGAAACGCCTCATAATAAATTTGAAAGGATTGAACCGCTTCATAATATACAGACGCTTCAAGATGGAGTTGGTAAGATCTGCTATACCCCTCATCCACCAAAACTCCTAAAGGACGCTTATTATCAGAAATATTGAAGATTTTCTAATCTTTCCTTGGAAGGGGAAACTCACCACTTTCAATTTTGTACACTACCCTTCGGAATCTCTTCCGCTCCCAGGGTATTCTCCAAACTGCTGATAGCTTTCTTAAGAGATCAGAACGTGTCTGTCGTTCCCTACTTAGACGACTTCCTGATTATAGTCAGTACCAGCTTAGACCTAGTCAGGTCTCGGGATTTCACAATTTCTACACTCACAAGTTTGGGGTGGATCGTCAACTTTCAAAAGTCAAATCTTTCCCCCCTTACCCAGATAAAATTATTGGGGGTAATCTTAGATTCATGTCGTCAAATCTCTTCTCTTCCACAGGACAAGAAGGACAATATCAGACACCTCATGCTATCATTCAGGAAAAAGCCAAGTGTCTCAATCCGGACAGCTATGAAGCTCTTAGGACAGATGACAGCCAGTATCCCAGTGGTATCATGGTGCCAAAACCATTCCAAGTCACTCCAGAGCTGGAAACTTTCATCCTGGGACAGGTCACCAAGAGGTTTAGAGAAAAAAGTCCAGACCCCGCTGAGTGTGAAACGAGATCTTTTGTGGTGGCTAAGTACAAAGAACCTAGGAAGGGGCATCCCATGGATCCAACAGCCCTTGATTACCATCCAGACGGATGCAAGCAAGTCAGGTTGGGGCACTTGTTTCCAGGATCAGCTGGTACAGGGTCAATGGACACAAGAAATCAGTACCAGGTCCTCCAACTTCAGAGAGTTACGTGCGGTTTGGGAGACATTGAGATCCAACAGGTCTCACGACCAACTGATCAACCTATGGGGGCAGCCACTCATAGATTTGTATGCCTTAAGAGAGAACACAAAGTGCAACCATTTTTATTCTCTAGACACAAGAGAACCACGATTCTTGACGCATTCAGCCATACTTGGGACCAGCCACTAGCATATGCCTTTCCCCCTATTCCCCTGATTTCAAAGGAGGAAGAAGAGTTGGTACCCTCACCTGAGATCTCACCTGGAACCCATCCTACTTCCTCCGGAGAACGACCTTCTATTTCAGGGCCCAGTCCTTCATCCAAGACCGAGCTATTTCGACCTATCGGCATGGATCCTGAAAGGGAACTCCTGTTAAGGAAAGGTCTTTCCTCAAAGGTGGTGAACACTCTACAGGCGAGTAGAAAACCAGTGACATTTGCCATATATCATAAAATATGGAAAAAATTTGTATCCTTTTGTGGAGATAAACCTCCATCACAAGATAACCCTAATGTCTTTCAGGTGTTGGAGTTCCTGCAAGCTGGACTAGAAAAGAGTCTATCCACAAGCACTTTAAAAGTGCAGGTGTCTGCCCTGGGTGCCTTTCATGACTGCTGCTTTATGGACAATAGGTGGGTAAAAAGATTCATAACCGCCTCTTCTAGAATCCGTCCTCAGGTCCTTACTAGAATCCCTACCTGGGATCTTACTTTGGTTCTCAATGCCTTAACTAAAGGTCCATTCGAACCAATAGAAAGTTCTGACCTCAGAAACCTGACTTTAAAAACAGTTTTTCTGATAGTTATAACCTCAGCCCGAAGACTAGGAGAACTACAAGCCATCTCTATACAAGAGCCTTACCTAAAAAACTCTTCACTCTGCTTTTCTTCCTAAGGTGGTCTCAGATTTCCACAGAAATCAGGAAATTGTCCTGCCGTCATTTTTCAATAATCTGACATCCTCCAAGGAGGCTGAATGGCATACGCTTGATGTGCATTGTATTAAAATACCTTCAATCCACCGAGGAATGGCGAGTAGATAATAACCTCTTCATTCAATTCCAGGGGCCCAACAAGGGAAAAAGGCATCTAAGGTCACTATCACTAGATGGCTCAAGATGGCAATTTCAAAGTGTTACAGTCTACAGAACAAGCCAGTACCATCGAACATAAGGGCTCACTCCACAAGAGCCATGTCTACTTCGTGGGCAGAAAGAAGGGGAGCTACATTAGACCAAATCTGCAGGGCAACAACTTGGGCTTCCCAAAATACATTCTTAAAACACTACAGATTGGACATTCCAAAGAATAAAGTTCTGGCCTTCGGAAGGAAGGTGCTCCAATCGATTATCCCATCCTAACGTATGATCTCATTTGATAAGTCTCCAGGTGGCCGTCATGGGGGACGTGGTGGAAATTCAGATTCCACTAGTCCACCATGACGGCCTATTTATTCCCTCCCTAATATTAATTGTTTTGTTTTATTCTTGTGTGTGACTTTACACACTAAATAAATACAGTTGCATCCATTCCAGGTGTGGTTATTTGGTAGACACTGGTGGGAGGATGCTGGGAGGGGACTTTTAACCTCTCTCCTTCCTGTTCCCACAGAGGTCAAAGGGCATCCTCCAGGTGGCCGTCATGGTGGATAGTGGAAACTGATTTACCGGTAGGTTCTAAATCTGAATTTTAAGGCTACCAATTGTCTGTAATGAAATAAAGAGTGAAATATTTGAAGGGTTCTGAATACTTTCCATACCCACTGTAAGTCTTATTTCATCCGCACTAACTATGTATCTTTTCAGAGCTTTTTGTCATTTACTTAATTGTCAATGTGTCATTTTTGGCCCAAAATGAATGTACTTTCCAAAAAAATTAAATTTTCAAAATTGTACCTCCTTTTTGTTTAAACCCCTGTGAAACGCCTAAATGGCCTGCAAGCTTCTTAAATGTTGTTTTAAATACATTGAGGGATCAAGTTTATATAAGGGGTCATTATTATAAGCCACCTAACTCTCTAGTAAAATGAGAGGATGTCTAAAAAATCATGCCAACATAAAGCAGACATTTTGAAAATGTTTGTTATTAAGTTATTTAGGTGGTATAACTTCCTTGAAAGCAGAAAATTTATTTATTTTATTTTTAACCCTAAATTGAGAATTTTCTAAATTTTAGCCACATTTTTTCTGTCTTGTCGGCAAAGTGAAGTTGCGACACAAAACTGGCAAATGTGCAAGTAGTTTGTACATTCTTTTCAGTGCAAAGTCAGACAGAAACTGGGGCAAACACTTCAATAAATCTCAAAATTACCTGAATATGTTACAGTGTTCCAAAGTTATAACCACTTATAGTGACACATGTCAGATTCTAAGTATAGGGCTTGGTCAGTTCTAAACTGGCTTTGGGTCTTCTAAAAAAAAAAAGGAAATAAAACGTAGGGTAGTATTATTTGAATCATTGATTTATTATCAAGTTTTATTGAAGTTTTTACTTTATATTTTTGCACGATTTATGGTCAATTGGTTGTGGTCCTATTGATTGTATTGGTAATTTGGATGCGTCCCAAATTTTTGTTTCTTTTTTAAAAGATACCAAATTACTGTTATTATTTTATGCTTATCCACCATAGTTCTAAACTTCTCTAGTAAATATTCAATCATTTCAATGACAGTATGTATATTCCATTTTTGTATAATATTGCCTTAAATGGTTAAAGGGTTGCCTGAGGTGATAAATATGGCTACTTTTTTACAAAAAGTGCACTGCTTGTCTCCATGGGTAATGCGTGGTATTGCAACAAAATTTCAATCATCTCTATACAGCTAAACTACAATACCTTCACAAACTATGGTCAGCTGTGGCACTGTTTTTGGAAGAAAGCAGCCATGTTTTTCAAAATCTGGACAAACCCTTTAAATATTCTACACCAAGTTGTGTCACATGATTATAAGAAAACCATAAAGTAAGAATCAGTTAAAAATCTTACCAATGCCACTTTTCTTTTGTGGTGAAATAGTTCCATCTGTTTTTCTCTTTTTTCAACAAAATTACTCTAAATCTTCTCTGCTGTGCTGGGGGAGATGATCTTAGCAGGGTTGGCGGAATATTTGAACTAGGATTGAGGGAGGAGAACTAAAGGGGTATACAGGTCAGAGAGCGGGAAGGCTATGTTGATGGGTGTCGAAGTGGGCAGTGAACGGGGGAGTAAGGCAGTACTCAGGGAGAACTGCATGTTACAAAAGAATAATGGGGATGTATGTGCCATTAATAATTATAGAAATTAAAGAAAAATGTGGAAATTGTCAGAAGTATCTCAGGCAAAATGGGTGAGCTTAAAGGGATATTCCAGGAATAAGCATAAATCATATACAAATGGGTCCTTAACATATAATCTAATATGTAATTAGTTGTTATTTAAAATGTTGCTCCCCTTAGCAGAAAATGCTGCTGACATAGACTGTAATGGATGGGTCAGCAGCGCACCTTCTTCATTTGGTACAAGAATTAAGCTTCTTGTGGAATGGAGACTGTGTCCCTTTGGCTACTTTTAATCTGAGGTTTCAAGACCTTTGGAGACATTCAAAGGTCCTGTAATGGCTCTTGTGTAAGGTTTTGTATTGAGAGCAGGAACAGATGTACAAGGATTTTAGAGGTGAAGGTCCTTCTGAGTATAAAATTTGGTGGGTGATTTATGTGGCCATGGGTCTGCTAGTTGGCTTGGGTCTGGGCTACCGCCCAAACCGCCTGTATTACAATCCACTGCTGCATATAACTATATTATTTATTACTTTTCATTTGAATCCTACAGTGAAAAACTTCTATACAAATTTATTAACTTAAGTTTTGTTCCCATGCTCTGTCATCATGTGCCTTATTTGGTGAACACCTATCTTGAGGTAAAGTTACCATATGTACTCGAGTATAAGGCGAGTTTATATTCGGTTAAAAAAAAAGTGTACTCACCTTCTGACGCCCGTCCAGCAGGTCCTCTTCTTTCCATGGATGTTCCGGCTTTGTCTCTGTGTCTCCACGCAGTTCCATCGCTAGCGTCATAGCATCAGCTGCTCGCTGACATTGTAGTGTGTGCGCCGCCATCGGCACATACTATGATGTCAGCAAGCAGCTGTGTGACGCACCGCACGGAAACAAAGCCGAAACATTCATGGAAAGAAGAGGATCTTTGGAAGGTGAGTACTCATTATTTTTTCTTATAGGCTGGGGGTTCCTCTGGAAGGGGGTGTATACTGGGGACAGGAGGCTGCAGGCTGTATACTGGGGACAGGAGGCTGCAGGCTGTATACTGGGGACAGGGGGCTCCTGGCTATATACTGGGGACAGGGGGCTCCTGGCTATATACTGGGGACAGGGGGCTCCTGGCTATATACTGGGGACAGGGGGCTCCTGGCTATATACTGGGGACAGGGGCTCCTGGCTATATACTTGGGGGGCACATGGTGCAGGCTATATACTGGGGACAGGGGGCTGCAAGCTTTATACTGGGGACAGGGGCTGGCAGGATGTATACTGGGGGCAGGGGCTGCAGGCTATCTAATGGGGGAATTGACTGCAGGCTACCGGGGGGCAGGGGCTGCTGGACATATACTGGGGCAAAGTGCTGGCTGTATACTGGGGGCATGAGCTGGTATCTATAAACCGGGGACAAAGGGGCTTGTGGCTATATATTGGGAGCATGAAGTGGCAGGCTATATACTAGGCTTATACTCGAGTCAATAGGTTTTCCCATTTTTTTGTGTTAAAATTAGGTACCTCGGCTTATTCTCAAGTACCGTATTTTTCGGCCTATAAGGCGCACCAAAAATCCTTTAATTTTCTCAGAAATCAAAGGTGCGCCTTATAGGCCAGTGCGCCTTATATATGAACTTATACAGAAATGTACTACAGACAAGATGTACTGTACATTTACCAGTGTTTAATAGCTCCATCCCCAGAAATTTCCTGCACATTCCCACACAGTATACAGGGTCCCTAGCTCCTGAAGTGCCCTGGCACCACAACTAACATTGTGCCCATTCTGCCCTCCCATAGTGCCGACCATCAGTAAATAATCCCCCATAACTGACAGCCCTGTAACAGGGGAAAGAGAAGGAGCCACAGGGAACCCCACAGGAATAACACCCTGGCTGAGGAGGGAAGGAGAAGGGGCAGAGGGAGACCACTTAAAGAGAACCCGTCATGCAAAATAACCCCCCTAAACTAAATATATTTTCATAAACTGCCATTAGAGAGCATTGCCTCTATCCCTTCATTGTCCCTCTACATGCCTGTAAACCTAAGCAATGAGGTCCTAAAGCTGTATGCAAGTGACCTGTGAAATGTCCAATGAAGCATTAGCATATTCAAGCTGTCCACTCTATTCATGAGTGGGAGGCACAGCCACACCCCCAGTGCATGACTGACAGCCTGTATAATGGTGTGAGGCTGTATAATGATGTGCTTCCTGGTGCTGGTGGCCACGCCCCCTGCAGCCTGTGTGTGTGTGTGTATAGGAGAGATACAGCAGCTCCAGGCAGCCATGTTAGAGCAGAACATGTCAGATTCATGTGTAGCTGATGTCTGTGTCTCTCACCTGTATATTAGGAGGATGCAGCATGTCAGCAGATGACATACACACACTAGTAATGCTTTACTATACATTACACACAGACATGAGCAGGGGGAGGAGATGGGAGGGGTAACAGGGGTGACATCACTACCTCTGACCAGCCTCATTTACATAATAAAGAATAGATTATTTTATAATGATTTAATGTATGAAATAACTAGATAAAGGCTGGGATGGGATCCTTGCTCCAACAGGAAGAGGTGACAGGACTAGTGACACAGACCTGATGACAGGTGTCCTTTAACCCCTGCTGCATCACCCTGCATTAACCCCCAGCAGCCCATACCTCTGAGATCGGAGCTCTCTGACACGCTGAAGACAAGTTTCCTGGGAAGTGTAGCTGGCTTGAACTGTGCACAGGTCTGCCACCTGCTGGTCATTTTTAGTTACTGCATTTGATCCTGCGCCTTATACTCCAGTGCGCCTTATATATGAACCTAGATGTCTTAGCAGACATTTATTAGAGGTGCGCCTTATAGTCCGGTGCGCCTTATAGGCCGAAAAATACGGTATATACGGTAAGTAAATTGCAAAGATAATATAACTTTTGTCACCTGGAGTCATAATTCTTATATTCACAAATACTACTGTTAATATTCCAGCATCTTAGTTCTAACAATTCCTGTAGAAATATATCCAGTAAATCTTTTTCACTAAATTCTGTTTTGTTTATTTCCTAAGTTTTATTATACAATTATGCTGTTTTATTTTTCATTCTTGTAGTCATTCTGCCAAGATTTACATCAAATGATTATACAGGCACAAAAAGGATATTGGTTTGTTCTTCTGCTTATGACCTATAACTATTATGACACCATAAATCTTTGGGTGTCTACTTTTAGAGTTTTATGAACCATCACATACCATAGATGTTTAAAAAATCTATAATACCAACTTGCCAATTTATTATTTTTCATGTAATATGAAAAGCATGACTTGCTTTAAGTGTTCATATTTCATCCTAACCTTACACCAGTCTTTCAATAAATCACGTTTCCCTGCATAATCCTCTGGTGTGATGAGATGAGCATTATTTGATATGATATTTTGAAAGCAAGCTTTTCCTCAAAATATAGGTCATGCAAACACATTTTTATTGTGGTCTTAGATTGAATATATACTTTAATTAAAATCCTTTATTGACTTACATTAGAAAGGCAGCCTCATGAATGTGATTTCATCAAACATAATCCGAATATAATTATCATGTTAACTTGGGCATGGGTATAAATATTGGGCTTTGTAACAAGGATAGTAAAGGGAAATGTTTAGGTTTTTATGTATGATGGATAGAAGTCTTTAAATTTTATATTGGAATTTGAGTTTCTCTCGTTCCCAAGATGAGGTTGTATTGTTTCATTGCACAAATTGACCTTGAGAATGTTCGGTTTTTATGTGAGTAGTTCTGATAAAATGTGTGCAGAATAGTTTTGATAAATATAAGCTGCTTTTTATTTTATTACCATTTTTTTTATTTGCACAGTCTCTACTAAGACTTATTGAAAAATATATAGCAAATTTTATATATCAAGGCTCCTTATTGCTAGCACTTGCGAATATTTCTCACTTTCCACCACCTCCACGCTAGGGTGGTGTGAAGCTGTAGAGGGGGCTGCGGCTACCTGGGGGGTGGAGAATGGGCCAATGTAGTGTGTTCCTGTCCCCGTGCCTGTGCACTCGCTGCAGTTGGCAGATTTTCATATGTGAAAATTCGCCAGCTGCGTTTATTTCTACAGCAGCCAGCGTCTGGTGTAGAAATTAACGCTTTGCAGGCCCCGACCAGATACACCAAGAAGACGGGGCCTGTCTGCAGGAAGCAGGAACTGCCAAAGTCCTATGACCAACCCTTTCGCTGCCAGGGATCTCTAATACTTTGCACCTCCAGTTACCAGAGAGTTTTTGACATGTATGAATAAAACCTATGCTACAACATAAAGAATCATACTTAACCCCTATTATTGTATTCAGCAGTTTACTAAATGTAACATGTACAGAGCAAAAGCGTACCACATAGCCCCATATATCATAATTATATCATTTAAACTATAATTTTGAAAACAGTCACACACAATTAGAGTGATTACACATTAAAATATGTAACTCTGAAACCTTCATAAAGTCCAGCAAACAGAGCAACCATATCCAGACTTGGTGCAATTTGTTAGTGGTGGTGCACTAACCCTCCTATGTCCTTGCCTACAGCAAATAATACCGCCCAAATAAGGACAAACCCGCTATCAGGAACTTGCTAGCAGACCGTGACAGGTGACACGGAAACCTTTTTCCATCTGGCAGCTGCTGGATGGTGGAGCTAACAGGCAACAAGAGGTTAGAGACAGGGTACACAACTACACCAAACAGTAGTCAAGGAAAGCAGGGTAACATCAGGAGAGGACAAGACACAGAGGAACAAACTATTCATAATACCAAAGTGTCAGGACTTGAACCAGCAGACTCTGCTGTCCCAGACTGTAGCTCTATTGACCGAGTTATGCAGCTCCCTGGACAGCTCCAGTGCTGCTCCTTGGCCTAGTTCTTGATCTTTCACTTTCCAGTTCCTTTTTCCCTGGTTTTGCTCCACCCTTTCCTTGGTTGAACTTCCTATTCAAACCCAGCATTGCTTATCCTTCATTGCAAAATTATTTTACTCCCGGCCTGTAATCTAGCAATCTAACTTGTATCCTACTCTGATTGACATCCTGTGTTATACAACCACCTACTTTCTCGTAATTACAATACCTGCCTGCTCCTCTGTACTGCTAAGCTTCTCCTGTGTGCTGACCTCTGGCATCACCGACCAAGATTCCTGCCTGCAATTAACCAAGTAAGTTGCAAAACTTAGACTCTAAAACCAGAGGTCAGCACTTTGTTACACAAAGTCAGATAAAAATCAGGAATTAATAGCAGTGTGTCTATCTTTTCAGATGACACCAAGCTGTGTACTGTAATACAGGCTATGGAGCATGTTTGGTCATCCACTTGGAAAATGAGGTTCAATGTGGAGACATGTAATGTTATGCACCTGGGGCTAATAATCCACATGCAACATATGTCCTTGGGGGAGTAAATCTGAGAGCGTCTCTAGTTGAGAAAGACCTGAGTGTGCTGGTAAATCATAGCTTAAATAACAGCATGCAATGTCAATCAGCTGCCTCTAAAGCAGCGGTTTTCAACCTGTGGGTCGCAACCCCGGCAGGGGTCGAACGAGCAAAGCACAGGGGTCGTGACTCTATTATGTTTTTGCCGCGATTCACGGCAAAAACGGAATAAAACGTGTGTAATAAGCACTCACTGCTTGAGGACCTGTGGCTGCTGTATACAGGGGAAGCTTGAGGACCTGTGATGATGTCATCATCACATGACCCTCTGGCTTCTCCTCTATACAGACTTCCCGCGGAACAGGACTGCTCTGCTCACAGTGAGAGGAAAGTAGAACTTGAAGCAGCAGGTGGGACGACCCACACTGGGAGGCAAGCCGGGGGGCACTAGATCAGGGGGCAGGAAGGGGGGCACTACAACTGGGGCAGCAAATGGAGGAACCAAAACTCAGGGCAGGGTGGGGGGTTGGATGGGAGGGCAGCAGGACAGGGTGAAGTGGGGACCCCCTGGGAGTTAGGAAAAAGGGGAGGGGCCAACCCAACGGGGGGGCAGGAGAGGAGCACTACAACTGGGGCAGCAAACGGAGGAATCAAAACTGAGGGCAGAAGGGAGGAGACCAAAATTGGGGCAGGAGGGGAGGGGCACTAGGGGAGGGGCACTAGAAGCGGGTGGCACGAGCGGTGAACTAGAACTGGGGGCAGGAGGGGGGCAAAACTGGGTGCAGCAGGGGGGACTAGAGCTGGACGCAGCAGGGGGGGGGGAAAGTGGATGCAGCAGGGGGAGGAATAGAACTGGACGCAGAAGGGGGGGCCAAAACTGGATGCAACAGGGGGGGGGACTAGAAATGGGAGCAGCAGGCGGGGACTAAAAATGGGGGCAACAGGAAGGGACTGAAACTGGACGCCGGGGGGGGGACTAGAACTGGGCGCAGCAGGGGGGCGGGAATAGAACTGGACGCAGCAGGGGGGGGGGGGATAGAACTGGACGCAGAAGGGGGGGGCCAAAACTGGACGCAGCCGGGGGGGGACTAGAAATGGGGGCAGCAGGGGTACTAGAAATTGGGGGCAGCAGGAAGGGAAGGGACTAGAACTGGACGCAGCGGGAGGGGGGGAATAGAACTGGGCGCAGCAGGGGGGGACTAGAACTGGACGCAGCAGGGGGGAAGGGACTAGAACTGGATGCAGCAGGGGGGAAGGGACTAGAACTGGACACAGCAGGGGGGGTCTAGAACTGGACAAAGCAAGAGGGGACTAGAACTGGACGGAGCAGGGGGGACCAAAACTGGGGGCAGGAAGGAAGGGAACTAAAACTGGGGGCAGGTAGGAAGGGAACTAAAACTGGGAGCAGGAGGGGGGCACTACAACTGGGGCAGCAGGAGAGGAACCAAAACTGGGGGCAGCAGGGGAGGAACCAAAACTGGGGCAGCAGGGGAGGAACCAAAACTGGGGGCATCAGGGAGGAACCAAAACTGGGGGCAGGAGGGTGGGACTAGAACTGGGGGCAGGACTAGAACTGGGAGCAGCAAGGGGTGGGTAAACTAGAACTGGTGCGGAGGGGGGGGACCAAAACTGGGGACAGGAGGGGGCTAGAACTAGTATTATAGTAATTATATTCTTGTACATAGGGGGCAGTATTCAAGTATTATAGTGTTATATTTTGTACATAGGGGCAGTACTACAGTAGTTAATCTTGTACATAGGGGCACGTATTACCGTAGTTATATTCTTGTACATAGGGGGCAGTATTACAGTAGTATATTCTTGTAAAGGGGGCAGTGTTATAGTAGTAATTCTTGTGCATTGGGGGCAGTGTTATAGAGTTATATTTTGTGCATAGGGCATTAGTGTTATTGTAGAAAAACAAGTTTGGAATCCGGCTCTGTCACACACGTGGACGTCGGTTGGATAACTCAATCTTCTATTAAATGTAAAATTCATGCAGACAACACATAGTTGAATCGATCAACGCGTTTCGGCAGAGGCTGCCTTAGTCATGACTCTGTACCACACGTGGAGTCGGTTGGTGAATAAATCAATCTTCTTTTATTAAATGTCATGACTAAGGCAGCCTCTGCCGAAACGCGTTGATCGATGTCACAGCTATGTGTGTCTGCATGAATTTTTACATTTAATAAAAGAAGATTGATTTATTCACCAACCGACTCCACGTGTGGTACAGAGTGCCGGATTCCAAACTTGTTTCTGCTTTTCGTTTGGCCTGTGGACAGAGGCCTGTTTCCGGAAGCACCTGCCGTGGTGGGAGTTCGAACAGAATCATCATACACCGAGGAATGGGTGAGCTGGCGTTTTTCTCTACAGTATTATAGTAGTTATATTCCTGTACATAGGGGGCAGTGTTATAGTAGTTATATTCCTGTACCTAGGGCGCAGTATTATAGTCGTTATATTCTTGTACATAGGTGTCAGGAATATTGCTCAGGTTAAATCAAATTAAAATAATAGCAAAGTCAGACAAAACTGGGTCAAATCCAAGGCACAGAATTGTTTAGCGATAGAATGGTTGATTAAACGTAGTTAAGGTCGAATACATAGTGTGGCAATATAGCAATATCACAAGCAAAGGCAAGAGGAGGACTGCAATTACCAGCAACCTCTGACAGAATTGGACTCATTTATCGACAGCCTTCCAGCACTGACTGGTTCAGCCATCCGTCACTCAAGCCACAGCTGCACACAAAACGAGCTCAAACTCACACCCAGTTTTGCCTGAGGGAAGATCCTAAAAGGGAGCTGTCAATCAAGGCAACCCTGGGTGTGGTTTTCAATAACAGAAGCCTTATATCTGTTCCCTTTCAGAGCAATTAGTGAGTTCTGACAGTAATCCTTCTTTAAAAGGGGCTACTGGACCCTCAACTCAATCTGCACAACGGCAACGTACATAAATTCAATGATGGCCAACTGTTACCCCCAATATTCCTCGTAATCAAATACAAAGTTCTTCATATACAGCTCAACCCCTAAAGTCTTGTTCTGAATGTCGAGTAATTTTAGGGTGACAGGATGGTGTTGGAGACAGTTTTATCCCTAACTTCTTACAGAGCTTACTCCAGAAACTCATAGATACAAATTGCACCCCCTTATCAAAATAAGAAAATGGACTCAGATACCCAATGCAGTTTAGGAACATTGTCAACAAATTCTTTGGCACTTGGCAACTTCTCTAGTGGAAAGAAATTACACATTTTAGAGATGAGGTAAACAACCAACCAAAATTGCTGTCACTCCCTGAGAAGCAGGCAGATTTGTGACAAAATTCATAGATGGCTTAGACTGAACAAGCAAAGGATCAGACGATTTCACAGGATCAGAATTTTGCAAATCACATAAACCGAGACTGATGTAATTGATGTCTCTGGCCCTAGAGTCAGTCTTGTTTGATACCATAGTCTTATTCAAGGAATCCCCAACTGAATCTAAGGTTTTGGAAATACCTGGGCCTATGGATAATACCACACTAATCAGGGTGAATCTGCTTTCAGTAAAAGATTAAAGATGGAAGATGCTGGATGATAGATGGACAGGTAACAAAAGGTCAGACAGGCCAGGGATCACACAAGAATACATAAAAACGTCAAGAAAAACCAAACAATAGTTAGAGAAAATGGGGTAACATCGGACAAGGACAATACAAAGAGGGACAAACAATAGATAATAGCAAAGTCAGACAACCTGGTCAAATCCAAGATTGCGGCTAGGCCCAGAACCGTATAGCGATAAAATAGTCAACTAAACATAGCTGAGGTCAGGTATACATAATAGCAATAGCACAAGCAAAGACAAAGAGTAGGAGTGCAAAAACCAGCAACCTCCGATGAAAGAAGCCATAGATGAGCAGGAGGTGAAATAGAATGACTATGCAGCAGGAAGAGAAGGAAAAAAGAGTGAAGAAGGAGATTGCAATGACACATCATCTACTCACTTGACCTTTGTGCTCTGAAACTCTAAAGTCATTGGACAATGAGTTTGCAGCATCAAAAGAGGTCAGCAATCTATCCAGCCTGATTTGGTCGACGTGTCACTGGATTCTTACTCAATTTTAAATCTTTATGAAAGGGTGTGAAATCACTTCCTTTAAACGGCTCCAAAATTATTTCAGTGGATGGTAGAAAACATGGTAGATTCAGAATATACAATGGGGTGTGGAGGTTGCACAAAAAGTAATTACTAAAGAGAGATCAAGGGATATGTACTGTAAACACACAACAAGCCATTCAAGAGTTAAAAGTACCTTTTCATCAAAGAACCTCAGATCTTTACATCATTCACCAAAAACTCTGGAGGGTGGTTCTGATATACATGATGACTAGATCTCTGTGGATATGACCCCACCATTTCTCCTCTTACCTTCCATGGATGTGCCTATATGCAGGGAGGACAGATGTAGAAGGCATAAGATGCATTACACATTCTCTGCAATTTGTTAAAATACCACTACTGGTGAAGCATCACATTCTTTATAAATGGTTGCAGCAGACCATGCCAACTATACCATATTAGTTTTACAATAAATATTATTATTAAAAAATATATTTTCGCAGTGTATAATAAATCTGTTGGGTCAAGGCCAGCTTCACTCCAGCTCTGCTTCACCAAGGACAGCATACATTAGAGATTAACAAATGTTTCTGGAATTTATAACCTTTGTGTCACCGGCCTTAAGCAGAACATCTCCATTGTCAAACAGAATAAAGTCTTCTGAATATCCAAATATTTAAAGTCAGCTTGGGCAATTGCCTTATGTCTTAATCCAGCTTCAGAAATCACATGTAGGGGTGTTTCCAATAATTGATCAGGGTCTTTTATGGTGCATTCGCACGTGCCGTTAACGCATGCATTTTGAAACTCATCACAACAGCTGAGAAGAGGAGATCTGCCTGTTTACAAAACTCACATGTTAACACGCTTTTATGTTAAAGGGGCATTTCCATTTCAGCAAGTAATTGATATTGTTTGAATAATGAAAAGTTATACAAATTTGCAATATACATTGTGTATCAATTCCTCTGGGCTTTCTAAATCACTGCTTGCTGTCTTTCTATAGAAAGCTGCATTGTTTTATTTCCAGTGACCATAAATCCGACCATGGTCACACAGGTGCACGGCTTGTAATATCACAGAGAGTGATGACCATGGTCAGATTTCTGTCCACTGGAAATAAACATAGAAGCTTTTCATAGGAGAACAGGAAGCAGAGATATAGAAAACTGCAAATTGAAACAGCATGTATATCAGAAAATTGTATTATTTTTCATCATACAAACATTAATTTGCCGAAGTGGGAAAAAACCTTTAACACTGAGATAAATCTCCTCATCTGAGCTGTTGTGATGCATTTCAGTATGCATGCGTTAACACCATGTGTGAATGCACCCTTAGTTTTTATTAAAGAATTGTAGATTCTCAGAAACTCAGATTCTCAGTGCAATTCATTATATCATTAGAATAAACTTACATAGTATAATACACAAGGGTTGAGTTTGTTTTGAAGTATATAATATTGAGGACAATATTGAGGGCTTTAATAGAATGTTGCTTTTATTGAGTACAATTAGAACCTCTGCTTTACAGGTTGATCTTTTTCCACATATTCTACTCTGAATAATAATTCTAACATATATCTACATTTTCTTTTTACCTTTACCATATATAATTTTTGTAGTATTATTAATCTCAAAAGTATGGGTTATTGTGTGCTAAAATAACATCTTGTCTCTTCAGTTATTCTAAGGCTTAAATTAGGCTTCTTCTATGAATTAACTAATCAATTCTATGCCGGTTATGTGAAAAATCAGGTGTTCTAGTTCTATTAAACTGAAGTGTGAATATAAATTAAAAGCAACCTTAAAAGTGACAAGCAAAGTTCAATCATTTCAAGCCTATCATTTTACCATGCTTGCTCATACAGCCATACCTTAACCTCTGCTGGAGAAGGTCATCCTGACCTTCTCATTTTGCAGACTTAAGCATAGCACAGAGGCTATCAACCATAGCTATTCTATTGTACATCGCTAATATATTTCTTAAATGTATTGTCTCTTCGTATATTCTTTTACATTATAATGTTAATATACAGGCAGTCCCTAGGTAATGTATAAGATAGGTTCCATGGGTTTGTTCTTAACTTGAATTTGTATGTAAGTGGGAACTGTATATTTTATAATTGTAGATCCAGACAAAAAAAAAAATTCCCCAGTGACACTTGGAGTTTAAAGATTTTTTTGCTGTAATGGGAAAAAAGATTATCAATAAAACTTAATTACAGAACTTACAGACGATCATTGCAGCCGGGAACTATAGTAAAGCATTCAGAGAGCTTCACCAGGGGAAACAGTGGGCAGATGGCTCTGTCTGTAACTAGGGGTAGTCACGTGTTCTTAAGTAGGGGACCGCCAGTGTTATGTTAATATATGCTTATATATTAAGGAGATTATACATTCATAAAGAACACACATTCAGCTGTCTTTTATGAAAAAAACGGAAGGTTTTACATTGCTCTGAAAACATGACACCTGGTTTTCAGCCTCACCAGTGAAAAAAACGGATGTTCCATCAGTTTCTTTTGCAGACCCATAGACTTCTATGGCTTTCTGTGATCTGCATTTGTGAAAAATTAGGACGATTTATAATTTTTTCCACGGACAACGGATCGGTGAAAATATGCCTATGTGAAAAAGCCCATGGAAATCAATGGCTGTGTGAGGCATCTGTGGTAGTCACTGAACTATGGTTGTGAAAAAACATAGCCTATGTGAACGAACCCTAAGGCATAAAAGAATCAAATTATGCTGCAGCTCTAGAATCCAAATTCTGTCTGATATTGATACTGTTGCGTGTGTCATCATTTCAAACACTTTTTACTGCCTATTGGTTTCAAGTGAGTGACACAGGTAATGAATGCATAAAGAAACACAAATGAACACCCATTACATGAGTCCTCTTTTCTGCCCTGCCAGCAATCTAATAATTAGGAATTTACAGCCATTGATGGAGGATGGTATAAAGAATAAAGTGGCAACTACATCCAGCCCTGTTTCTGCTATAAAATTAAATAATTTGAAAATAATAATAAATATTACAAAGCATTCTGACAAGATTTAGCAACAAATAAATCTTAAATCTAGTCCTATTTCGGATGGTAGCACTCTGTGCTCAGAGATGTCCCATCATTCTGTCTTTATATATAAATCTTTCCGTACCATGTACAGTGTAGATTGCTATAAAACCAGGCAGTATCTCTACCACAGCCTGATAAAACTTTACTATGTAACCATGAACAAAGTTATTGGGTTATGCTTTTATACAACACTGTTAGGCTTAAACAACACCCGGGTATATATTCCCATTAATAAAGGAGAGAAATGCCTCTGAAGGTAAGGGCACTGTCAGTTTTTTTTAATCAGTATTTGAAGCAAAACCAAGTATGAAATATAAAGATCGAGAACCCAGAAATGAAAGCATGTACTTCTCAGGTTTTTAAAAAGGAATTAAGAAACTAACTTCATATCCATATTCAAGACTGCATAAACTTAAACGTTTTAGTTTCTTAAGACAGCTGAGGATCTAATTGGAGAAAGTACATTCCACCATGATTTTTGCTAGGGCTTTGAGACATGAGTTTACTGCTGCAGTGGCTTGGAGCTCAACCTTAGCATACACAGTATGTGGCTGAGATTTTTTCAATCCTCAATACTGTTAATTTTAAGCATTGTGGTGAGCTACAGACAATTCTTCTGCAGGTAACCCACAAAAAATGATGGGCAATGTCAACTGCTCTAGACACTGTTAGATAAGTTAAAGGGGTTATACGGGTATAAAAATTTACTTAGGGCCAGGCTGGGGTGGGCTATTTAAAAATAATAAACGTGTACTTACCTCCTCAGGCGATGCTGATGTCCCGCGCCATGGTCCGTCTCATCTGTGCGCCGGTTTGTTTACAAGGGTGCACAGGGAGCTTCCTGCCGGTGCTTACAACGTTGAGAGATAGGGACGGATGGGAGGACCGGCCACATCGCGGACCGAAAGCTCCCTGTGCACAGCTTCTGTGCCCCTGAAAACAAACATCAGCGGCGCCGGAGGAGGCAAGTAGAGATTTATTACTTTTAAATAGCGCGCCCTGGCCCTGCTCTAAGTAAATTTTTATAACTGGACAACCCCTTTAAGGGACATAACTACAGTAAAAACTGCCTGACCTAAGTAGCAACACTGCACCAGTTTTCTGGTATAAATTAAGCCATCAAATAGGGAGTGTGAAAAGATACTATGCCATCACTCTACATCAGACACTTCGACTAATGTTGCACAGTATTGAAATGTCATGGATCTAAAGGCTAAAAGTGGCTCTATTCGGATCATTTGCGCATTAATTTGGAGGCGAATTTCTGTAATTTAACAGATAAGTTTTAACATAAAAGAGGATATCCCATAACTTATATATCATTCCCTGCCTGAGGGTGACATTAAAATATAGTGGTGTAAAATATAGTGACTTTGTCCCTCTAACAACTTGCTTTAAACAACAGGTTATTTTCCCATCATGTATTTCTTTAACCGAGTCCGAATGATTTTGCAGTTTCGGCATGTAGTAGCTTAGGATCACAAGGAGCAAAGATGCTGAGAGTTCACACTTCTTCATTACAACAGCTAGTCATGTGAGTTATATAATTTAAGAAAATCTAACCAAATGTTATTTTTATGAATAATCCAATAATCCCACAATTGGGCAGCACAGTGGCTCAGTGGTTAGCACTACAGCCTTGCAGCGCTGGGTTTAAGTCCCATCTAGGTCAACATCTGCAAAGAGTTTGTATGTTTTCTGTTTGCGTGGGTTTCCTCTGGGTCCTCCTGTTTCCTCCCACATTCCAAAACATACCGGTAGGTTGATTATATTGTGAGCTCCATGTGGATATGGACTGATTTGGTAAGCTCTGTGTAGCGCTGTGGAATCTGTGGGCGCGATATAAAATAAAGGAACAATGGCCCTAGTATCAGCTTATTCCTTTAATATAAATTCACAATAAGACATATGTCTCTTTATTAATTCTCAAAGATTATATACAAAACAACAACACAAATACGGATTAAAACAATTAGATAGGTAGCAAGCCACGAAAACAACCCACAAAATCATCACATTATATCAATACAAAACGGTGGCTTAAGGACAACATTGTGTCGAAGATGCTGGGAGTTCACACTTCATCATTACAACAGCTATTCATGTGAGTTATATCATTTAAGAAAATCTAACAAACATTGTTTTTATGAATAATCCAATAATTCCACAATTGGGCAGCACAGTGACTCAGTGGTTAACATTACAGCCTTGCAGCACTGGGAACCTGGGTTCAAATCCCAGGGTCAACATCTGCAAAGAGTTTGTATGTTCTCTCCGTGTTTGCGTGGGTTTCCTCCGTGTCCTCTGGTTACCTTCCACACTCCAAAACATACTGGTAGGTTGATTAGATTGTGAGCCCCATTGTGCACAGGGACTGATTTGGCAAGCTCTGTGCAGCGCTGCATAATTTGTGTGCCCTATATAAATAAAGGAATTATTATTACAAAAAGCCAGACAAACTGATAAAAAATTGTATAAAATTTATAAAGTGGTTACAGACAATTATATCAAGAAGTAGACCAAAATGCCTTTAGAATGTACCACACCAAATAGACCTGTCTGCTACATTAATGCGTCAGGAGGATACACCACCTACAAAGAAAGCTGTCAGGTAGTGGTGGAGAGAGAGAAAAGGAGGACTCTGCTGAGCCCCACGCATATTGCCGCAATTTGTGACTTCCTCAGAGGTGATTATCCTGATATAATCACTCCTGATCTTTATTGCTGCAGATAAAGATACACTGTATGCAGTCCCACACATATTGCCACAGTTTTTAGCTTCCTTATGGGTATTTACCCTGATGAATTAGTAAATGAGAAAGCAACAAATTTCTGCGGTACGCTTGAGGCCCCACACAGCCCTTCTGGATCTGGCATTGCGCCCCCTGTAGCTATTGTGATGTAGAGGAGGCAGCGGTTGGGTTAGATGGGCTATGTGGGGTGTGGTTCTGGAGGAGCTCTGGTAACACATCCCCCACAGCCCTTTAGTCTAAAAATAAATGAGGTAATAAATATATGTTACGGTTATGCTGTTTAACCTTAATGAAGCGCTGGCAGTGCTTTGTAGAGGTTAAATCGGGTGATAGATTTCTTTTAAGGACCAGATTTTATAACTTTTATATAATGATATGTAACACATAAAAGTTCATATATTATTGAGATATTTTCATTTGATGCTTTTAGGAAAGAAAAAAAGTGCCACATAGGGGTGTCATAGAAGCACACAGAGCGATGTGGCTTCATAGTTGGAAACTATAAGGACTTATTAGGCTATAGATGCTCTGTGGCTCATTTTTAGATTTGGAATAGATTGAAATAAATGATTCAGCTCATTTGCATACATTTTCATGGTCACAATTTTAGGCTTTTAATATGCTTTATCCACAAGGAAGTTTTCAGTACATTGTACTACATGTTATGATTCATGTGTATAGTACTTCATTTAATGTAAAAGTTAGCTATTTAAATGTGCAGCAGCAATATTTATGCTTCGATTTCTTTTCTAAAGATATCCTTTAATCAACAATGGAGGGCCCTTTATTGTGCCAAGCTTTAAATAAGTATTCATCAGCAGTATTTTATAAAATAAACCTCCTCTGGGAAGATCACTGAGAAATTAACTGGAGAGGATCATTATTGAATTATTGAAGAAACAGCTACTTTAATTGTTGCTCTTTGCACATTCGCAAGGCTCGGGCAATTGCTTCACATACACATCACATGTAGACAGGAGCAAGAGAGCTCAATTTGTTATTTTACTTTACAGAGCAAGAATAAAATGAATATATGTATTAAGTGAAAATCCAAGTAATGAAATGAGGATTAAATGGCAAAGAAGTACAGGAACAATTGAAATATGCTAAGTAATTATTCCAGGTTCTTAAGGTTTCAATTTCCATCATATTGTTTTCACTAGTTTTCAATAACGATTGCTCCAATTATTGCTGTTTATAAAGTAATGTTATCGCAGACTCGCATAAAATTAAACAGTCTACCCACTAGAGTATCCTGCACATGACGAGGTTAAACCCAAGATAAACATGTTTTTATTTGCTATATTATTAATATGCTAATTATGTATGCTCAATTAGCATATAACCTTGCTAATCACCTCAGCTCTCAAAACTAATATGTTTTTCATTACATGTGTAAGAATATAAACACAGGCTGCAAAAAACGATTTATCATTTTTAGCCTGCACTTCTCCCCTCAAAGCAACACTAAACCTAGAAGTAAAGCAGGAAATGATAATAATAAATAGCATGAATTTCTCCAAGCTCCTTTCAGGTCTATATTTCAGGGATTTTCACAGAAGCCTTACTGAGCCATTGTTTTCAATGGGTGTTTCAACATTTTATTTGTTTTCCACTGATCCATTTGAAACCTGTCCTATTTGTTTCACAGATTAAGGGTACATTCAGACGGCCGTCTATGGGGATGTATATGCGGCCGCATAAAGTCCGGTGGCTGTACAGCGCCACACATGCTCTATCTTTCCCCGTGTGCGGCCACCGCTGTTCCAATGAAGGGGAGGGGGGTCACCCCCTCCTCCTTACCAGCGCACAGCGGTATGCCCATTCCGGTTGAGGGTGGGCATACAGCTATATGAATGTAGCCTGTCTGAAGTCTGTGGGTTCGCAAAAAACTGATAATAGGTCTGTTTTTATTTACTGATGAAACCAGATGTCTTCTAACCAGTGTTCAAGCCTTAATTTTTTTTTTTTTTGCAGATGCAGACCAAAATCGGAAGCAAAATGGGTGCTAGGAATGCGCAACTGACATGTAACTCACATGCTACCATAAATCCACCCTAATACTGAGCAATTTGTAGAAATGTGACAAATCCATCACTCCTTTTCAAGCCCACCTAGTGTATGTTAGTAGATTGTTGGCCAAATGAATGGTTACAATGTATAAATGTTTATTTTTAACCGTTGCACCATGCACTGAAGCTATATTGGCCTATGGACACATACAGATTGTTTTTCGTTTCCTGGCTTCAGTGATTTTCACTGATACCTTACTGAACCTTTCTTTTCAATGGACTTTTCCATTGATCCAATCATGTCAATCAACAAAGCAGTACAGGCTCTAAATTTTTTTACCACAGACTACTGTCCACATACCTGGCAGTGGACTGGACAGGTACAAGGTGGTCCTGCCTGCACCCTCTAACTTCCTATAGCTTGTGCCTTACCTTCTTACTGTATTTCAGCCTCCCTGTTGCCAAAGATTTTTGCCAAGAGGGTGAAATGGTAGAAGAAAATAATTATCGCTGCAGGTTATCCCCAGCTGTAATGTCCATTGCTAACCTATAGTGATTTACAATATTGACTTTACATGTACCACAATGTTAGTTAACGTTGGTTTGGGTTTATTGAAATTTTCCATAATGGTATATTGTTACAGGTTTACTTCTTTCATAAACTTTATAATCATACAAAGCGGTAAACAAGCAAAATAGCACATTGTAATGTATGCAAACATCTGCTCGTCAAACAAGAGCAAGGGTTGAAAGTACTGTTGAAAGTTTTGCATAGCCTAACTTCTTTTTATAAACTGTTAATAAGTGTAAATCTTTTTATAAAATGTTAATTATTGGAATCTTACATCCACTATTCAGGGACAATATTGTTACAGTACAGTAGGTAATCTCCTGAAAATAGAGGGTGCTATTATTTGGTACTCTGAAGCATGAACGTCTACTTTAGACTACACCGTGCATCGTCAGCTAATTCATTGTATAGGAGAAAATGGACTCTGTGTGATATCTCAAATATTATAGAAAGCCCTTAAATTCTGTTCATTCTTTACACTTTGATAAAGAAGAAAATAATTAAGTTAATAGAATCTACCTTCTTTAGATTTGCACTCAGTTATTCTATAAAATCCATAAATCCTAACACAACAGTTCTATGCAAAGTATTTTCAAATGTTTATGGGAACCTTAAAGAGGGCATTTAAAAAACTCCACCAGTTGTAGCTTTTGCATGCTTTTGGTTTCATTAACTCTGACGCAGTTTCTGATATAGTGTCAGTAACCGGTATGTTAATTATGATCTTTACTTTCCTAGTGGGCAATCTTGGGCTGGAGAGCACCACCTAGAAAGCTTTATTAGCATATCGGGTGCTGAAACTAATGGCACTGATTGCATTGGAATAGTCAGGGCTAGAGAAGAAATTCCATGCAAAGACTAGTGGTTGGTGGGATCAATATAAAGACCTCTTGAAACTAAGTTATATTTTTATAGTGTGGGACCTCACTTCCATTTCTTTGCTAAATGCAGAAATTTTCAAAGTTTACACCAAATTTCCACGTTTTCATAACTAAAATGCAAAAGATATCACCCAAATATTTCAACTAACATAAAGTACAATGTGTCATGAAAAAACTGTCTCAAAATCATCAGGGTGTGTTATGAAAGTTATAAATTGATACATGAAATGATACATGTCAGATTTGAAAAATAGGGCTGTGTCAGGAAGGTGAAAAGTGGATTTGGCAGCAATGGGTTAAAGGGAACCTTTCATCAAATTTATCGAATAAATCACTACCAGTTTGCTGTCGAGAAGCTGAGCAAGTTCTATCTCATGTTTCTTTCATGGCCCAGCTTGGTGGCATCATCCGGGAAATCATCTTTGAAGTGAGATGTCAGTTAGATGTATAAAGTTAGGGAGTTGGAGAGTTTGTAACTGAAGTTTCACTCTCCCTTCCTCTAAACATCTCCTCCCATGCGATTGACATCATGCACCAAATTTCAGGAAATCTGATTAATGATGTCCCTGGACACAGGATCATCAATAACAGTAAAGGGGGCATTCTAAGGCAGAGAAAGTTGACTTCGGTGTTAAACATTCTGCCTCCATGACTTCATAAAATCAATTTACATCTTATATCAAAGTTGATTTTTTTTTGGATGATGCCACCCCACCAGGACATTAAAGAAACATGATATAGAACCTGCTCAGTTGTCTTGACAGCATAATGGTAGTGGTTTACTAGGCCAAATTCTGAAAACAGGATCCCTTAAAAAAAAAAAAATTCTAAATTGGTAAATCAGACTGCTGACTGGCTTGTTCAGTGTGGTCATTTTTAAAAGGTGCATTATTCCTAAACAATAAATTAGACATAGGAAAAGCAGAACAGCCAAATCATGTTAGAAAAGTGGTCTAAAAAAGTATTCTGATGATTTTATGGCAAAAGCTAAACACAAGAAGTAACTTATAACAATTATAAATTAATAGTTTATGGTATACCATAGTTTCTTATCAGAACGAGATGTACTGTATAGGGACTAGAATATGTTCTCATTCTCAGTTTTTTTCACTTTATAGGTTTTAGCTTTAGACTGAGATCTGTCTTAACATGATCTGTCATTCTTCTTACCAATATGAAGCTTTTTTTGTGTGTCCAGTGTGAACACAAATGGTCCTGACTGCGAAGCTTGACATGTCAAGGATTACATTAATGTATGCTGTGCGCATTGTATTCAATGTAGCCTTATTATATTGTTTGGGAACAGTGCATAATATGCCTGTAGAATTAGTTTTCTCAATAGAAATTCCTATTTGCTTGGAGTCTGAAGACATTCAGGCTTAATCTCTATTACACTGTGCCAGGAATAGTCTGACACATTGAATGTTATTGAAGTGAATGTATTTTCAGTTCACAGACTTTAGGATTTCACCGTTTTTCAATGTTTGTTTGTTTAGTCACTTTAGTTATAGCTTTCAGTTTAAATAAACATATATTTTATCCAGTTTTCTGCAATACTAACAGGTCTGTAGTTAATAAAGGACTACAAGTACAGTGGCACAGTAAGTCATGCAAAGTTTAAAGCATGCCCGTGGTGCTAGTATAATAGATACCCCAGGGAAGATGGGGAAACAAATTTGTTTTGATTTTTGAAGTGCTTTGTTGTCCAAATGACACATCCCCTTTATTATTTAGCTTAATTCTCATGTAGATGCCTAATTAGTTTTTATGTCTTAATTAGAGATGAGCGAACATACTCGTCCGAGCTTGATGCTCGTTCGAGCATTAGCGTACTCAAAACTGCTCGTTGCTCGGACGAATTCTTCGCCTGCTCGAGAAAATGGCAGCTCCCGCCGTTCAGAGCCAATCACAAGCCAGGAGACTCTGCACTCCACCCAGCATGACGTGGTACCCTTACACGTCGATAGCAGTGGTTGGCTGGCCAGATCAGGTGACCCTGGGATAGACTAGCCGCTGCCCGCGCGGCTCGGATCATTCTGTGTCTGGATGCCGCTAGGGAGAGAGCTGCTGCTGGTCAGGGAAAGCGTTAGGGTGTTCTATTAGAATAGTGTTAGGCAGGAGTGATTCAACAAGAACCCAACAGCCCTTCTTAGGGCTACAATAACGTTATACTTTTTTTTTTTTTGTTTGCTTGTGGCTGGGCTTGCTGGCACTAGTAGTGCAGCTAGTACCATATTGTGAGGAATTTGCAGGGGGACTTGCTACCGTTGTGTTTAGCTCTTAGTGACATTGGCTGCATCTGGCTCTTAGACAGAACTTTAATAAATAGTGATGGCTGCTGTGTGTCTCTTAGACTGATCTCTGGACACAGTGGATCACGCAGATTTACTTACCCGATCTGTTCGCGATCCATCGACGCGTTCTCTGCGGTGGATTCGGGTCCGGCCGGGATTCATTAAGGCAGTTCCTCCAACGTCCAACAGGTGGTGCTGCTGTGCTGAAGAGCATCGGAACGCACTCAAATACACCGGCCTACCCTGGATGAAGGTAAGTGCAAGCTCCGCGCCAAAATCCGATCGCGTGCGCCAAAATCCCGGGGCAATACATGGAAAATCGGCACAAATCGGAAATATTCGGGTAACACGTCGGGAAAACGTGAATCGGGCCCTTAGTAAATAACCCCCAGTATGTTACCGCCGCCTACGTCCTTTGAACGACCCAGGCGCCATCGTCTGAGCCTGGGTCAAAGAGAAGAGCATGGGACCGATGAGGAGCTGGCTGCAGGGAGCACTGGTAAGTGAATATTCATTTTTTTTTCTTGCTGTGACCACTTATATACTGGGGGCATGTGCTGTGGCTACCTACCTTCTAGGAAGCATGTGCTGTGGCTACCTATCTACTGGGAGTGTGTGCTGTGGCTACCTATCTACTGGGAGTATGTGCTGTGGCTACCCATCTACTGGTCCGGGGTCACAATGGGAGGTCAACACTGTGGAAAGCTTCCTCATAGGTATGAAGCACTAAGATCTGACGGGCAATGCTGGGAGCCGCCGTTCTTTATAGCAACCCGGGAAGTGGGCTGCGCCAATCAGCGCTGGCCAGCCGGGACGGGAGCCGGAAAGTGGTGAGTTGAGTGAGCTCGGAAAGGGGCGCCTCCATGGAGAGGGGCACGAGACGTAGATCGCAGGGGCACCCGTGACACTGGGACGACCTATATACTGGGGGGCATGTCCATTTTGTACGGCTCTTACGGAATAAGATTTTAAAATATGTGCCGTTCATGGCTCTCTCAGCCAAAAAGGTTCCTGACCCCTGGTTTAAAGCATGCCCGTGGTGCTAGTATAATAGATACCCCAGGGAAGATGGGGAAACAAATTTGTTTTGATTTTTGAAGTGCTTTGTTGTCCAAATGACACATCCCCTTTATTATTTAGCTTAATTCTCATGTAGATGCCTAATTAGTTTTTATGTCTTAATACATTTAAAACTGTCCATTAAAAACAAAAAAATCTGTTGCCAAATTCTGATATACTTTATCAGTTTTTGGTATATGGAGCTGGTTAAAATTCCATTCTTTGCTGGACAGGATGATGTTTTCAATGATACCATTTGGACAACTGATCACTTTTTATTCAAATTTTTATAGCAGTCAAAAGTGTCATTTTTGTACATTTAGACTTTTTATATTTAGATGTCAATTTTACATTTTCATAATTGGACATTTTGGGACGGGGGATACCTAACATATTCTTGGTTCATATCTTCTTTATATGTGGTATACTATTATGTGTATTAACAGGAAGAAGATCCATATTCCTTAGTCCTGAATAATGCCACAAACCAACTTTCAAACATTTACACTGTCCAATTTATATGTGTTTTAGGGAAAAGGGGGTGGATTAAATTTTTTTTTTCATATTTAAAAAATAATAATTACAGTATATACTCGAGTATAAGCCAACCCAAGTATAAGCCGAGGCCCCTAATTTTACCACAAAAACCTGGGAAAACCTATTGACTCGAGGGTGGGAAATGCATTGGTCACAGCCTCCCCAGTATATAGCCTGTGGACCCTGCCCTATAGTATATAGCCAGCACTTGCCCCCCAATATATAGCCTGCCAGCTTATATCCCCCAGTATATAGCCAGCCCCCTGCCCCAGTATATAGCCAGCCGGAAAGGTGAGTTTTGATATTTTTTTTACTCAAGTATAAGCCGAGTTTGGGTTTTCAGCACATTTTTTTGTGCTGAAATACTAGGCTTATACTCGAGTATATATAAGCCTATATATTTCTATTATTTCAAGAACCCTAGGCTACTTGAATCCTAGGTGTTCTGCCAATATATTATTATATATGTATTATAGTACTGTAATACAGAATTCCGAATGACAGCCATGAAAGCCTCTAAAGGGCTCCCGGCTATAATGGCACCCAATCTGTTCCCTCCAATGATGTCACAGGGGGTGCAAATCAGCATTTAAAGATGGTGGTGTCTATGTATTAGAAGGCACAATTGGTTCGACCACGGCACCTAACATGTTAACTAATATCTAGAAATAGGGCTGCAATCTAGTCAGCACTGCAATTGGTCTGAAATTAAGTCCTAGCATTCAAATGCATGCAGGTCAAGGGAACCAGCCTGTATGCTCACTTACCCTCCCTGACTCAGGCACGCATCCCTTTCTCTTAGGGCGCATGCACGCCAGCTTTGTAAGATTTAAAGGGCCAGCGTGCTGATAATTGGTGCTGTCCGGCCGCCTACCCTGATAAATTCCTGCCCCTTGCTGGATCCCTGTGCTTCTATGTCTCAGAGAAAGGTGTGTTCATTGCCCTGTGCATTTATCCTGATTTCCCAGTGTGACCTCGATTCCGTTCCTGACTCTGCTCTTGTGCTGCCTGCCTTGACCTACCGCTCCGACTCTGACCCCGTGCTACCTGTCTTGACCTCCTGCCTGCCCCAACTTTGTCCCTGTCCCACTATTCTACTGCTCGCCTTAGCCACCACCGCGGGCAAAGTCGTGTCTTTGGAGCGACCTGTTGGTACCACACCACTGCAAGTCCAACCCGCTTTGCGGCAGACCCTGGTGAAAACCAGGCGCCACTCTGACTCCACTCCCGGGTGTTGGCTTACATTATCGTGTGCGGTGGTAGAATGGGTCTACTAACACTAAACCTGACAATAGCTTTTGAATCCTTTAACATATCTAGGGGATTTTTAGACTGTTTTCTCATAACACATTTTCAAAGCTCTAAATTCACTTTTCAGTGTCATAACTTTTTTATTTTTTGGCTGACAAATCTGGTTAAGGGCTTATTTTGTGCGAGAAGAGTTGGTCATTTTACCGGTCTTATTTTAGAGTTTGTAACTTGGTGTTAATAAAAAATTATCTTTTTTCTGAACGTTTTTCAGGGCATTTACCATGCGAATCTAATAATGATTCTGTTTTAATAAACGGATTGTTTTGGATTTCACTGTAGGTAGAGGTATTTTCAATGGACTTTTCCCTTAAAAATAGAAAACAGGACTTTAAATTCAGACATACAAACATAAATGGTTTTTCTCAGTGTTCTGATCCTTGGTGGGTACAGCCGCACATTTCTGCGATTCAATCCCACTCTGATTGTTGCTTTTAATCTCTGCAACACATACACACTAAGAGAAATTAAAACCTATTCCACTGTGGCGGTGTATATTGGATTTTTCAACACCACTTCACATTGATTTGGCAGTATGCTATGTTGGTGTAAGTCAGGTATAGTTTAGTATTAGTGTCTTGGATGGAGCGATTACACAGTAGCTTATGTCATATAAAGCAACTGTGTATCATAGTTTAAATAGCCAGTTGTTTTGATTTTTACATTTGTTATTCAAAACAACTTTGGCTATATTGGCTATCTATCACAAATTATATACATAGACTGTGGACATGCCTCCTAATTCTGTCTCAACCATAGCAGACAAAGCCACACATCTATTGTTCAGTGATCCTAATAGCCTAAGCTCCACTATCTCCTGGCTAGACTGAATAATTAAACTGACTTTTTTTCAAACTAGCTCCTGCCAACTGCACACATAGAACCCTAGGACCTAACGCGTTTCATCTTCCATAAATTCATCAGGGGTCTCTACAAACGGCATATTAATCTAGGGTATGTATCACGAAGGTCTGTGCTGTGCGCACATCGACATTGTACTAGCCGCCAGTTATGGATGTAGCAATACCAAATATGTTTTGTGTTTTTTATACTTTACTAAGTGTTTATATGGGAATGTGTTCATTTTATATATTTTATTATATATTTTAATGTTTTAAACTTTATTTATTTTCTTTTTTCACTTTATACAAACTTGATCACTTCTCTGACCACTGACTCTAGTCCAAGACACTGCACTACAATACTAATGTATTGTGGTGCAGTGTAAACGGACTTGCATGCTGACGTATGCACAGTCAGCACTGGAAGGGGGTACTCGCAATCCGTGACTGCTCTTGTTGTGGGTGTTAGAGCATGGTGTAAGCTGTGATATACAGCTAACAACCGCTGCTTCTGGTGCTGGCGTTCGTGAGTTGGTGGCAGAAATTGGACGTAATAGGACATCCATGTGCCGGAAGTATCTTCCCGCAAGGACTTACTATTAAGTCCATGTGTATGAAGGGGTTAAAACATGCCTTGTTTAATGGGTTTTAAAAGAAAAAAGATACAAATGGCTTACCCCAGAAGCCACTGTGCTCGAAGATTGCGCCTGGAAGTGGTAGTATCTAAAAGAACATAAGACTTACAAGGTACAGAGGTTTTAACCTACATACCAGAATCCCAAATGGACTTAATTATAGGCACAATTCATGTTTTATTACTGAAATATTCTATGCATGTTGCTCATTTTCATACAATTTTATATTGTCTCTGGTTATAATTAATCTTTGACTTGTTGGATATTCTAAAATATGTTACAATATGTAAACGTAATAATTTTTAGGAATTCCATCGAACATAGACATGTTATAGTTATGCATTTGTAATTATCCATATGGAAAACTATACAATGAATAAGCAAACTGACACAGATGGGTCATATTTATACATTATTTCTAAGTAGAAAACTGATATTGTTACGTACCTATATACTTTATATTCTCTTCTGTCTTCGAACTCTTGACGGTCACGTAATGACGATGATAAGAATCATGGAGTTTGGCATGCATGCTCCAAAAACACTGGGAAAGAAGCAAGTGCGGTTCTGCTACGCTTGGTGATACGATGGCCCCAGTCCGTATTTGGATGAATTCGTTCCACTTAGTGCCAGTTCCATTTATAGTATAAGGTAGCTATATACTGTATATTATCATCAAAATTTCCATATGGTGTTGGTTGGTATCTCACTTATACATGAATTTATTATTGGTTTGATTTTAATTTGATTGTATGAAGGGTTCTGAATTAGCCCTGAAACTTCTGATTTATAGAACATGGTTTATTTACCATGTTCCAACAAAGGGCAATTTCAATTCCACATTCACATAAAATTTTGAGCCGTGACCAAGAATGCCTCAGTACTAGATTGACTTATATTTTGGGTAACCGGACTACCCCTTTTAGTGCTCCCTTTTATTGCACCGTCTTTTCACATCTAACAATGAAACATCAGGATGTGAAAACTTTGCATAAGCATTTTGTGGCTTCTTCTCTCTGACTACACTTGCTTCCCATTGCAAGTATAGATGGAGTTTGCAAGATAGCATAAGAGCCAGCATTAGATATAGAAAAATCTGATAAACCTTTTTTTGTTTTATATTCATATGAATGTCTGTTTTAAAGAGGAGGAATCAACACTTCTTCTTTTGCCTAAAGTGCATGCACTATATACTATAAGGAGGAGGGGCTACCCCTATAATGAATGTGCTGATTACCATTCCTCTTTACATTTGAGGATTTGCCAAAGAAAATAACTGTTACTGGGGCTTCCCCTTTAATCATCTATCAGAGATCTATAAAACCATGAAGAATTTTTTTTGGTCTTTGTGATAACTGAATTTTAAAAATGTTGGATTGTCTTTAGAACCAGGATTAACAATAAAGCTTCATTGCAGACACCTTTGATAATTTTTGTAGCTGTTTAATGTAGCCTAGGGCTAAAGTACAGTAAATTAGCTACATCTAGAGGTCCGTTTGTAACTAGAGGTCATCTGTAGGTGGAGTGTTCTTAAGTAGGGGACCGCCTGTATTGGAATATTGGACATTTCATCATACAAACAAGAAAAATTTTTTGCTAAAACTGGAAAACCCCTTTAATCATTATCCTCCTTTCCTTATTTTTATGCTGTGTAGGGAACCTCAGATACACTGCTCACTCCAGGAGAAAAGGAGCAAAAAAGGCAGAGAGAAACAGTTTTACTTGATGAAGTATATTACAGATTTAACTTTTATAAAATAAGATATTCATCTCAGCAATAAAAAAAAACTTGCTTTAAAGGTTTATTAAAACTGACAATCTGTGATGGGGATCCTAAACTGAACATTAGGCATAAGCTAGTGGTTATTTTCTCCAACACCAGTTCTATTACAGGGTTTTCCCCAACAGAGATCTACAGGATATGTCATTCATAGCTAAGAGTTGCACTTCTCATGTTTTGTAACTGCTTTATTAGGAGTTTTGGCTTCTTAAATCCCCCCTTTGCCCCTCCAGAAAGGAATATATGTAGAAGTGGCTGTGCATGCATACTACTGTAGTTTATGAGAGTTGTCTCAGCCTTGTCTTTGTTCTCCTATACCAAAGCTTTTAACTGCTAGACATAATGGGGGGAGGTCATCAATGTGTCACAGGGCACAGCAGTCTAGCGCCAGACAATATTAGACTTTTACTCTGCCAGATTTACCACTGTTTTGATAAATTTTGGCATATTGTAAGGCTATAGTCACACACAAGTGTGCCCGCTGTACCGTAGCACGGCAGTGCCTGGGGGAGGAGGAGGGAAGGAGCACTCACCCCCGCCCCTATCCATATCGATGTATGGCACATGGCACCGTATTCCGGGGAAAGTTAGGAGATGTCCTATCATTTGCCGGGTATGGAATGTTACGGTGCCACATGTGTGCTGCAACATACCGCTCCGTATGGCGCCATGCACCCATTGCTGGCCTATGGGGGACGTATATACAATGTTTATATGTCAGCCATATATACATCTCTCAACGGCCGTGTGAATGTGGCCGAAGACTGAGGAATTGTACTTTAGACCTGCCTTTAGTAGGTCTAAACTGTGTAGCACATTGAGGTGCTAAATCTTATTTTCCTCCTAGCCATGCCCTGTTTAACATATATCCAGAACATGGGATATATCAGGGAACATACCCCTTAGTTGCAAGTGTGTCAAAAAATGCATAATACAATTCTATTGTAGTCTTTCAGAGTCATTCACTAAAATTTGTCACCCAGACAATAAAAGGTGGTAAACCTCTTGTCTAGACTACAGTTGTCAGTAGTTGTATCTACATGTACAGCTTCCAGGAAGCCAAGTTTGCCCTGAATTTGAATGCATACATTATAAGCAGTTAAAAGTTATTTTATTCTAATGGTTTTCTTTTGATCATCTTATCTGCAATAAATACAATCCAACAACCGTTCTCTGCCAAAATGTTTGAGATGATAAAATTCATTTTTTTTTTAAATCTTCCTTCACAAGGTTCCACAGAAATGTAAAAACAATATAACAACACTACATATTCCAAGATATTTTGGCAGGTTTGCAAAGTGATGGTGCTTAGCCAGCATGAAATGTGCTACTGTAGCTAGCAAATAAATTAGCAAATTATTGCAGTCAGCCCAAATAATTATGTTTGATCTAATTGAGCATAATAAATGAAAAATAAGCTGAAAACGGATAAAGTAACATGCAATATAATTTTGGTTACTCATCTGGTTAAACATCTAAAACATTTATCAGGAGATTTAATCATTTTATTGCATGTTGGTCTGTATGCTTGCTTCCTTTTGGCAGATTGAGAAGATTAATTACACTCTACTGGAGTGGTAATAATAGATTTTATAATAACTTGAACCAGGCTGCGTCTAACTGATTCCAGCAAAGCACAGTAAAATGGATTGTTGATATTCATATTTTAACTGAGATGAGATGCTACAATTGCTATTCAACATTTATTTCAAACTCCTAAAATACAGACTAACATGGCAGGAACTAAAATTGGAAAAAAAATGAATGAAGCAGAAAAACTAGTGAACACTTCATTGTTTCTTGTGAATCTTTAGAGCAGATCACAATCTATTGAAAGGAATGGACATTCCAATAGATTTTTCTGTATGGCATACTCAACAATATAATAGAGATGTAAAGATCCATTTAAGTCCAATTTTTAGATTAGCTTCTACCTTCTACTTAAAGGGATTGTACGGCAGAGGCCAGTGGGGAGCATGTGAAGAGAGAACAGGGGCAGGAAAGATGATTGCTACTTCTATTTTTAAAGGTCATGTGTCAACAGATATACTGATGTTAGACTACTATATCTTACATTTTATCTTTTTTCTGAGACAGTTTCCTTTACTTCCTAAAACTCTCCACCTCTCACTCCAGGGGCTGATAATTTATTCACGCTCTTCTCATTGTCATGTTAGCCATGTCCCATCCTGGTATTGTTCAGACTGTTGGCTGACGTCACTAGCAGTCTGCAAATCTCAGATGTTAGATGTCCTTTAAGCAGCATACCTAGAGGAGTCCAAAAATATTAGTCTATAATATATGCCTCACAATACATTTAAGGGTTATTTGATGTCATTTCCAGGTTCTTTTTTTCTGTGTTGACTAGTTTGTCATGCTAAGTTGCCTATACTGTATGAGCTTGGTCTAACAAGTCTTGATAAATGTTGTGGTAGCTTACTAACACCAAAGGTGCAGCTACCGGTCACAGGCCATGGGGATGAAGATCTGGTCACCTACATTAAAGATAAAATTAACTGCATTCCCCAGGTAATAATTTCCCAATATACTAACTCTATTATTCCCCTTCCCTCTGGTACTTCACCCTGTTCACTCTCTTCCTTTGAGCCAGTTACAGAGGAATAAGTGCCCAGAGGAATCACTTGCAAACTCTTGCCCTTTCACCTCAAAAAAGTTTCTAGAATCTGGTATTTTTTTACCCTGTCGCACTGATTCACTCTCATCTCGACTACTGTAACTCCATACTAATCGGTCTTCCACTTACTACATTTTCTCCTCTTTAATCTATCCTTAATGCAGCAGCAAGGATTGTTTTTCTCACCAACCCCTACATGGACTTCCAGTCTGTGGCCAAGATAGGGACAGTTAACCTGACCATAAAAGGAAATTCCTCCTCTCCTGCTTCAGTTGTTTTTATAGAGATTTGGAACACTATTTTTTTTAATGCAAATATAGTGAAGCCAACCACCACAGAAAAACCGTCCAGGTGGGAGATACCCTGAAAAAAGACTAAACAGACTATTCGATCCTATAAAAAAAAAAGTAGAATCCAAATAATAGACAATACTTCTCCTGACATCTAGACAATGAAAGGACCTCTCTTTGTCTTGGAATTACTTCAAAAGGAAGAAAGGTTACCCGTTTCCTTCCAAATACAGTTTAAAATAATCACCCTCATCCACAAAGTTCTGCACAATGCCATACCTCTTCTCTCTCATCTCAGTATATCACCCCGCCCATAATCTAAGATCTGCCAGTGATGTTAGATTATTTTCTTCCTTTTTTAAAATCTCTCATTCTTTGGAATGCCATTCCCCTGACTATCAGACTTAGCGAACTAAACTCTGCAAGTCAAGCTGTCGATCACAGCCTTCAAGAACTCTAATCTGGATTTTTTCAGCCATTTTGGAATCACTTTTTATTTTTTGCATAATGTCAGAACTTGCTAATTGTTCTGATGGGATCTGGTTTCAGGTTTTTTGCTGGAAAACCACACCCAGAGCTGCCTGTGATTGACAGCTCCATTTATGATCTTGGGAAAGCTGGGTGTGTCTTTGAACTTGTTTTGTATGCAGCTGTGGTTTGAGTGATGGACGGCTGAGCCAGTCAATGCTGAGGTAATGTCCATTACTGCCTTATATTCTGCCCAGCCCTTCATTGGCTGCTGGTTATTCAGTCTAATCTGTAAATCTAGTGCTCTTGCCATTGCGTTTCTTGCTATTCTGTGTATTAACTTCTCCTTTGCCTACTGACCATTCTATTTGCTATTCAATTCTGTACATTTGCTGCCATCTTGGTTTTGACCCGGTTGTTTGACTTCGCTTGTCTTTCTGTATCTGTTTGTCCCTCAGTATCGTTTATCTCCTAGTCTAACCCCACTTTCCTATCTCAGTCTTGTGTTGGTTTCTGTGTTCCAGCGTGAACACTGACCTATATTTGTATTCGGTTGCCTGTCCACTCCACCACCCAGCAGCTGTCAGACGAAGTAAGTCTTCCCTGTCATCTTGTAGGGTCACTCAGGGACCATCAGTTAGGTTCCTGATAGTGAGTTTGCCCTTACCAGGGCGGTTTATCTGCTTTAGGCAGTGCCTTAGTCAACAGGGACGTCGCAGGGTGAGTTCGCCACCACTTACCCAGTCTGACATCTAGTGCCAAGCCTGGTTGTGGTTGCACGGTTGCTGGACAAGTACTGACAATGCCCCAGCTATGCTGTTTATGTGAATCAATTTCTCTATAGGAAAACACAAATACAAAATATTTTTTTAGAAAAAAATGTGTATCTTCCTTCAGTACACATAAAAGAATGCTGAACGTTACACATTAAATGGTACATTTACAGACATTAAAAAGATAAGATAAGAAAACATTAAACAGTCCAGTCGCTTTACCAATGGCATTTGCCTCATTTAGTGCACATACCGACTCATTAGACCTGGATATAAAATAGCATTTAAGTCATCAGGGTAAGATGGTAAAGCACATGAATGTATAAGCTGACTCTGCTTTGCATCATTATGCTGTAGTTCAGTAAATATGCAATCTGCTTTGACTAAAATCATATATGATTATGAGCTTGTTAACGCTCAAATTCAAGCCAAACTGCCTACTGTAAATGACTGATAACAACCTGCAAGAAAGTTTTTACCAACAGATGTCGCATGTAAATAAATTGTGTTTCTAGGTAGCAAATAAAAAACAGCCACTATGAATAATAAGAGAAAGTATTATTTATGGTTGGACAACTTAGTTATTTTGGTTTGTTGGGGATCATTGGAAACTTTGTTCCCCTCTTATAACGTTTCTGGAGTGTTTGTATCACCTCTGCCTTTAATTCGATCCCTTATCTAATGGATAAGTGATCATAATTAAACACATATTATTCATGGATCATCTTAATAGTAATGTTACTGTCAGGGCTTGGGGTCAGTGAACCCCCTGGCCCACCGCGGAAGATGGTACTAGCCGACACCATGGACCGGAATCTAAGTGACACCTTATGCGACGGCAGGGCACCACCAGGTTGTTCTACAGGTGCGACTAGCCAGCGGTGGCAGACAAGTTCGTGGTACAGAATCAGACTCATGGTCAGGCACAGGCAGACAGTCACTGCAGGTGTCAGAGATGCAGAGGTCTGGTCAGAGTTCACAACTGGAGATCAAAGCAAACAGGAACAAGGAACAAACGCAGGGAGCAAGGTAGCTTTCTTTAAGGCTAATGAGCGCAAAGACCCGGCAGGGAATGATGGGAACAGCTGGCCTTTAAGGAAAACCCGGAAGTGGCCAGCGGCAATCAGTGGTGCGCTGGCCCTTTAAATCTCAGAGTGCCGGCGTGCGCGCGCCCTAGAGAGTGTGGATGCGTGCGCGGCCTAGCCAGGACAGAAGCAGGATCGTGTAGAGGTAAGTGAGGGCCAGAGGGGCGCAGCGCCAGAATACTATTATACTGGCAGAATACTAGTAAAAGGAATAAGCAAGCTTTTGGCTTCACATGCATAGATAATGTTATAACCCACTGAATTGTTAGATTATGATACATTCACAACTGGCAAATGTTAATTTTACATTTGAATTTTCAACTTTATACTTTAAAACATCACAAGGAAGTTACAGCCATTTTTTCTAATTCATAGATCACAGGGGTTTCAACACCTGGAGCTGGTTACAAATGATCGTGAGGTTCTAATTGTGATTCTGATAACCATAACCAATCATTTAATTATCTCTAAACACAATGGGGCTAATGTATTATTTCTTATGTGGCAGTTTTGTGATGTTCGAAACATGAAAAGTCACAATTTATGGAGCAATGCCATTCGAAGTGTAACCTCTGTCTGTTTGTGTCAAGTGTGCCACTTATTCCTATAAGGACATGTCAGGACAAGATACAAAGTCAAGTCTTCCTCCACAAAACGCCAGTCTACATACAATGGCCTCACTGTATTTTATCAATGTTGTTTATCAATATTGAGACTGCGACTACAACAAATAAATTTAAAAATCCATTTCTAAATATAAACCAATACATTGCTAATTAAAATTCATGGAGAGAAACCACATACAGTGCAATTATTATTAAGAAAATTACCAAAATTACCATTGTGGTGTTTTAAATCCATTATAAACAATGAAATCGCTTAGTAATCGCTCTCTATAAACTACGGTTCCACTGATTGGACTAAACTTGAATGAACAAATTTAATAGGAGAGTTAATTGAGCTAAGCGTGACTAATAAAGCTTTTCAGACAGATTTGTCAATGATAAGTATTTTTGACATTTAAATTTAGTAAAGTAATAGGCTGCAATGAAGCATTAAAGGCATTATAGAGTAATACTTGGCTATTGAATAACTATGCTAATAGCCCTATACATTGTAAACATACTTAGCGCCCTAAGGTCTATGCGGCTTTCTGCATTTTGTTTTTTTATATATAATTTTACATTTTTATTTAATTACTGATTTATTTAAAAAAACAGATATCAACAAAATAAAGAGGAGAAACAATATAAGAATATATTTGCCGTATACAAGTAAGTTATACAATATACAATGAACACATAAAATACAACTTACTGAATAGGATACATTAGAATTCCGAAGATTACATAGATGGCATAACAAGTACTAGGAAACAGTGTCTAATACTGTTTAAGTAAAATGAGGAAAAGAAGACAAAAAAGAAGAGGGGGACAGGGAAGGAGAGGGTGAAGGAGGGAGTAGACATGGGTAGCAGATAGAGCAGAATATCTACAAGGAAAACCACCAACCTCACAGGCAACATTAGTCATGTAATGCACAATATGCCAGGTAGGATAGGCCAGTGAAGCCAAGTGTCAGAGTAATGGTGGGATGGTGATCATCTGATTTTGCTATGAATTCTTCCCCTCCCTAAATCAGTTTCTGAATTTCTATTTTTTACTCCTCCTTCTACAAGCCATATTTTTTTGATTTTTCCATTTACAAAACCATATTAGGTCTTGTTATCTGCAGGACAAATTGTACTTCCAAGTGACACATTTTAACATTGTGTGCCATGAAAAAACTTCCAAATGTGGTGGAATTTGCCAAAATCGTTTTGCCATTTCAAACAGTATTTGGTTTTAATGAGAATTTTTTTGCACTATAAACAGTAACACTACAAAGTAAAACTTGCTACACAGAAAACAAGCCGCCACACAGCTCGGAAAAATAAAAAAGTTACAGATTTTTGAAGGTGGAGATTGGATAATGGAAACACAAAAACAAAAAAGAATGTTAAGGGGTTAAAATGCTAAAACAAAAAATCAGAGCCTAGTAATCAAAATTAAGTAATAATTTACCATCTTTGCTATTTCACTTACATTTTGTTTTTTCCTGAATTTTTCCCCCAACCTATACCTGTAAGGTTTCAGTGAGCTGAATTTATAGATGCTATTTTTTGACCGGTTGTTTTGAACATATACCTTATCTTCCATGATTGGGCATGTGTATTTTCTATTTATGCTAGGTCACCTATAGTTGGTATAACAATTAATGGTTGCCTATAAACACTTTTCTTTTCTTATTATAGTGAATAAAAGAAAAACATTTTATAGCTCAAAAAGTGAAGCAAATGAAACAAATAAAAACTGCTTAATCCTGTATGGCAAAACTGTCTGATGCATGGGCCACTTCCCTTCTGAGCCTCGCTGTGCACCCTTAAAACAAGTAATGTCTTGTAGAAGACATTAACTCATGCTACCTCTAGGGATAAGGGAAAAGACAAAATTGACCAAAAAAAACTGCCAAAAAAAATGGGAACAGAGAAGTAGTATGTGGTCACAGAACCCTTCCTTTATAAGGGTTGTCTTTCTAATCGTTTCTATCTGTTGTGTCTATTCCATTTGCAAACCAAATATGAACAGATTGCTGCCAGCTCACCAATTCCAATGTATTTTTTTTACATAATGTACAATGGAAGACATCCGGACCCTGGATGGTATAATCCAACAAAAACATTTTTCAATCCAGCACTGTGGTAAAAGACTAGGTTTCTTTCTTTATTTCAATCTGTAGATTACAACATTATTTTGTTTCCATACATATCGATTTGAGGCAGATGCATACAGTCAATGTGTTTCATGTGTGAATGCTCACACTTCATTCCCACAACAGTAGGAGAAATTGAATCACAATTAGTGTTGATTCATAACAGGACAGGTAAATTTCACAAAAGTAGGATTGACCTTGAGTTGCATTGTGTTAAGTGTTAGCTTAATTTTTTTGTATATACTGTGTATATACTGTATACATAGCAGTTTTTTTTTTTGGTGCACTTATGAGTGTTGTTTATTCTATTTTGTTGTACCATGAAATTATTCCTTCTTAGTTGTTGACAAATGGGTGTATGAACAAAAAGTATGACATGCTTCATCATATGCCAAATTTTCTTGGCATTGCGTATTCTCTTGGGGTCACTAAGACAACATGATCTTGCTACTTCATGGTACCGAAATCCCATCCTTCCATGATGGGTATCAGCCATAAGGTTTTAAAGGATTTTGCCTGATATTTTTTCCATTGGCCTTCCTCGACCTTAATCAAGTCTAGATTGATAGACAATAGTGATAATTTTATAGGTCTGCTGTTTTAGAAGTTTCTCTTCTAATCTTATTAACCAAGGTCATGACATCTGCCTTTGATATTTTAGAATGCATACCAATGTTAACTTTAGCAGAAATGGCTCAATCAATTTGGCTTAGCATTTTATAATGTCTGCTTCAAAAGAAGGCCGAATTAAAATCAACAAGTCCAGGATAAGGATACAGACTCATTGTATTGATGTGTCACTAACGACTCATGAGCACAAACACGTTAGGTCGAGAAAAATAGCAGCTGTGTTTCTGTTTTTCTGACGCCAATAACACTAAAGTTACATTGCTTTCTAAACATCTGTGGATGCTGACTAAAGGCAACCAATGCATTGGTAAGAACATGAAAATGTAGAAAGGGTTTATGTGGCATAAATATAATCTAGTTTATGATTTATCAAATACTCAGAGAAGCTGTATACCAGCAAAATTGTGATATAAATCTATCAGCTTCCAGAATGAATATATCAGTTTGGGAAATTGAATGATTTAAATGTAAATGAAATATTGACAAAACTGATATGATATTTCAGAATCAGATTTTTAGAATATAGCAAAAACTACTAAACTAAGTGGTTTTGTTGAGCAAATAACTGTTAGTAGAAGGACTCTTATAAAAGAGTAAAATGTCAGTGAGTGCTGATTTGGTTGTAAATTAGTATATTGATGTAAATGATTTATGCTGTATTTTATGTGCATAATATTCCCTTTTACATTACCGTGTAATACAATACTCAAAATAACATTTTACTGTTAAAGGATTTTTCATTCAGTGATTTGTATTGCATTTGGTCATGTAACACATTGTCCATAGTATACTGTTATCATCAGTTAATAGTACTAATAATTATTTATTATATAGCGCCATCAAAATCTGAAACGCTTTACAAATCAAAATTGATTATTTACAGTAACATAAGGCTATAAAAAGTACGGACGATGCATGTGAATCATTTTTAACAATATAAACTATATATGATAAATACCTTTTGGTCAATCTTTTACAGCCAAAAACTACTCATTTCTTGATTTCCGTTTGCCATCAAATTAGGAAATAATGCCAAATAGCTCTGGCACTGTCTTATCCCCATAAGGGAGACCATAAGAATGCCAATATTTTGATGTGTAACCATTTTTAGTCTGCTTGCCGATGTCTTACTTTTAATGCCAAGCCTGGTATACCTGTAGTTATTCATTTTATAAACCGAGGACAAACAGTACACTGGCCTATTTACATCAGATTACTAAAAAGAAGTTGGTAGTTTATATTAAAACTCAGCTGAAATTATGATGAACAGATTAATTTCAGTCGCCATGAAGGATGATCTTATATTCTATAATGATGTTAAAGTAATATGTAATTTATAACCACAGCATAAGGCCAACAATGTGTTGTCTAGGAGACTATGCCTTATACATAGTAATGATTCTTAAAAACTCATTTATCTGTAACTTCTTGACATATTATAAGATTATCTGTAAACATTGCTCTGGTTTTGAATTAACGTTTAGACAAAGTATAAAAAGAGAATTGAAAAATGGATATAAAATCTACTAAGAGATACTTAAACATAGTCTTAAGCTCCTAATATATACTGTACAAAAGTTAGACAATTTCTCTTAGCTTAGTGCTGTTACTATTATTAAAGCCAAATATACGTATATACTGTATACTCGTGTATTAGTTTTTTAGCCAAAAAAAAGTGCTGAAAAAAAAACCCAACTTGTCTTATACACAATTGTATAAAAAAAAATACTTACATACTTACCTTCTGATACTCCTTGCTGCTCCTCTTCCTTCTCCTCTTTACACGTAACAAAGCGGACACGCTCTTAACATCCGGACACTTTGACGTCAGCAGTGGTGACACCACCGCACCATAGTGTTAGGAGTAAAGAGGAGAAGGCACAGGAGCTGCGGGGAACATTGAAAATTAAGTATATACATTTTTTTTATACAACCGGGGGCTGATGCAGGTCATTTCATTACTGGGGGAGGCTACTTGGGGTATTTCATTACTGGTGGATGCTATGGGACGTTACATTACCAGGTACATAATCATACATTTACCCACAGTAAACCTGATATGTGGAGTGACCAGGTCATCTTATAGCCCATGAACATCTTTCACCTCACTCTATCACATAGCTTGCTGTTATCTGAATGAATAAAACACTGCTATTAATCCTGTCTCATAAATGAATAAACATGATGATTAATTTGTACCAATGTGTGCTACAGTAGCTCTGTGACAACAGAACAGCTGGCTTTAACCTCCTAGGCACATCAGGGAGATTTTATACATAGCACAAAATATGAGACAACAGCTCCAAACTCATCGGGAACATGATGCAATTGGATATAGTGATCTTGGGGGTCCTAGCGGTGGGGCCTTCACTGATTATATACTTACCCCTGCTCTTTGGTATAGCTGTTATTTTTTTTCATTGTACATTTTATTATATGTATCAAATCTAACTCTAATCAAATTCAGGTCAAGAATATGTAATTAATTGCAGGAGATAAACTAATAGTCTTCTCAATGAAGAAGCTTGTTAATGCAATCTAATAAGAGCCATCAGAAGTCTGAATATAGCTCGGGCTAAAAAGATGTACAGTAATTCTGAATTGTGTTTATAAAAATTGTAATACTAATAATCTTTATTTATATAACGCCATCATATTCCGTAGTGCTTTACAAATCATAGAGAAAAAAATACAAATATAATGAAACATGCATAAACATTCATATGGAACAAAAGGAGTGAAGTCCCTGCTCACAAGAGCTTACAGTCTATAAGGAAAAGTGGGGTGACACAAGAGGTAAAAAGTTTATATAATGGCCCAGCCATTAATAATATAACAAAATATAATAAATAGAAGTGCTTTTGCTTGATCCAGTCATCAGCCATCATCTTATATATAAAGTCCAAGGTGAATGGGACTGCAGAGAAGACTGTAGCTTGGTGTCTAGTGGTTGCTGGATAACAGATGGGAGGAGGACACAGGATGAATTGAAAAGAAAGTTATAACTTCATGCAGTTAACGAGTGTTATAAGCTTACCTAAAGAGATGGGCTTTAAGAGCATGTTTGAAACTTTGGAGGTCGGGTGTTAGTCTGATCTAAGCATTCCTTAGAATGGGTGCAGCTCTAGAGAAGTCTTGAAGACGCGAGTGGGAAGTAGAGAATGAAGGTAGAGATTTATCTAAGATCATTGGCAGATCGAAGAGCACAGGTGCAGCATTATGCAGAACTTTGTGGATAAGGGTTATGATCTTAAACTGTATTCAAAGGAAAGTGGGAGCCAGTACAGTGGCTGGAACTAACTGGAAGCATCTGTGTAGCATTTAATCTGAAAGACAAGCTTGGCTGCTGCATTAAGAATAGATTGCAAATGTGAGAAATGGGCAGATTCTACAGATGTGAGATGCATGCAGCAAGAGCGAGCAAGAGATTGAATGTGTGGTGCAAAGGAGAGGTCGGACTATAGCACAACCCCAAGACAGTGTGCCTTCTGCTTCAAGGCTATGGTGACCCCACAGAGTGAGATGGAGAGGTTAGGATAGACTCTGTTAGTAAATGGTGGAAAGACAAGATGTGGAGTCTTAGAAAAATCAAGTTTCAGGAAGAGAGAGGGCATGATGGTAGAGAAATCAGAGAGACAATCACTAGTGTCCTCAATTAGACCAGGGGTGGTGTTATTTGCCGATGTATATAGTTGGGTAACATCAGAAGAGATGGGCAAATTTTTCAAAAATTCGATTCACCGACTTCAGCGAATTTACAGACAATATTCGATTCGACCCGAATCGAATTATGTTGAATCACGTAAAAAAAAACATGTATTTCCTGGCTGCAGAGAGCCTGTAGGGTTTTGTTGAATGTTGTAAGATGCACAAATATGCATAATGAGCATGGTTTGGTCTTCAAACAATGCAGTGTTTTAGTATGACACGCACATGACAGCCACCGCTCTTAGAATTGCTTCACTCTTCAATTCCATGGGCACTTAGAGGGGCCAACTTGACCAAATAAGTGAAGCGGGAACTCAGCCTGACATGGTAACGTCTGTGCCAGCTCGAAAGGACTGAGCTGAAGGCCAAGATCCCACTATAACATCAAAGAGTGCACTCTTTGTACACTGACATCAGATGATCCCGTAGTTTACGACAGAACCTGTTCTGTTAAACGCTGATACGTGTAGAAGCCCCCAAAAGAGTAGAGAGGGTGTCGGCAGTAATTTTCATTGACGTGACTGATCATTTTTCCCTTCTTTTCATCCTTCAGTGTCCGCTTTCGGTCAATAATCCATCCGTATTGCTAAAGCAAAAACCAAACAGGAGTTGATCCAAAACAGTGATGACCAGTAAATGGGATATTTGCATGTTCTCTGTGTTCTGTATCCAGTCCTGCTTTTTGCTTTCAATCCTGAAGCTTTTCATTTCAGATGAAATGAAGGTGAAAACCAAACATAGTGGCCGCAGAGTGGCACAATGATAAATAATGGAGGTGGCAGCATCGTAGGCCACAGAGTGGCAGAGTGACAGAGCGTGGAGGTGGCGGCAGCAGCATCATGAGGTCAGAGAGTGGCACAATGACAAAGTGTGGAGGTGGCGGCAGCAGCAGCAGGGGGTCAGAGAGTGGCACACTCACAGTGTGTGTAGGTGGGCGGTAGCAGTACAGCAGCATGAGGCCAGAGACTGGCACAATGACAAATTCTGGCGGAGGCAGAAATATGGTAGGCCACAATGACAGGCACAATGACAGAGTGTGGAGGTGCTGGCAGCAGAAGCAGAAAGTCAGAAAGTGGCACAGTGGAGATGGGTAACAATTCCAGTTCCTGGTAAAGATGGTGGGAGGCAGATGGAGCAACTGGCAGCAGATGTGTGGCATCAGGCGGGTGGAAGCATCAGAATAGTGGCTGAGGCAGGTAGTTAAAATCCAGACTCATTTCTCAATGTTTGGGTGAGGTGTTATGGCTGATCTAATCTGATAAGGAATAAGGCATTGGTGTGTTGAAATCCATGTCTGATTCATCTTGACAAAGGTCAGTCTCTCCACATTACAGGTGGACAAGCGGGTTCTCCTTGGTGTAACGATGGCCCCTAAATACCCGCTCTGATGCCACACTACTGGCCGGGCAGGACAGGTTCTCTAATGCAAACTCTGCAAGTTGCGGCCACACATCAAGTTTGACTGCCCAGTAGTCCAGGGATCCCCTACCTGTGGTGGTAGAGTGCTGTCAAAGTAGGCCACCACCTGCTGGTGCAGGGTCTTCTCCATGTCTTGCTGCTGCTGCTGGTGGCAGCTACCCTCCTCACTAAGTGGGTGAAGGAAGCTGCTCATTAAGGACTCCAGACTTAAGCTGCTGCTGATGGAGCTGGTACTGCTCCTACCCCCCATCTCCCCACAGCAGCTGTGGCTGTAGTACGTGAGCAATGACTACCAGAAATCCCCTGGTCAGACCTGACAGGGGATAGACAATGGCGCACATAGGCAGCAGCCAACTGTCTGCACAGTATGTCTCTATAGTACGCCAGGTGTTCCTCCCTCTCGGCAGCTGGAAAAAAGGCACCCATTTAGGACCAGTAGTGAGGGTCCAAGAAGGTGGAGAGTCAAAAGTCATCCCTATGCCGGATGTTGACTATTCGGCTGTCACTAGTTAGGCAAAGCAGCACCCTGTGGGCATCTGCTCAAGTTACTGTGAGGGACTCCCGGCCTCCATCTCCATTGTTATACTGCCACGATGGGTCATCTGCCTCGTCTTCTACCTCCTCTGGATCCTCTCCTGTCACACGAGTAGAAAAACTTCCAATTTCACTAGACTCTGCTTGTGCTCCAATGTCCTCCTCCTCCTCCAGTTCAGCCCCCACTGGACTCATGTGGCCATGAGATGTAGTCGCCCCTTCTCCAGTGCCCTTACCAGACAGATTTGGCAGCGTCTGTTCCAGGACATGAAGCAATGGAATGACGTTATTCATCCCGTAGTTCCGGTCGACTGACAAATAACGTGGCATCTACAAAGGGCCTTAGCAAGCTGCAGGTGTCACACATGAGCTGCCAGTGGCTGACATCAAAGTTGCCACACATTTATTTCTTCTTGCATGACGTGGAGAAGTTCCTCCCCTTTGTGACTTCAATCGCCTAGGCAAACCAGGTGTAGAACTGTGTGACACCGCTGTGCCCTGCACATGTGTTATGATGGAGCAGCACTTTGACTTGTGGAGGCTGAAGTGGTGGTGGAGAAAGAGGAGGTGGACATTGGCGCAGGAGCAGCAGTTTGACAACAGTTTGACACGGATTTCTTAATATCAACTTTAGCAACAAAAAAGAATTGAAATTTGGAGAATATAGAACCCAAAACACTAGACTTTGAGCAAAAATCACTCCAGCAACAATGTGGATTGGACACAGATTTCTTTATATCTACTTTAGCAACAAAAAAGAATTGAAATTCCAGGAATACAGATACCCAAAAAACGGACACCCTGGATTTTGAGCAAAAATCACTCCATCAACTATGTTGATTTGACAAGGATTTCTTAATATCAACTTTAGCAACAAAAAAGAATTGAAATTTGGAGAATACAGAACCCCAAAACGGACACCCTGGACTTTGAGAAAAAATCACTCCAGCAACTACGTGGATTTGACACAGAAATGTACTTTAGCAACAAAAAATAATTGAAATTTTGGGAATATAGAACCCCAAAAGCGGACACCCTGGACTTTGAGAAAAAATCACTCGATCAACTATGTTGATTTGACACAGATTTCTTGATATCTACTTTAGAAACAAAAAAAGAATTGAAATTTGGGGAATACAGAACCCCAAAAACTGACACTCTGGACTTTGAGCAAAAAAATCACTGCATCAACTATGTTGATTTGTCACAGATTTCTTGATATCCACTTTAGCAACAAAAAAGAATTGAAATCTGGAGAATACAGAACCCCCAAAACGGACACCCTGGACTTTGAGCAAAAAACATTCCATCAGCTACTGAGTACAAGCAGCTAGATGCTAGAGACAGCACATGCAGTGTGAAATGACGGGATTGCAAATGGCCATCTGTTTTTATAGGGCTGTGACGTCACATAAGCCTGCTGGTCGCTGATTGGCTAACATGTCTGCACATGTGATCGAGGGTGTTCCTTTCTTCTTCCCAGATTTTCTCTGAACCATGTAACACGTTGTGCTCGTGGCCATTTTGCTAATAAGGAGGAAAAAAAACTTTGTTCGAATCGATTCGCCCATCTCTAATCATCAGCATAAAGATGATATTGGAATCCAAATCTGCTGATGTTTTTTCCAGTGGGGGCAGTATAGAGGGAAAAGAGCAGAGGAACTAGGATTGAGCCCTGAGGAACCCCGACATGAGAGGAATGGAAGAAGAAAGAGATCCAGAAAAGGAGACGCTGAAAGTGCGGTCATTTGAATGTTGGTGGTGCTTTCCAACTTGTGGTAGCATAAGACAGACACATGGCACATTAATGCGAGCTGTGGCAAGAAGTTTTGCTGTGTCTGTTTGGTTGTGTCCAGATGTTGGAGGCACTACCAGGAGACAGGCCAGTACAGCAGGAGACATAAAGGGGGCCGTATGAGGGCAACAACCCAGAAGCAGGACCGCTACCTCTGCCTCAGGGGGGGGGGAGCCACTAGAAGATTAAAAGCGAAAGAACTCTGAGCAATAGTGGGGCGCTAAAAAGTAATCAGGACAAATTTGGCGTTCCAGAATAAAACAATTTATTCTTAAATCCGCATAAAATAACAGCATTAAATACCAATTTAAAATGCAATAAAAATGAATATAAAGCCCTATAACGCGTTTCGGGTCTATGACCCTTTATCAAATACAGGACAGTAATATAACATTATAATTAATTTATGACATGAATATATACCTTTAGAAAGACAACCAGGGGCGGGAGAATGTGCTGCGAAACGCGAAGTTCTAGTGAGTGCCGAAGTGACATACACCAAATTTTTTTTTTTTTTTTTTTTTTTTTTAAATTTTATTACTTTGACAAAAAACCAGCACATCACCTAAAAGAAGCGCGGATACAGTAGAGAATAGGTGTAGAATCATGACCCCCTCCAGACTCCATTCAAACCAATGGGGGTAAGTACATTGGAGCTTGAAAATCCAAAACATCTCCCTCCTTTTGGAGTATGTTGAATCTCTGTGGGTAGATGCATCAATCGAATTCTATTGGGGTCAAACTAAATCTTACAAACATTTTATGGTGAGTACAAGCATTGTCGGATACGCTGTTGTAAGGCAAAACCATTCTCATATTAACCTATGTTATTGAAGCGTTACCCTCAAGGGTGGATATCCTACCAATGTCTGGCGTTTAGCAGGTACATTCTATGAGATAAATCACATAACTTGTGCCGCAGTTTCCATAAAACTCTTAAATCCCAAGGATTCTCCTGGTAACATTGGATGTGAAATTTAAGCTGTCTATAGTCTAATACTAAGCAACATTTACACCTATTATGTGCGCAACGGTAGTGCCAAGTACTTGGGAAAGAAGATAGGTGTGATTTGCTTAGATTCAGGCGGGCCGGCTCGGGGCCAAGATGTCGTGATGACGGACCTCCTAAATGTCAGTTTAGGTCTTTTTGGGAGATTCCTTCAAAAATGGGTAATTAGTAAAATCCCCAATGTTGATTGATAATACTCGAAGCTTCTGACACTATCGAGGAAAAGTAGAGATAAAATTGACCCCTCTAGTTTCAATGTCATCAGTAGTTGTTTTCACTTGATTTCAAGGCAGGTTTCTTGGCCTCAAAGAACCTGCTCTTGTTGTGCTGTAGCCAGGCGATTAGGCGGGATAGCCCTTAGCTTAAATCGATTTGTAGGACTTTACTTGAGATATAAGTCACCATCCCTCAGTGCAGTACGCCTTATCTTTTATATGTCATACGGCGACATGGCTAGCCATTTCTTGAAGTGACTACTAGAGAAATCCAGATAACTGTTACTATCGAATATTAAAGAAGGTCGTGGTCTTAATTGCCCATCAGTGTAGAAAGACAGTAAAAGCGTCCAAAAAATTCAGCATTATTACATGTAGTAATTTCACAAGTAAATTCAAGGCCCCCCTCATCTCATTGATTGTCTCTTACGAACTCGAGTGCGTAATCCTTATTACCTTCCAAATTATAAATAATCACAATGAATATTTGATAGAGAAGGCACTTACTAAAAGCATTATGTGGGTAGATGAACTCTTCTTCAAGAGGCCCACATATAAATTGGCGAAGCGGGGTGGCACATGGCTACCCTCGCAGGTACCCTTTTTGTAGGAGATTTTTGTGAGAAAGAAAAATAATTATGTTCCAAAATAAAAAAATAGCTCTCAAGAGAAAGTTAGATGGAAAGCCAGGAATGGAAGCATCATTTTTTAAAAATGGAACGGCATGGATGCCCAAATCATGGGGGGATTTGTTATAAAGGGAGGAGAGATCCAGGTTATGAAACAGGTAATTCTCCTCCAGTCTCCTTTCTAGTAGCTTATAAATACGAGGTATAAGAAGAATGATTTGAGATCTCTACCTATTTCTGCAAGATAAGATCGGCACGTAATGAGAGGGTTAGACGTAAAGAATTAATACTGATCTTATGAGTCTCCCTGTGGGCTGGTGTCTTCTTGGGACTAGTAAATCGAGAAGAGGGCCATAGCGGCTCTCTACTTAAGATATTGGTTATTCCTTTGTCAAAGAACCCATTTGGAGACCCTCAGCGAAAGGGTGATACAATCCTTTTTGTATTCATGGTAGGATTGTGTCCAATTGACTTTAGAATTTCCTGTATCGGACAGCAGCCGCATTGCCTCTGTAACATAGTCAGGTCCATCTAGGATTCGACCCCCCCCGCCACTTATCGGGCCGATTCATATATACAAATTCTCAGTGGAAGGCTAGATGCTGTTAGGCCTTTTCTTGTCTTTAAATTGTGGATAACTTTATCTTGTGTTCGACCAGGGTGATTGATTAAAATCATTGTTGGGTTGAGTAGGGACAAAAAGGTTTGCGACGAATAAGATCGTCAGTAAACAAGCGACGACTCAAGAGAGTGGTAAACCTATGAAGTGGCTCGACGAAAGTCCCACCCTAGACTGGATGACAGGTATAAAATTCAACCACTCATTCAGGGCGGCTAACAACGCGCTTACCTTGCTAGGCAGGGAGAATCCTTTGGGTTAAGAGTTGTAAACGCGGCTCAAGTTAAGTGATTATCTCATAGAATGTCCGTAAAAACTCCAGACATTGGTTTAGGGACTATCAACCATTGAGTGGAACGCTTCAATAAAGCATAGGGTCTAATATCGAGGGAGATGGTTTTGCCTTTACACAGCGTATCCCGACATGCATGCTACTCCCCATAACAAATGTTTTAAGGACTTTAGGTTGACCCCAATAGAATTCATTGATGCATCTTACCCCACAGAGATTCAACCATCTCAAAAGGAGGGAGTTGTGGATTTTCAAGCTCCAATGTCTACCCCCATTGGGTTTGATGAGGTCTGGAGGGGGTCTATTGATTCTCACCTATTTACTACTATCCTGCTTCTTTTAGGTTTGTGCTGGTTTTTGTCAAGCTAATAAAATTTAAAAAAAAATAAAAAAAAAAAAAAAACAAAATGGTGATGTCCACTTCCGGGACTCACTTCCGGTTCGCGCCATTCATCCCGCCGGTTTGTCTTTCCTAGGTTATATATTCCACTGTCATATAATTATAATGTTATATTACTCGCGTCTGTAATTTTGATAAGGTCATAGTACCCGAAGACGCTTATAGGGACATTTTATATTCATTTTTATTGGCATTTTATTGTATCTTAATGCCTGTTTATTTTATGCGGATTTAAGAATAAATTGTTTTTATTTGGACTCACAACTTTTTAGCGCCCCACTAGTGCTCAGAGTTCTTTCGCTTTTAATCTTCTATTGTCCTACGGGTATCAATCAACTGTTTAGCGGTCATCTGGAGCCCTGGGAGCTGCTTCCTGATCCTGGAGACTAGTGTGTTCAAACTCCTCATCCTACTGGACGACTCTGGTGGACCCGGGTTGGGATATACATGCGCTATTGAAGCATCTATAAGGTGAGCCACTTTTCAACGTACCTACCTCTATTCACTTCAACGATATCACCCGAGCGCCGCCTCCTGTGTCCTCTTTTCGATTTTGTGTATTCTTCAGGGGGAGCACTGTCAGAGCTCTACAAAATGACTTCCAGCAGACCACAAATGTGCATGTGTCTGCACAAAGAGTTAGAATCTGGCTACATGAGGATGGTATGAGGACCATATGTACACAAATGGGTGTTGTGCTCACAGCCCAACACCGTGCAGGATGCTTGGTATTTGCCATAAAACGCCAGGATTGACAAATTCGCCACTGGTGCCTTGTGCTCTTCAGAGATGATTAAAGTCTTACACAGAGCCATTGATCAAGAAGCAAAAAAATATTTTATCTTTTTTAACATATATACAACAGCTGATCAGACAAAAAGTACCTAAAAACAATTAAAAAGGGAAAACAGCCAAACTGTGACCCTATAGCAAAAAACACAGGAAAGACAGAGGCACCTGATAATGCTAATGTCTTCCTTTAGAGCCCTGTTCAGACCACTGTTCTATAATCAATATTAGCATATGCACGCAAAACCAGGCTGGGTAGGAAAGAATATAACAAAGAAAAATGCTTATGTGGTACACCCGAAAGGGCTTGTACAAATGCCAAAATAGAGCCAAAGGCCTGCAAATATAAATATGGAAAAAATATAGAGTAATCCTTGCTCTACGGCTAACATTACCATGCAGGACAAAGTGGAGAGACAGGGCTCAATGCGCCCCACATGTATTGTCATGAACCACGGCTTCCTCAGGGGTGCCCAATCGGTGCCATGCCCGTGCATAAGTACTTGTATAGTTGATGGCACCGCGCCATCATCTGATGCACTCCAGGCTCAAAACATGGTGGTGCCCATGTGTGAATCATAGTTTATCCCATGAAGTGACCCAACGTCACTTCCGGTCACGCTGAATCATAGGGCAGCGGCACGTATTAGTGTCCTATATTGTAAGTTGATTAAGGTGTGAGTTATAAAAGACAGGGACCCATTTCACATAATAAAACAAAACACCATGATCCAAGGAAATGAATCAAAAGTGTGCCGTAATTGCCGTGGACATACATATATACAAGCTGCCAATGTTATATACAAACATGAAAATATGTGATACAAAATACATCACAGGATAAATTATAGATTTCACCTTTGTGGGTAACGCAAGGCAAATCCACATATTCCTGTAAAATGTAGATATTAATAAAGTGCAACCAAGGTAAAAACCATACTGTACATGCATAAATAATATAAATCTATAGTAGATTGCGAACATTCAATAAAGTGCAAAAAGTCCAATAACCACATTATAAAGTTTTGAGGTGCCATGCAACGTGCATAAACACCACATAAACATACACGCACGCATGGGCCCATGCTCAGCCATACTTGTATGCATACCCCAAGCATACTAAATATTCAGTAGAACGAACAGACAGTCAAAAAGATATACACACAGGTAAGTATTACTTAGAGTACTACTTATGCCAGCACTGTATATATGCGTATAAATATAAGTCCATATATAAAACCCAAATTCATATGTATACATGGATGGTAGGAATGGTGGTGGGGAGCCGTGATGGAAGAATCAATATGTTGTAGTCTGAGGTATCCTCCCATGGGGACAGAGAGTCTATTGGATAAATGTGTGCAAAGAAAACTAATGCACAGTGCATTATGTATATGGCCCACTGTGTTTTCAATAATATAGGCGAGATTTTTAGAGAGAGGAGGTAATGTCACCAGTTCTCGGAATGCTCCGAGATAGTGCCTAGAGGCCAGGGTGCGTGAATAAATTAAATTACTTCATAGCCTGGAGGAGGTGCTCTGTAGAATATTTGTGTGATATGGTATTTTGTGTAATATTTGCATATTTTAAAAACTTTATTTGCCAAATTGCGGGCATTCTTACATATGAAAATAAGATGGATGCAACGGGGCCAGGTAGGGGAGGTGAGTATAATCAGGAAATCTGGTGGAAGACGTCCTTTAATGCTGCTGGGTAGACCGTGGGGCACATTTACTTACCCGGTTCCCTGCGCGATCCCCGATCCGTACTGTCTAACGAGGATGAACGCTGCCAATTCATGAAGATCTGCCCCTGATATCTTGCATGTGTCGCTCAGCCCCGACAGGTCAGCCGGAGTTTACCTTCTTCTTCTTCCCGTGCATGTAACTTTGCTTGCGACCAATTTTGAAGTAAAATCCCGTGGTTTGTCCGAATCCGTTGGATCATCCACGGCCCCCATTCTAGTTTACTATTACCCTTTTTCCCCGAAAAAGACAGTGGGGCACCTTATACTGGTCGCGTCCGGGTGGATTCTCCAGCGCTCGTTCCAACTCTTCTGTTCCATGTCCCGGGATTCACTAAGGTTTGCGCCCGATGTCCACTAGGTGTCACTGCTGTGCTGAAGTCCGCTGGAGTTCACCGGAGTTCACTATCCAGTGTGCAGGTAAGCACGTGTCAAGCGACCCTTTTTTTAAAAAAATTCTGCGTTTTTTTTTCCGATCTGTCGGGTTTTCCGATGGCCACACCCCCAGATTTCCGTCTCATGCATGCCGGCGCCGATGCCCACACAATCCGATCGCGTGCGCCAAAAACCTGGGGCAATTCAGGGAAAAACAGTGCAAACCGGTAATTTTCGGGAAAACCCCGTAAAAAAAAAGAGCAATTTGGGCCCTTAGTAAATGACCCCATTGTCTTATATTATTTTTTTGCTTCAAACAGGGCTAGGTCTTATTTTCAGGGGGTGTCTGTATTTTCCTTGAAAATTATTCACATTTATTGTTGGACAAAAAAAACTTCTCTAACATCCTTCTCTACAAAGTTTTTCATGTAGAATTTCTTGTGACTCCATTTCTATTGGAATCATTGCCCCCAATCTCTCACATTTAGCAATGGCACCTTCCTTAAATGATCCCCTTCTTGTCGGTAGCTGCCACTAGTTCTTATTTTCAGGGGAGGCCTTATTTCTAGCTTGAACAAATTTCTACTAGGTCTTATTTTCGGGGGATGGCCTATTTGAGGGGAAACAGGGTAGTGGTCTCAGTAATTGAACCTCTAGCCATTATTGTGTTACTGTTGATATATATGTTTTAATGACCTTCCCAAAAAAAGAATATTAAGAAATCCATCAGTCAATGAGACTACCTTGCATGTTATATTATAAGGTCAAGTGTTAATGTAATATATAATAGTGTCTAGCACTGAAGATGAGCCAATAGTTATATAGTACTATTAATATATTTGTTATGTCATGACTAGTATGGTATGCTTTTTTTTCACAGGAGTCCTGTTTAGTAAACTTTTATACATTGAATTGCATTTTATTTAAGAAAAACAATTTGCTCAATCTTTTATTCCATGCAAGACCAGTTTGTTGAGGCACTTAGTTAAAATTCTGAACAAGGCTAGTTTGCAGCGTAAAAAAAAGAATTGTACAAAACAAACCACAAATAATAAATTGTCATCCCCAACAGTTACTGAGACTAGACCTTTGGGGTCAATTTAATAAAGCAAAAGAATAGAGACTGCCAGAGCTCTACAAAATGACTTCCAGCAGACCACAAATGTGCATGTGTCTGCACAAACAGTTAGAATCTGGCTACATGAGGATGGTATGAGGACCATATGTACACAGATGGGTGTTGTGCTCACAACCCAACACCATGCAGGATGCTTGGTATTTGCCATAAAACGCCAGGATTGACAAATTCGCCATTGGTGCCTTGTGCTCTTCAGAGATGAATAAAGTCTTACACAGAGCCATTTATCAAGTAGCAAAAAAAATGTTATCTTTTTTAACATATATACAACAGCTGATCAGACAAAAAGTACCTAAAAACATTTAGAAAGGGAAAACAGCCAAACTGTGACCCTATAGTAAAAAACACAGTAAAGACAGAAGCACCTGATAAAGCTAATGTCTTCCTTTAGAGCCCTGTTCAGACCACTTTTCTATAATCAATATTAGCATATGCACGCAAAACCAGGCTGGGTAGGAAAGAATATAACAAAGAAAAAATGTTTATGTGGTACACCCAAAAGGGCTTGTACAAATGCCAAAATAGAGCCAAAGGCTCTTACGCACATCCACAGCCTGCAAATATAAATATGGAAAAAATATAGAGAAATCCTTGCTCTACGGCTAACATTACCATGCAGGACAAAGTGGAGAGACAGGGCTCAATGCGCCCCACATGTATTGTCATGAACCACGGCTTCCTCAGGGGTGCCCAATCGGTGCCGTGCCCGTGCATAAGTACTTGTATAGTTGATGGCACGGCGCCATCATCTGATACACTCCAGGCTCAAAACATGGTGGTGCCCATGTGTGAATCATAGTTTACCCAACGTCACTTCCGGTCACGCTGAATCATAGGGCAGCGGCACGTATTAGTGTCCTATATTGTAAGTTCATTAAGGTGTGAGTTATAAAAGACAGGGACCCATTTCACATAATAAAACAAAACACCATGATCCAAGGAAATGAATCAAAAGTGTGCCGTAATTGCAGTGGACATACATATATATACAAGCTGCCAATGTTATATACAAACATGAAAATATGTGATACAAAATACATCACAGGATAAATTATAGATTTCACCTTTGTGGGTAGCGCAAGGCAAATCAACATATTTCTGTAAAATGTAGATATTAATAAAGTGCAACCAAGGTAAAAACCATACTGTACATGCATAAATAATATAAATCTATATAAACAAGTAGAATGCGAACATTCAATAAAGTGCAAAAAGTCCAATAACCACATTATAAAGTTTTGGGGTGCCATGCAACGTGCATAAACACTACATAAACATACACGCACGCATGGGCCCATGCTCAGCCATACTTTTATGCATACCCCAAGCATACTAAATATTCAGTAGAACGAACAGACAGTCAAAAAGATATACACACAGGTAAGTATTACTTATAGTACTACTTATGCGTATAAATATAAGTCCATATATAAAACCCAAATTCATATACATGGATGGTAGGGAATGTGGTGGGGAGCCCGTGAGGAAGAATCAATATGTGTATCTTGAGGTATCCTCCCATGGGACAGAGATGGCTATGTGGATAAACGTGTGACAAAGAAAACTAATGCACACGATCGCTCTATTATGTTGTATATGGCCCACTGTGTTTGAGATTTTTAGAGAGAGGAGGTCATGTCACCGGCTCTCGGAATGCTCCATAGGTAGTGCCTAGAGGCCAGGGTGTGTGAATAAATTAAATTACGGCATAGCCTGGAGGTGCTCTGTAGAATATTTGTGTGATATGTGTATTTTGTGTAATATTTGCATATTTTAAAAACTTTATTTTGCCAAATTGCGGGCATTCTTACATATAAGAAAATAAGATGGATGCTAACGGGGCCAGGTAGGGGAGGTGAGTAATAATCAGGAAATCTGGTGGAAGACGTCCTTTAATGCTGCTGGGTAGACCTGTGGGGCACATTTACTTACCCGGTCCCTGCGCGATCCCCGATCCGGACTGTCTAACGAGGATGAACTCTGCCGCAATTCATGAAGATCGTGCCCCTGATATCTTGCATGTGTCGCTTCACCGAACAGGTCAGCCGGAGTTTACCTTCTTCTTCCCGATGCATGTAAGCTTTGCTTGCGACACAATTTTGAAGTTAAATCCCGTGGTTTGTCCGAATCCGTTGGATCATCCGACGGCCCCCATTCTAGTTACTATTACCCTGTTTCCCCCGAAAATAAGACAGTGGGGCACCTTTACTTACTCGGTCCAGTCGCGATCCAGCAGCGCGTTCTCCGACGCTGATTCCTGTCCTGCCGGGATTCACTAAGGTATTGCGCCCGATGTCCACTAGGTGTCACTGCTGTGCTGAAGTCCACTGGAGTTCACCGGAGTTCACTATCCAGTGTGCAGGTAAGCACGTGTCAAGCGACCCTTTTTTTAAAAAAAAATTCTGCGTTTTTTCCGAATCTGTCGGGTTTTCCGATGGCCACACCCCCAGATTTCCGTCTCATGCATGCCGGCGCCGATGCGCCACAATCCGATCGCGTGCGCCAAAAACCTGGGGCAATTCAGGGAAAAACAGTGCAAACCGGTAATTTTCGGGAAACCCGACGAAAAAAAGAGCAATTTGGGCCCTTAGTAAATGACCCCCATTGTCTTATATTGATTTTTGCTCCTAAACAGGGGCTAGGTCTTATTTTCAGGGGGTGTCTTGTATTTCCTTGAAAAATTATTCACATTTATTGTTGGACAAAAAAAACTTCTCTAACATCCTTCTCTACAAAGTTATTTCATGTAGAATTTCTTGTGACTCCATTTCTATTGGAATCATTGCCCCCAATCTCTCACATTTAGCAATGGCACCTTCCTTAAATGATCCCCTTCTTGTCCGGGTAGCTGCCACTAGGTCTTATTTTCAGGGGAGGCCTTATATTTCTAAGCTTGAACAAATTTCTACTAGGTCTTATTTTCGGGGGATGGCCTATTTGAGGGGAAACAGGGTAGTGGTCTCAGTAATTGAACCTCTAGCCATTAATTGTGTTAACTGTGAATATATATGTTTTAATGACCTTCCCAATAAAAAAGAATATTAAGAAATCCATCAGTCAATGAGACTACACCTTGCATGGTATAGTTATAAAGGTCAAGTGTTAAATGTAATATATAATAGTGTCTAGCACTGAAGATGAGCCAAATAGTGTTTATTAGGTACTATTAATATATTTGTTATGTCATGACTAGTATGGTGATGCTTTTTTTCCACAGGAGTCCTGTTTAGTATACATTTATACATTGAATTGCATTTTATTTAAGAAAAACAATTTGCTCAATCTTTTATTCCATGCAAGACCAGTTTGTTGAGGCACTTAGTTAAAATTCTGAACAAGGCCTAGTTTGCAGCGTAAAAAAAAGAATTTGTACAAAACAAACCACAAATGAATAAATTGTCATCCCCAACAGTTACATGAGACTAGACCTTTGGGGTCAATTTAATAAAGCAAAAGAGATGAGAGACTGCAACTTTATGACAATTCATGTGAAAATATTGCTAGAATTACTTATGTACAAATTAAATGCAACTGGCTGTCTCACTCATAACACATATGATCCGTTGGAGAAGATAATATACTAATAATGAACTGTGAAAGAATAACTGCTAACTGTATGAGTGCAATGTGATCTATTTTTATGTTTTTTATTTTAATTAAGTTTTATTATAATCCATTATAAAAAGATAGATAGATAGATATGTCATAGAAAACAGTAACACAGTCCAAAAAAAGTAGTAGGGTCCTTTCTCCTTCAAAAGTTTACAGAATATAAAAGCAAAACTCTGTGGTACTCCAGTTACATGAAAAAGAGGCATAAATTTCATCTCATTGCTCCATGGTGTTAAATAAATCCCTTTTGTCTCCTAATTAAAGTGCTGCCTTTTATTGCTTTTGAAAAGATATATAACACAAGTAAAAAAAAAGGTCCTCTGCCTGAGGGTAAGAAACTAGACCAAAAAGAGGAGGAAGATAACAATGTCTCTAGGCAGCAATGCCTCACTTTAAGGGGCAGAATTTATCGTCAGGGCATAGCTCTGCTTGGGACCAGAAAAATTCCAAATTATCTCTAAAAAAAATCTTTGCGAGCGGCCAGAAGTAGGCCGGCGCGGGGTGTCACTGTCCCCACGCCGGCGCACTCACTGCTGCCAGCGACTTTTAAGTCACAGGCTGCATTTATTTCTACGCCAGGACCTGCCTGGCGTAGAATAAATTCTGCGCAGCCTCCGGCCCTGATATCCGCCTCTTGATGTATCTGCTGCCAATATGCAGTGGCGGGGCAATCATACACTGGCGCACGAGCGCCGGCCTATGATAAATGTCCCCTATTGTGTCAAAGTACAATGGCAATGTACACAGTGATGCCACAGTACAAGGATAATATACATAGTGATGACACAGTACATTGATAATACACACAGTGATGCCACAGTACGGGGATAATACACAGTGATGTCACAGTACAGGGATAATACACATATTGTGTCACAGTACAAGAGAGTACAGGAATAGTAAAATGATGTTACAGTACACGGATAAGTAAAGCTAAGATAAATGTGCCTGCTTGCATTGTCTTATGTTGAAATGGACCTCTTTTATCGACATACCCAATAGCAGTTTCTTTGCCTGTTTAGTTTGTAGTTATGGTTGACATTTTTCAAGGCACAAAAATAAAGTTGTATGTGAATCACTTTCAACAAGCCCCTGCCGACAGAAAAAATGGGGGAGATTCTTCAGTGTTTCAATGCCAGTTTTCTGTAGAAGCACTGAAATAATAGTTTTGTGCATAGTTTTATCTGCCAGCACAGCACGGCCAGCAGATACATTGTGAGGTCTAGGCCTCATGATGTATCCATCCTGGTAGCGAGAGGGCAGGACTTTATCATAAATAAAGCCTAGTGCCCATGGCACTCTTAATCTGCCCCTAGGGTGACTTCATGGAAAGTGGGAGTAATTTGAAACCTTTCACACCAGAGGATTCACAAAAAGTTTGTCACATTATCCGGTGCAAACTAAGACAACTTACAGAAGATGTAAAATTAGACAGCATCTAGCATCAGACACTATGGTGCAGTGCAACACTTCCAAGTTTAGATAGTATAAACAAATCCACAAAAATAGTTTCTCGATAGCAAATATTTATTCATTAATAGAGACAATTAACTAGTTAACAAAGACATGAAAGTACTATAGGGTAAACCAAAGTATGTTCTGCCAACAGCAGTTCCGTCCACAAAGACATCCACAAGTTGAGGATATATATAATTTAAATGGGATTTAAATGACAAATGGGATAATTAAATCCCAAATCCCTTCAAAATTACAATTGATGGCGCAATTCCACTCCAAATTCTTCACAAACGTCTGTTTATTGAAGGTATAAAAGTGGTACACACCAAAGACAGCATAAAAGCAATTCCATGATTACTATATCGGATATAGCATGTAACAAGTGCCAGCTATAAAAATATGGAATGCATCATAATATCCTTAGTCTCACCAATTAATTTGTATCTTTGTTTTACAGATGCATACTGTAGGAGTCATACATTGTGTTTAACGAACCAGAACAAATATTATTACTTCATATCCTATTAATTTGTAGACATTATGGGCTAATCTGTTCTAAGCAGAAATCAATGTACTGTACAAAGAGGTGCAAGGACAAAAAATAAAAACTGCAGTCTTTACATGCAGAGTATAGATCAACATAGTGTCTTATTCATACACAGAAAACTTGTGTATGACGTACTGGGTACATGCCAATTTCTTTCTCTTTAATTTTACACATCTTATTATTCTCATTTAAATAAATGTATTAGTCATTTTTATGGCAAATGAAACTCACATGAAACATTTTATCAAATTCACAGCTATCAATGTCCTTAGAGGAGTATTCTCATTTAATTTAATTCCTCTCCCATTAACATACACTTCTTAAATTGCATGTTACTATAATATGTACCTGTGTGATGATAATTTCCCATAAATGGAGTCATACGGTCCTTTAGAAACAAGATAATTGTCCTTGGATCCGACCACCACAGCTGGAGTGACAGCACAAAGAAACAAATAGTTTTAGCATATGAAATAGGCGTGAGTTACTGAATGTCCCACAGTCACCCCGTGGCAATGAACACTAAATTGAGGTGACTTAATAGTGCATACATGGCCAGAGCGCTAAGATCTGAAACTATTTCATACCCTACCTAATGGTGATCTTAGTTTACTGGGGAAAGCTCATAACAGGCCTCTCTAACAGGCCTCTCATAACAGGCCAGCGATGACCGCTGCGTGTCAGTGGCATTTAACTGGCCAGTGCCCAGGGCTGCGCGATCTCCCTCCGGTGAGCCAGGTCCTGCCCTCTGGCAGGACTCGGCTGTGACACATTGAGCATGCACAGTATTAGACTGTATTAGGTGAAGAATAGCTTGAACAAGCGATCAGTGGATCACTTGTTCAAGCTAACCTGTAAAAGTGAAGAAAAAAGTTAAAAACACTAAATAAACACCCTTTTTAATAAAAATAATTAATAATAAAGTTAAAGTCCCCTAAACACAAACATTCTCTATACACAGCTAATAAAGTAAAAAAACCTGAAAATCACCAAAACACCCCACATATTTGGTATCGCCGCATCCGTAACAATCTGTACCAGGAGTCAGAAGCATTATTGGACCCGTACGGTGAACGCCGTAAAAACAAAACCCGAAAAACTCGCCAAAAATGTACATTTTCACAAAATCCCTTCACAAAAATGTTCTAAAAAGTGATAAAAAAAGGTATGTGCACCAAAATGGTACCACTGAAAAGGACAACTCAACATGTAAAAAATAAGCCTTAAACTAGCTCTGTCAAGCAAAAAATATTAAAGTTATATCTCCAAAAAGATGGTGATGCAAAAACAAATGAGATTTTCTTTATATTCGGTTTTTCCTGTAAAATTGTAAAATATATCTAAAAAATATATATATAAAATGAGGTATCACCATAATCGTAGTGATCTATAGAATAAAAATATTATAGTATTTTTAGTGTACGGTGTACGACCCCCAAAATATACAAAAAAAAGAAACCCAAAATTGACAATTTTCTTTTTCCTCCATACATTAAAGAGTTAATAAAATATCATCAATAAGCTAATGACCCACTAAAATAAAGTATTTTTAAAGTGCATATCGCAAAAAATAAGCCCTTATATGTCCAAATTGCCAAAAAAAAATAAAGATTATATAGCCATTATAAAATGACAATGAATAATCTGCTCTGAATGGCACAGCTTCTCTTCGATGGCATGGCGTGTGCCCATACAGCAGGTTACCACCACATATGGGCTATTGTTATACACGGGAGACATCAAATTTTGTGGAGCATTTTGGTATTTTATCCACTGAGAATTTGTACATTTTCTGAAAAACACATTCATTTAGCCAAATAAAATTTTATTTCGAAATTGAATCCGATTTTGTTTTAATCCCTGTAAACCAATTAAAGGGTTAACAAACTTCATAAAAGTTGTTTTACGTACGTTGAGGGGTGTAATTTCTATAATGGGGTAATTTATGGGGTTTTACTTTTATTTAGGCCTTTCAAAGTGACTTCAAACCTGAGCAGATCCCTCAATAGCAGGATTTTGCTTTTTATGAAAATGTGAAAAATTGCACCTGACGTTCAAAGCCCCTTAACATTTTACAAAAATGATAGTATATATAAAAAAAACACGGAGGCATAAATAGACATTCGGTGAATGTTAGTTATTACATTTTTTGGTGTTATGACTCATGTGTGGAAAAAGTAGAACATTTTGAATTTCGAAAATTGAGGATTTTTCCAAATTTTCACCAAATATCTGATTTTCTCATAAATAAATGCAAAACATACCACCAAAATTGTTTAACTAACATGAAGTACAATGTGTCACAAGAAAACAATTTCAAAATCACTTGGATATGTTAAAGCGTTCCAAAGTTATAACCACTTACAGTTAGTGACACAGAGCAGATTTGAAAAAATGGGCCGTGTCAGGAAGGTAAAAAGTTGCTTCGGCGTTAAGGGGTTAATGGTCCCTGGTCAGAGTTGGTCAGAGATGACTAACTTTGCTATGGGGTCTCTGCTATGTAAAAGAGTGGTGGCTATCAAACCTGCTCACCTCCGGACTTGACATCATCTTTATGTCCTACTATTATGGGTCATTATCTTCACAGCCAGGATAATTTTTTAATAGCATGCAATTAAGAAAATGTATACTAATATATATAGACGATGAATTAACATCAATCTGAATGTACATATAAGAATACCCCATTAAGGCTTCTTATATTAGGTTTATTACTTCCTAGTTCCACTGAATCTCTCACATGGTCAAGGCCCATCCCCTGCCACAAAACTCTCCTTTTCAGCCTTTCTTGGATACTCTAAAAATTCATTTCAATATGATCCACAATGTATTCATAATAAAGGATTTTAAAGTATGCCCCAACTTTCATTAACTGCACATATATGTAAATATATAAATTCACCAAATAGGTTATATAATACTGTGTCATTTTGTCTTACAGATCCTAACAGTACAATTCAGAGTTGAAAGAAGCACGATTGCCATGAATAAACATTGTTATCTTTATCTTGCCACTGGCAAGATTAAATTGTATATATATCATAAAAACAAAAAAAATTGAAATTTAGCAATTGCAACCAGCAACTATTTATAATTTGTTTTGCTGCTATGTTTTCATGATGGGTTTCTATCAAAATTTAGGATTGTGTTCTCTAATGCCCATTGAGTATTTATTTTCTGTATATTATATACTTTACTTAGAATATATATATATTTATATATATATATATATATACACTCACCGGCCACTTTATTAGGTACACCATGCTAGTAACGGGTTGGACCCCCTTTTGCCTTCAGAATTGCCTCAATTCTTCATGGCATAGATTCAACAAGGTGCTGGAAGCATTCCTCAGAGATTTTGGTTCATATTGACATGATGGCATGACACAGTTGCCGCAGATTTGTCGGCTGCACATCCATGATGCGAATCTCCCGTTCCACCACATCCCAAAGATGCTCTATTGGATTGAGATCTGGTGACTGTGGAGGCCATTTGAGTACAGTGAACTCATTGTCATGTTCAAGAAACCAGTCTGAGATGATTCCAGCTTTATGACATGGCGCATTATCCTGCTGAAAGTAGCCATCAGATGTTGGGTACATTGTGGTCATAAAGGGATGGACATGGTCAGCAACAATACTCAGGTAGGCTGTGGCGTTGCAACGATGCTCAATTGGTACCAAGGGGCCCAAAGAGTGCCAAGAAAATATTCCCCACACCATGACACCACCTCCACCAGCCTGAACCGTTGATACAAGGCAGGATGGATCCATGCTTTCATGTTGTTGACGCCAAATTCTGACCCTACCATCCGAATGTCGCAGCAGAAATCGAGACTCATTCGGCCAAGCAACGTTTTTCCAATCTTCTACTGTCCATTTCGATGAGCTTGTGCAAATTGTAGCCTCAGTTTCCTGTTCTTAGCTGAAAGGAGTGGCACCCGGTGTGGTCTTCTGCTGCTGTAGCCCATCTGCCTCAAAGTTCGACGTACTGTGCGTTCAGAGATGCTCTTCTGCCTACCTTGGTTGTAACGGGTGGCGATTTGAGTCACTGTTGCCTTTCTATCAGCTCGAACCAGTCTGCCCATTCTCCTCTGACCTCTGGCATCAACAAGGCATTTCCGCCCACAGAACTGCCGCTCACTGGATGTTTTTTCTTTTTCGGACCATTCTCTGTAAACCCTAGAGATGGTTGTGCGTGAAAATCCCAGTAGATCAGCAGTTTCTGAAATACTCAGACCAGCCCTTCTGGCACCAACAACCATGCCACGTTCAAAGGCACTCAAATCACCTTTCTTCCCCATACTGATGCTCGGTTTGAACTGCAGGAGATTGTCTTGACCATGTCTACATGCCTAAATGCACTGAGTTGCCGCCATGTGATTGGCTGATTAGAAATTAAGTGTTAACGAGCAGTTGGACAGGTGTACCTAATAAAGTGGCCGGTGAGTGTAGCCACTCTGGAGATTCCCTAAAGTCATTGTCCCGACTCCATGCATGTGTCCACTATTTCACTAAGATTGTCCCATGAATAAATCCTGCATCCCTGCCAGGTCCGCCAGGTTCCCCTTCTTTCTTCTGGTTTCTGTAGTGCATTGGATTGCGACACAATTTTAATATTAAATTCCCGCAGTCTGGGGCGATCAGTCGTATCGTCTGACGGCCCCCCCACCGTTGTCTGTCTCATGAAAGCCTGCTCCGCTGCGCCAAAATCCGATCGTTATGTGACCAATCCCCTTCTAAATCCCTGTCAAAGCATTGCAACTCCCAAACTAACTCCTAGAACAGTCCGACTGAAATGCAAACCCCCCTAGTAAATAAGCCCCCCTGTCTTTTAATTTAGAATCCTGCAGGAGACTGTTCCTAGCTAATCAGTGTAATGAGTACAGTCACCTCCATGTATATTGGCGCAATGATGTGATATCATGAGATGTTGACAGCATTTTGGTTTTTCATGACGTCATATTCACCTTAAAGGAAATCACCACATGGATTTGAGGTTTTAAGAAGGCCCATCATACTTTACACGTTGATATGTGCCTCTGAAGCTGATCCATCCTTCATTTAGCTCTTAATTCGATTATTTTTTTGGTGTAAAAAATGACTTTGCAAAATCTGCAAATGAGCCTCAGGGTCCTCCTGGATATGTCCAGAAGCCCTTTCTGCTCCGGCTGATGTCCACCAGTCTCGGGCAGGGGAAAGGGAGGAGGTGAGCTAACCCCTTGTGATATGTGTGTTTTGTTTTAAAGCAATGAGTTGCTTTCACAATGTTGCAAGCAAATTCAACTATTACTGTATTTTTGGAATAATGCTATAGGTCATAAGCCTCAGAATGTGTATTAACAAATTGCAGATACGATTCAGCTTTATGAGATTATTAGCGCATTCTGTATCGAACTATCAATGGAAATTCTCATGTTAAGGAAAATGTGATAATTTTTACTGGGTTTATATCCTTGACCTCCTCTATAATCATGTGCCATTGAAAATGATCTTATTCCTAACCTTATCGATTTGATGATATTTTTAATGATTACCATACTATGATGCTTTGTTATGATTGGGTTTACTGACTTTCCAAGTGTGCATTGATAATATGGATAATATATGCTCTGTTTTAACATCTTAATGACATCTACAGCCACTTTCCACTCACATCTTAGCTAATTTTTAAATGAGAAGTAATGAATGCAAATGCCTCTTTTAGTATGTTAACAATGAGGATTTGCATAATGCACAAAGATACTAGTGGTAATACATCATTTTTTTTCAATCCATGTCAATTCAATATATCTGATTAATTTCCTACATGGAAAAGCGGATTGTGTCTTGTGGCAGTGTTACTACTGTCCCCTCAAGCCTACATGTAACAGACCGGGGAGTTCAAAAGATCAAGACCACAGCCCCATGTGTATATTCTGATTCTTAGCAAGTGGGCAACTTCCTACATGTACCCACCCCCCCCCCCCACATATCCTGACTGGCAAAACCACGAAAATCCATATTTATTACATTCCAATGACTGCAAGGTATCAATTCTGGTATTGTAGTAGTTTCTTTATATTTTCCATTAGATTCCTCCATCATCATGCCACAGATCCAGGCGACAGATCCCCCATTGTGGGCCCAACACTTTATATTGCCCAAATGGTGTCCAACCACTATTGTATTTATCATTGTCCACCACACTTTATAAGGACCCGACCCAATTATGGCTCACATACATATAATGCTCCATATGATCATTCCCCAACACAGATATTTCCACCCTTTATAATATAAAACTCCTTATACCCCTTATCTTATAATATCACCGATTATGGGTCCCCCATACGCTATAAGGCACCTTTTTGCAATATGTGGATCATTGCCATATGAACTTCCAAACCTTCCAGTGCCCTTTTGGAAGGGATTTGAACAGAATTTAAAGAACATAAAAAAAAGAAACAGGTACAAATTATCAGGCATCGGCGTAACTTTAAGGGGGTCATAGGTGATGTTTCAAACGGGGCTAAGAGCTTAGTGGGCCATAAAGGGTGTCCACTTTCCATATTGAGAAGACTAGTTCTTTAAACCACACATTATCGTTGGGGCCAGGTACAAGACTTTCACTGGGCAGATCAGCTTCAAGGTTACAACCATTGTTCGGGGTGCAATGGCAATCAAAGTATTTGTTATTTTTGCAATCGAACCCCAAAATACTGACACTCTACTGTGGGGCTTTAGGTACGAGCAACACCTTATAACCTCTGTATCCATAAAGAAAAAGAGCCCCATACCGTAGACAATTATGTAGTAGCTCATACTCCTCCTTTCTGTCTTCAGGACTTCCAGACATAAAGTTAGTCTGTGAGCGAAGTCCTTCACTAGTATAAATAATACTAATAATACTCCATACCATTTTTGGTTACGACTTGTTGTGCATTTCTAAATCCCCCCCCCATTTTCTTCTGCAATTTATGGCGACTACCATGGGACACATTTAATTACCTCCTCCCATTAGGGCACCTACCCGGATCTAAACCTTATAGGTACCTATTTACATCCTGTTGAATATTTAAGGGCTGCATTAACATCAATTTCTTAATTAATACTATGCATTTCTTCCCTGGTACATATTTATGTGTGTAAGCGTTTATAGAGTCTATGTATTCCAGTTTAATGTGACAGGATGCAGATATTGTTCGAGTGTGTTGGTATAAATGGGATGGCTTGGCCCTGAAACACAGTTTGAAACCGGGCCCATTACATCTTCGTTTATGCCCACCTGGGGCAACCTTTGTATCCATACTTACCTGGTCCCCGTTTAATAAGCCTGGTTAATTCTTGAGGATCTGCTCGATGAGTTATCCTAAGGCCATTTGAACCTGGTTGGACCGAATGACTATGATAAATCCATGTGGACTAAATATTCCATTCCACGCTCTAAATAAATCATACTTCTCAATTTACGGTTTTCAAAATACCCGGTGGAATTTTTTCAAACCCTGATCATCAAATTTTCATCTATTTCAGAAATGTTTCCACTTCGTTAATCTTGCGCTAAGACCTCTGCCAAGACTTGTCAAACTGACATGGTGGTCTACTCATTGGACATAGGGCTCCGCAGTGCCCATTTCCCCCTGTACACATGCAGCCTTCAAGAATTTCATTTACATTGATGCCTATCTGATTCTGCAATATTAATTGGCTAAACAGTGAACAAAGCCTTATCCTGCTCTGAAATATTGTAGATTTTACCATATTTTTTTGCAGCAGGGCAGCGCCTAATGAATGTTTTTATCCCGAAAATAAAGTGTCCCTAATAAAGCTGGTACGGTCCAGGAAGCCGCAACGGCCTTCCCCCATAGTCTGTTCTTTTCCCTGGTCCCAAGTGGCGTCCCCAGCAACAGATCCACACCAGTGTCAGCAGATGTTAGCCATTATTAACACAGTCCTGGTTAATAAATTGGGTTTATAAATTAACAATGTTTTAAACTTTAATTCTTTCTTCGGGAGCGGAACAAGCAAAACTGTTTCCTGATTGTAGTGCTCGCTCCAGCATGGCAGGCAGGGGTGAGATGTACCGGTGTCCTGTAACATTGCTTTTTTTAGGGGTGCAGAACTGTGGACCTAGTAGGCAGATGTTTCATTCTGTGTCAGGGATGACTGACGGAAGGAAGATGAGATTATGGGGAGTATTGTGCTAAAAATATGACAATATGCTTTAGAAAGTGGTGTCCTTATGATGAGAACTGGAGAGTGGTGATCCTGAGTGCATTGGAATGATGATGAAGAGAGAAACCAGCTGGATATTACATTGTTATTCTTGCATTTCTCAAATGTTTGCATTGAATTGTATATCTTATGAGACCCCTTATTTCCAGTTTCTATAGCATTGCTTTTGATCTATCTATCTATCTCTATTATAAGATAATATCTCTTTATTTATAATAAACGCGCTCCTACACAGATTAGTGGAGGCGCTGGCAAAGCTTGCCAAACTTAGTCCCTGTCCCCAATGGGGCTCACATCTAATCAGCCTACCATTATGTTTTTGAGCGTGGGAGAACCAGAGGACCCCGAGGGAACCCATGCAAACACGGAGAGAACATACAAACTATCTATCTATTATACAAAATCAGCCCGCTGAATAGTTCTGTATGTTGGCAAAATAAATTGAAAATTGTTATTTGTACAATGAAATGGTCCCAATCCTTATAGGAGCCCCCCACATCCTCAGCGAAACAGCTTACTCTGTGTCACCTACCCCTACTTTAAGAATCACCATGCCATATGTGTTCCTTCAAAACAGCTGAGGATGTGTGCCCAGTCACAAAGCCCTTCAGAAACACATTCCAACCAGCCCCCCACCCAAAAAAAAATCCCAGCTTCAGCCCATGCCTAAAAAGAAACAGTAAAAACCTCAAGCACATTCCCCTTAGACCATGGGGCACATTTACTTACCTTACCCGGTCCAAGTCGCGACTCAGTGTGCATCTCCTAACGGGATTCGGGTCTGCCGGGATCACTAAGGTCCGTGCGCCTTATATCCAGGCGGTGTCGTCTCTTCGCCGAGGTCCTCCTAGGATTCACCTGCTTTTGTCCCGTAATTGCATGTAAGTGCTTTGTCCGACGGCCACCCCCCCCCATTTCTGTCACGTGAAAACCGCGCTTATGCGCCCAATCCGATCGCATGCCGCAAATTCCCAGGGCAATTCGGCTCAAAATGGAAATCGTCGGGAAACCCGATGAAAGTGCGCGATTCTTACCCTTAGTAATGAGCCCAATGGGGCAACATTTCTGAAATTTGTAATTGTCACTAAAAGTGCTTTTTCCATGTATATGAAATCGCACAATCACAACAAAAATGAAATCTGTCGCTTTGCTGCACTGGCCCGACAAAGTTCACCAACCTTTTCTCTAGTGCACCTTTAAACATATGGTTAGCGTCAACAAATTAAATACGGCAGTGACGCCCCTAATTTGCGTTGCTGAAGCAAGCGCAGCTGCTGCTTCACAAAAGGGTCGCATGCCGACACAGTAGCGGCGCAGATACTTCTTAAATAACCTTTGCAAGCCGTTTTAAACCTGAAGAACATGCAAAGTCTGCCAAAAGTGTGGATCTAAGCATTTGGGAAACTTGCCTCCAATATATCTACATGATGCATCCACTACCCCCCCAAAACGTGGCATTTCATTCCACCCGAAAAAATGTAAGCAACATGGTGAAGAAACAGTGACCAAGACACCCCTGGAACGTCAGCCACTGTTGAAAGAACATGAAACAATACACCCCTGGAAACAAGTGTCAGCCAACATGTGAAGAAAAGAGTGAAACAAGACACCGCTGGAAACAGGCATCCACAGGTGAAGAACAGTGAAGCAAGCAACCCCGGAAACCGTGCAGCCACATGTGAAGAAACAATGAAACAAGGAAAACAACCCCGGAAACAGTGCAGGCCACAATGTGAAGAAAGAGTGAAACCGACAAACCCTGAAACAGTGCAGCCCACATGTGAAGAAAACAAGTGACAAAGCATCCCCGGAAACAGTGCAAGCCCACATGTGAAGAAACATAAACAAGACAACCCCGGAAACATGCAGCCACATTGAAGAAACAATGAAACAAGACAACCCCGGAAACAGTGCAGGCACATGTGATAAACAGTGAGCAAAATAACCCCCCCCTAGAACTTGCATCACATACTAATTCAGGAACAGAATACATATGCACATACAAAAGCTCATCACATTTCCTCAAGAGCCTTATACAAAAATACAAACCCCCAGAAAATACCCTACATGTCCTGTCTCTTAGTGCAGGGGTAGGGACCTATGCCTCGGGACCAGATGGGCTTTTGTTGGCTGCTTTCTTCTGGCTCTCAGAACAGCTCCTTTATAAATAACGATGGCTGCTTGTGTGTGTCCTTTGTGCGTACCCATCGCCACCATCGTCGAAGTTTGGGTCAAAGAGAAGAGCGTGGGAGCGATGAGGAGCTGGCTGCAGTGAAGCGCAGGTTGGTGTATATTCCATTTTTTTTTTATTTTTTTGCTGTGGCTACCATCTACTGGGGGCATGTGAATATTGTAAATGGCTTCTTTGGAATAACATTTTCAATATGTGGCGTTCATATTCATGGCTCTCTCAACTCTCAACCAAAAAAGGTTCTGCCTGACCCCTGCCTAGTGTAGTCCATTTCGTGATAGAGCAGGAGACAGTTTCCTCTATGTCACTCGCCTCCTGCTGGCTGTATTTAATATACCCCTCTAAGACCAACAATAATTATTAATGCATGAATGGAGAACCTGGCAGGACATGCAGGGATGCTAGGGGTTTGTAGGTCTCAGGCTGACATAGTCCCCACCACAGGTTTATCATTCATCAGTGTCATGTATGGATTGTTTTTTGGTATTTTGCATTTCCAAGCACCATTATGTGTAACTAAACTTTTAAACCAAATTGCATAAAGTGAAAACAGTGCAAGATGATAATAGTAAACTTGTAATATACATTCTAAAGAAATCTTTCATTAGAATTCTTTATTTCTTCCTTATTTAAAGCAGTTTTGTGTAAATCATGTTTATTGTACTGTTAATCCACTTACGTTGAGAGAGCCCTGATAATATTTCTATTGACATTAACTATTTACAGACAGTCACTTAACTTACCGTAGTTGATAAGGCTTGAGTCCCCAGATTATATAGATAAGTCTATTGTTTCCTGCCATAACTTTAAAGGCCTTAAGGGCTCCAGGTCCTATTAACACCTAAGGAGTCTGGAGCCCATTGGGCTCATTTGCATACAGCCCTCCCTTCATCCTGGTGGAAATGCCCTTTAAAGTGAATCACAGTCAATGTCCACTTTGTCCATTTCACATGCTCACCACTCCCCTCTCTTGTTTGGTCATGGGAATCCTTCATTTCATCAGAAAGTGACGGGACATTCACTTATAATGACATAAGACTAAAGAATTTCTGCATCCAATCCGCCTATTTAATCTGCAATGTTTATAGTCCCTTCCATCTGTGTGTTTCCATTGATGGAATATAACTAAGAGTTCAGACCATACATATGTGTAAGAAGCACATATGGCTCCTGAGCTGTTGCAGCTACCATGACATTGTTGTATCAGTGGCACAGCAAGGACATGGCTTTAATGAAACTTGGCTCCTGGGTCAGACCATATAACATGCACTTGGCACAAAGACCAAGCACTGGACCTGGACTTTGCACTGGCACAGACTCAGCACTACTGGTAATCCGCACTGAATTTCTCTGCTTGTTTCATTAGTTTTCATTTATTTTCTAATACATGTAGCACTTATCCTCATTTTGCTCCGGACTAATATCCATCCAAATGCTCTTAAAGAACTTCCAATTTCCTTATCTAGAAACAAAGAAGCAGATCATTGTCCTTCAGTTTATTAGTTCCCCTCGTTTGACCTTGTCCATATCACAATCCCAAGTCCATGTGTTGTTTTTTGTTACAACTGAACACAACCCGTGTAAAGGCTATGCACTGTATCTTGGTTTTAGCATTTTTCCATAAAGGATAACTAAACCATTTGAGGTCTTTTTTTAATTTAATTGGCAAAAATTAAATAGAGGCAGTACCTTTGTAATATACTCCATTTCAAGAATCCCCATTAGAAATATTCCTATTAAGGTCGACTCATGTAGGTTGCTATAAAATGCTAACCCTAAGAATTTCTATGTACTTTATCTATCAATGTGCCTAATAATCGGCCTAATAAGAGGCTACTCGGTGCGTGGAGTAGCTGTTCTGGCATTGGGAGTTCAAAGCTACTCTACGCCCCCTGAGTCTTTGCCCTCCACCAACCGTGCATCCTCATCGCACTCCCACACAACTTCGAGAGCTTCTGCGCATGCACAGAAGCAACCAACATTCAGTGCACATGCACTCTGAAGTTGGAGCTGCAGTGCACTCTCAGAACTCCTACGGATCCCGTCTATAAAGTGTGAACGTGCAAGCTGTAGACACTCAGGTAGGTTTGGATCAAAGAGGCACTGGGGCGTGATTACTACCTTTGTTCCCACGCCCAGAAAGGCTACTTCAGCCCCGGGCCAGGAGTTTTTTTTTTTCACTCCTTTCTTTCTCCTTGTAGTGATCATGTATCTGAAGTCACTTTCTTATCTACAGACAAATAAGCTTTACATTGCCCATGCCACTGTTGATCAGAAACGTTTTATCCCATTATATAAATTTGTTTTGGGGACTGCTCAGCATGCTCCATTCCTGGTCTACCAACACATATCACCATATTGGGAATAGAATGGGGGATATTTTTCACCCGATGCTCCTCTTGGCTCAGCCCGATACATCAAGAACCTTCCCAAGCCTATGATGTATTTCTAGCGGTGTCCTGCCGCAGCGTTTATTGAAAATTTTAATTTCGCTGCTGCAGCAGTATGCAGTGTGGGGGACATTAAGCCCCGCAATGGCCACTCCAGCCAGGCCGCGCATAGCTCGGCTTGCCAGCCCCCCCCCATTCATGCCCTTTCACTGGCATCAATGTAGCGGATTGGGGTAAATAATCGTCACCCATTTGCGATTATTTCAGGGCTTCTACAGTACTTACATGACACGGGTCCTGATAAATATCCCCATTGTTCCTGCGTGGATTTGCCATTTGGTCCACAGTGGACCTAGTTTTAGTCTATACGAAGCACCTTCCCTGGGATTTCTTTTCTCAGATGGTTTGAAACCAAATGGATCCCCAAGGAGCTTGCCCTTTTTTTGTCGTTTTTTTCTGAATAAATAAGAAAGAGGCAAAAAAACCCCCAAAAACCGACACGGAATACTTTCCTTTATAAAGTATATTACACAGTTTTATTATAAGCTGCACTATTGATTCTTCGATTTTTTTGTTAAGTCCTAGCTTTTCGTAAGGATTTGATCTAACTACAAGGCGGTCCCCTACTTTAAGAACACTCGACTTACATACGCCCTATTTACAACGGCCCACGGATATTGGTAATTTATTGTACTTTAGCCTAGGCTACACAATGATCAGCTACTACAGTTTCAAAATGTGTCTGTAATGAAATTAATTGTTTAATCCTTGTTATGACCATCCACCATTTTTATAATCCAATTGCCTCAGAGACCAAAAAGTTCTGGCTGGATTACAATGATAAAAATATACAGTTCCGCTACATACAACTTCAACTTAATAACAAACCTACAGACCCTAAATCTTGTACTTAAACCCGGGGACCGCCTGTAATAATAATTTGATAATTGAGGGATAATATTACTTTTAAAAATAACTTACAGATTTTTTGGCATGCTGTTTTCTATCTCGATCCTATGTGTTTTTTACACTTACAGACCACAAGAGATTGAACTTTGGTTATTTCTTTATTTCCGTGCCTTGTCTCACTTGTATGGCCCACATTTGCTAAAGCCCCTGCACCAGTTTTTTTGTCAGACTTTGTTATTCCAGTAACTTATGTTTCTACTACATAAAAAATGACACTGTGTTCTGCACACGGACACTAATTGTTTGTTTTTTTTTAATATTGTCAACATTGGTCAGTTTTCAAACAATTTTTCTTCATATCTATTACACCTTGTATTTTACACACAATCAAAAATGTACAAATAAATCACACACACATTCGTTTTTCCTAAATATTTCTAACAACCCATGGTCTAAAAATTAATGACCCGGTTACTACTTCTTGTAATGGTTTGTCCTGGACCTTGTGAGGGAATAGAATCCATTTCTATTGTGTATCTCCCTCTATGTGTCTTTTTCTTTGGCTCTATTGATAGAAAAAGACTAGTACCGCATCCCCCCGCTTACACAGATCAGTTTACAACTGATAGCTCCTCTTGAGAGGCTTTGGAATGTGGTTATTGGTCGTGGTTCCTTTGTCTCAAGAACCTATAAAACTGTCTGCAACCTAAATAAATTGGAATTCTCCTCAAAACATGTGAAGGTCCTGAGGTCACCGAGCAGCTCGTACTATACAATGATTTGGAAACACCATCCACATCCGAGATAGGGGATATTTCCCTGACAAACCTGCATAGGGATATATAGGGGGGGTCAATGATACCCCATTGGTGTTGGTAAGTTGTGTTATCATAGTTGTGCTGCCATCTATCAAACGACAGCAAACAAGTTGCAACCCACTGATTGATGGTTAGTTTGGATTGGCCAGACTTGGAGTAATAATGGTAGTAAGCAAAGTTTGATACTTGTTTATGGGGACACTTTCGCCATCTAGACCACAATTAGATATTGGTTCAACGAATTCTTTAACATGGGCGAATCTCCCCGTTTTTTTCATGTGGTACCGAGGAAATCATTCAAAAGTCCACGACCTGATACTCGCTGATCGCCGAATGAAAGTGGCGCAAAGTAGGCAGGGTTGGCGCAGGTCCTGGCGACCGGAACTGACAATTAAAATATTTTTACCATGATACTTGGCGGTGAAAATTGTCAGCCGATGGGTGCCGAGATTGCTTACGTTGAGAACAAGCAGATTGCGGCTGTTTAATGTTGAAGCAGTGTTTGGAGCAATTGTAAGCGAGATCAAACTGTTGATGAAATCATTACACAGCTCAATAAACAATGGATTTTCTCACGGTAATCTGCTCCAAAGAAGGCGAAGACAGTCATATTGGGCCGGAAAGTTACTGCGGGGCGATTTTTTGGGATGATCGGAAAACGGCGTCAATCCTCATGGATTTTTTAAAAAAGGAAGAACGATCACTGGACAATCCTACGTGATTATTGGACCGTTTCAATCAACACAAAATGGAAGGACACGAAAGAAAAGAGGTGCTGTTTCAACACGATAACGCCAGCACATTCCTCCGGAGTTCTCGGCCGCCAAACTGCATGAATTGTGTTATGATGGTGGCTGCCGCCCCCCCCCCCCCCCTGTATTCACCCGATCTGCTCCCTGCAAATTTTTTTTTCTTGTTCCCTAACATGGCTCGTAGGAAAATTTAGCTCAAATTAATGAAGTCATTGGCGAGACAGAGGTTTATTTGGGAGAGGTCCAACAATCCATTTTTTGGAGGGGTTAAACAAATGGCAGGAACGTTGGGAGAAGTCTATCTTTTACAAAAAGGGTAACTATTTTGAAAAAAAAAAAAAAACTAAAAAAAAAAAAAGGTGTCTTGATTTCCACAGGGTACTTGTGCAGCTGTTTATTTATCCTGCAGGCAGTTTTCTCGTACTTACTACATACAAATTTACTTTTATTCTGATCATGCCTCGATTATTAGGCAACAGTGGAAACACAAAAAGGTATTTTGAGTGTCATGTGATATAGTAAAGTGGTGGTTCAAAGCAACGCCCTGAGTAATTTAACCCCTTCGTACCTTCAATCTGCCCTGGTGTCACATAAAGTGCTATAGCTTTTAGAATGCTATGAGATATCCAGGGGATTTTGAGATTGTTTTCTCGTAGACACATGGGGCAGATTTCCTACCCGGTCCGTTGCGATCCAGCGGCGCGTTCTCTGCTTTGGATTCGGGTCCGGCCGGGATCACATAAGTAGTTCCTCTCCGCTGTCCACCAGGTGGCCTCTGCTGCGCTGAAAGCATTCGTTCCGTTCCTACTGACTTACGGGCAGGCCAGTGAAGGTAAGCGCGTCCCAAGCGACACTTTTTTGTTTTAATGCGGCGGTTTTTCAGATCTCGTCGGGTTCATTTGCTCGCCACCCCCCCGATTTCCGTTTCGTGCATGCGGTCGACCGAGAGCCAACAATCCTGATCGCGTGCAACCAAAATCCCGGGGCAATCAGAGACAAGTCGGCGACAAATCGGAAAATATTCAGGTTAACACGTCGGGAGAAAACGCAAATCGGGCTCCCTTAGTAACTGCCCCCCATTGTCTTCAAATTAGTTTTAAAAATTGGGATGGAAATCTTCTGTGTTTAATGAAATTTGGCAAAAATTTGAAAAATTCAAAGTTTCTAAATTTCTCTACGACTTTTTGATGCGAGATCTAGCAAACAAATCATACTTACATTTCCCCAATGCTTCTTTATGTGGCAATGGTTTTAAAGATTCCACTATTTTACTAGAATGTTATGAGGTTTTAGGGGTTGAACAAAATGGAGGTGTGTCTACAAATTGTAATTTTTTGACATCCTCCCTTTTTAGGTTGAAAATTAAACATTTACAATGGATTTCATGAAAAAAGGCTCCACAAAGTTGATCTCCCCAAGTACACCGATACCCCATACGTGGTGTAAACCTGCTTTTTGGTGCGCACGGCCGACATAGAATGGAAGGAGGGCGGCCATCCAGAATCAAGATTTGTATTGTCCACATTGTACAGGCTATAATTTTTTTTTTTTGGCAATTTATGGACATATAGGGCTATTTTTTGCACATGAATGCACCCTTTAATTTACATTTATTTAGTGGGTATCTATAGTAATTGAGTATTTATAACTCTTTATGGTATGGAGGAGAGAAATGAAATGTAAATTTTGGAGTTTTTTTTTTTGTATTTTTGGGGCTGTTTCCGTACACATAAAAATGAGTAATATTTTTTATTCTATTGGATCCTCCACGATTATGGAATACCTCATTCTATATAGTTTCTTTTAATTTTTTTTCCCCAATTTTACTAAATAAAAAGTATTTGGCGAAAATGTTAATTCTAGCATCACAGTCCTTTTCATATGCAAAAACTTTTTAGAGCATTTTTAAGGGTATTAATTCAAAATTAGCTTTGTCTGAGCTTTTTTTGAGGTTGTTTTTTACAGGGTTTCACTTTGCGGGTCCAATACGATTGTGTTTTATTATGCAGATGTCACGGACATAGCGATACCAAATATGGTGGGGTTTTGGTGTATTTTTATTCAATTTTTACTGAAAAAAAACTAATTTGGAGAAATCTTGTTCCCCCTTTTTCGGCATCACCATCTTTTCCTATGCAGAACTATTTTTTGCAAAGAAAAGAGTTTTGTGGTCTTATTTTTAGAGTGAGGACATTTTTTAAATAACTTTTAGAGCATTTTTAATTAAATGATCTTTTTTTGGAAATTTTTTTTGCATTTTTTTTCGGATTTTCTTTTTTTGTGGGTTTTTTTTTTTTTTTTTTTTGCGTTTCCCATGCGGTCCAGTAATATTCTGTTTTATTATACATATTGTTTACGTTGCGGCAATCAAGTAGTGGGTTTTTTTTGTGCAATATTGGTTTTTTTATACTTCCTTACGGTAGTGTTTTTTATGAAAGTGACATTTAGTGGCTTATATTTATATGTATTTATTTTTTCATTTATTCTAATTTTTAACTTTACTTTTTAAACTTTTTTAAATAACTTGAACTTGACCATCGATACTGCCCAGAATGAATCGGATCCACCTGTAAGGCAACAGGGATCCGATCCATAGGTGGAAGACCTTACACGCCACGTTCGGAGCCGTCTCCAATCACGGTGTTACAGCATGCTTGTCAGCTGTATAGGCAGCTGCCAGCCCCTGCTTCTGGTGGCCGGCTCCGTTCTTTGAGCCGGTGCCAGAGCGGTACGCTATAGTACTCCCCCGTGCGGGAAGTATCCGCCTGCAAGGACGTACATTGCGCTTCTGGTGCGCCTATGGGAGAAAGGGAACCTATCACCCAGGAGGGTCTTTTTTAGAGTAGACAGGTTCCCACAGACATGTAATGCATAATGAAAACTTTTTGAAAATCATAGAGCAGAATGGTTATGAAGTAAGTCATAACCTTTACCGTCTCCCTGTCTGCTCTCACAGTGATGTCCCTGGTGAAAAAAAAGTATGAAAGAAAAAGAGCCAAGTTTCACACAGTCCTGAGGTAAACTCCTGTCCTCTTCCCGGCATTATTCAACCCTCCTCTCTTCCATACTGCTAGCGCATAGCGTAAAGAAGCAGCTGAACTGCGCTGTGAACAACTGAAGTCTCCATTCTCTCTGTGCTGCGCTGCCTATCATGTGAGAATTAAGCCCACAGTGGGACGGAAATGGGAGTGAGGAGACATGGAAGTGGTTTGAATAATAAAGAGAATGAGGTGGTTTACCCTTAGGAAATGAGGACTCTGTTTTTTATCTCACATGCCCAAGATCACTTGGTGAAGCAGGCAGGGAGCCAGGTTCCTTAAGCTGTCTGTGGGAACCCGCTGGTGACAAGTTCCCTTAAGAAGGTGAACTTACTTTTCCCCACTCCCTGTACTGACTGTGTGGTTCCAGTCCCATGCACACACCTACCCTCCCCTGTTGTGTTGTGATCCGACTATACTAGGAGAAATACAGGAGAGCCCTCCTGCTCCGCCAATCACTAGTAGTGGGCAATTCACAAACTCTAGTGAGCTGAGCGGTGGAGAGATGTTTTTGTACTCCTGGACAATCTTTTAATAAAGCATCATTGACAATGAAAAGACAATGGCCCCGTTTTTTTTTTTTTAACAGTGCAAACTGCACAAGTCGCAGTTTGCCTGTTGAGTGTGCAGGTTGTGCCAGATTTAGATGAATACGTACTCATATGTTCCTCATTAAAGTGGTTATCCGGTGTTTAAAAAATTACTTAGGAGGCCCAGCTGGGGTGGGCTATTTTTAAAATTAAACATCTACACTACCTCGTTCGGTGCGCCGCTGCATTGTCCGGCGCGTGCGGTCCGTCTCCTTGTGGCACCGGCTTGATGGCCGCCTGAGTCTCCCACACGAAAACCATCTCCCGTGCTTACAACGCTTAAGAGATGGGACGCCACATCCTGGACCGGAAGTTCCCTGTGCCGCGGCGTCTGTGCCCTTGTAAACAAACAGGGCACGGTCAAAGGAACCTCAGCGTGGGACATCATCGGCGCGAGGAGGTACGAAGACAAGTTTATTAATTTTTATAACCACCCCACCCCGGACATAGTATTTTTTTTAACAACCGGATAAACGCTTTATCTGGTGCCCCCCTGCCTGCTCGGGAGTGTGACAAGTTTTTTTTGTGCCGTTTGTCATGGTGCGACCTGTTCTCACGTCGGACACAATTGTGTCGCACGATCTTACTAAGCAGGTAACATTTGCTCCTTTTCGGTGCACGGTGCAGCCACGACACCAAACTGGCCCAGACACTTTATAATGTGGGCCCTTGGAACTGAGCAACATCTATTAATATATATCTATTAGCAAACAGTCCCATTGTGTTTAGCAGCATAGTGAGTATAAGGTCAAGTCCAATGGTGGGTGCACCCTCCACAACTCGATCCACCACCCCCACACCACGATTTGTAAGGTCCAGATATCCAAAAAATGCAATGAGGTAGCACTCCGGTAAGTATAAAGGTGATCTCACTTCAAACCCATGGCAAAATAAGGTCAACGGCTATATGGATGAGCTGAACCTTTGCACCTTTTTTGCCATGGGGAATAAGATCACCTTTTATACTTACTGGAGTGCCTTGCCTCATTGCTTTTTTTGGATAATAATATATATATATATATATATAAATATATATAATATACACTCAATACCTCACCAGCCACTTTATTAGTGGCAAAGGTACACCATGCTAGTAACGGGTTGGACCCCCTTTTGCCTTCAGAATTGCCTCAATTCTTCATGGCATAGATTCAACAAGGTGCTGGAAGCATTCCTCAGAGATTTTGGTCCATATTGACATGATGGCATCACACAGTTGCCGCAGATTTGTCGGCTGCACATCCATGATGCGAATCTCCCGTTCCACCACATCCCAAAGATGCTCTATTGGATTGAGATCTGGTGACTGTGGAGGCCATTTGAGTACAGTGAACTCATTGTCATGTTCAAGAAACCAGTCTGAGATGATTCCAGCTTTATGACATGGCGCATTATCCTGCTGAAAGTAGCCATCAGATGTTGGGTACATTGTGGTCATAAAGGGATGGACATGGTCAGCAACAATACTCAGGTAGGCTGTGGCGTTGCAACGATGCTCAATTGGTACCAAGGGGCCCAAAGAGTGCCAAGAAAATATTCCCCACACCATGACACCACCACCACCAGCCTAAACCATTGATACAAGGCAGGATGGATCCATGCTTTCATGTTGTTGACGCCAAATTCTGACCCTACCATCCGAATGTCGCAGCAGAAATCGAGACTCATCAGACCAGGCAACGTTTTTCCAATCTTCTACTGTCCAATTTCGATGAGCTTGTGCAAATTGTAGCCTCAGTTTCCTGTTCTTAGCTGAAAGGAGTGGCACCCGGTGTGGTCTTCTGCTGCTGTAGCCCATCTGCCTCAAAGTTCGACGTACTGTGCGTTCAGAGATGCTCTTCTGCCTACCTTGGTTGTAACGGGTGGCGATTTGAGTCACTGTTGCCTTTCTATCAGCTCGAACCAGTCTGCCCATTCTCCTCTGACCTCTGGCATCAACAAGGCATTTCCGCCCACAGAACTGCCGCTCACTGGATGTTTTTTCTTTTTCGGACCATTCTCTGTAAACCCTAGAGATGGTTGTGCGTGAAAATCCCAGTAAATCAGCAGTTTCTGAAATGCTCAGACCAGCCCTTCTGGCACCAACAACCATGCCACGTTCAAAGGCACTCAAATCACCTTTCTTCCCCATACTGATGCTCGGTTTGAACTGCAGGAGATTGTCTTGACCATGTCTACATGCCTAAATGCACTGAGTTGCCGCCATGTGATTGGCTGATTAGAAATTAAGTGTTAACGAGCAGTTGGACAGGTGTACCTAATAAAGTGGCCGGTGAGTGTATATCTCAGCTATCATATTTTGATAAATTTGAGTACTACTGTATTATGGTGTCTACAGTGTATTATCGATTTGCTTCTACCTTAAATCTGAGTGTGGAGAAAATGCCACTATTCACCATTAGCAGCATCTATTGTTTAATCCATATTCCTATCAGTTCAGAGATCTGTAGCAGTGAGTCCTTGTGCCATGCACTCGGTGGGGCACAATTACTAAGGGTCGTACCATGCACATTCTTCATGGCTAAAACATCTGGCACAGGTATTTAAGAAGTGTCTGTGCTGTGATTGTGTCGCATGCAACCCTTTTGTGGCACCGCTACGCTGGCTTCCATGCAACACAAATAACGGGCCGTGCTGTCAGATGATCTGATTGACTCGGAGTGAGCACCGTATTTAACTTTCAAATCCTGTTGCACGCCCTATGTTAAAGATGCACCACAGAAAAGATGGTGAACTCTGTCGGACCATTTCGGGGAATCAACACATTCATGATTTATGACGCACGATCTTAGTGAATCACCACACACAGCATTATAGACGGACAATGCACTTTTAGAGAACTCAAGAGACTTTGGGGCAGATTTATCAAGCAGTCTGAAAGTCAGAATATTTCCAGTTGCCCATGGCAACCAATCAATCAACCAATTCCTGTGCCTACAGGTTGGTGCCATGCATAAAGGGAGACTGTGTTTCTATGTTCTTCCCTGCTCCACATCCTCCGTTCTATTGGGACTTCCGTGGTTTCAGCAACGTGCACCTGTCATCCACTAGGATCAGACAGTAGGTGTTCTCCTTAAGGAGACAATGCCAATTAAGGCCACCTTAAAGGCATGTGGAGACTTAAAGCCATGAATGCTCCACCAGGGAATTCTGGGAAAAATGCAAATAAGTTTTCCAAGGTGTTAAATGGAAAACAATACCTCCTTTTGCTACCTTGAAAGGCAGACCCCCCTTAACAATCAAAACGTAGCCAAATCAGTTTCCTACACTGTACGCGGAGAACCCAACCAGGTCGAAACACGTGTTCTTGTCTACAGTTGGGAGCGTTCCTTATGGATAGAGTAATCACTGGTTTGGCTTATCCACAGTCATATTGTTGACTTCCTTGTAGGTCATACTTTGATGTATAAAGTGGCTGCCATTTCAAGGACGCAAACAAAGGAGTATGTTTCCATTTTGAAGACCACGGTATGAGGAAAACTTATTATGCCTTTAATTCCCAGAATTCCCTGGGGGAGCATTCATGGCTTTAAGTTCTCACAATGCCTTGAGTGGCCTTATTGGCATTGTCTACCTTGGAGATAACACCTACTGTCTGATTCTAATCATAGCACCTTACACTAGCCAAAATCAGTTCCCTACATGTACACTGAGAAGACCCAACCAGTATCGAAACCCACAGTGAACGTTCATTACTTACAGATTTAGGGGCTTGGGGAGTCTGTCCTTATAAAGAATATACTGGTTTGGCTTAATCCCACACATGAGTTTTTGACAACTTCGGTAGGTCATACTGGATGTTAAGAGGGCGGCTCAAGGTGCGTCCATTAAAGGAGCGTAATGTTCATGGAAACCTAGAACTAGCTAGCATCCAGAATATGGTGAGCATCATGTGTTTTACATATAACCAAGACCTAAGGTCCTAAATTGGAATGAACTCTCTTTGCAAGGAAACGTACTATTCATGATTCCGCGGGAGTAATTCATGATGAGCCATGAGAGCTAGTCCAATCCTACGTAGGTCCTTAAGGGATCTAAAGGACCAGTATCTAGGCTGCACACGAATACAACCATGCAGTCCCTCACTGACTGTGAGACCCAACCAGGTCGACACATGCGTGTTCTGACAGTTGAGGAGATCCTGTTCCTCATGGATAGATATCTGGTGGCTTAATTCACCACATCATGGTTTTTAGAGCATTCTTGGTAGGTCAACTTGATGTTAAGAGAGGCCTTTCAAGGTAGCAAAAGGAGGTATGTTTCCATTTAACACCTTGGAAAACGTATTTGCATTTTTCCAGAATTCCCTGGTGGAGCATTCATGGCTTATTAAGTCTCACATGCCTTTAAGGTGGCTTAATTGGAATGTTCTTAAGAGAAAACACCTACGTTGATCCTAGTCATAGACTCTTCACAGTGCCAAATCAGTTCGCCTACACTGTATTGAGGAGACCCACCAGGGTCGAAACAGGGCTGTCTACAGTTGGGGGCTGTTCCTTATGGAATAGAATAAGGGTTGGCTTAATCCACATCATGTTTAAGACTTCTTGGTCATACTTGATGTTAAGCGGGGGGGGCTGCCTTTCATTTGGGGGGTACAACAAGGAGGTATTTTTCCATTTTAACACCTTGGAAAAACTTATTTGATTTTTCCCAGAATTCCTGGTGGATGATTCCTGGTTTAAGTCTCCACATGCCTTTAAGGTGGCTTAATTGGCTTGTCTCCTTAAGGAGAACACACTACTGTCTCTACAGTCAGATAGCCTCTGCACTAGCCAATCAGATTCCCTACACTGAACTGGGGACCCAACCAGGTCGAAACAGTGCTGTCTACAGTTGGGAGTCTGTCCTTATGGAATAGATATACTGGTTTGGCTTAACCCACATCATGTTTTTAGACTTCTTGTAGGTATACGTGATGTTAAGGGGGTGCCTTTCAGGTAGCAAAAGGAGGTATTGGTGTCTCATTAACACCTTGGAAAACTTATTTGCATTTTTCAGAATTCCATGGTGGAGCATTCATGGCTTAAGTTCACATGCCTAAGGTGGCCTTCATTGGACATGTCCCTTAAGGAGAAACATACGTTGATCCTAGTCAATAGCCTCTCACATAGCCAAATCAGTTCCTACACTGTACTGAGGAGACCCAACATGGGTCCGAACAGTGCTGTCTACAGTTGGGAGTCTGTTCTTATGAATAGATATACTGGTTTGGCTTAATCCCAATCATGTTTTTAGAGACCTTGTAGGTCATTACTTGAAGTTAAGGGGGCTGCCTTTCAAGGTAGCAAAAGGAGGTATTGTGTTTCAATTTACACCTTGGAAAACTTATTTGCATTTTCCCAGAATTCTGGTGGAGATTCATGGCTTTAAGTCTCCACATGCCTTTAAGGTGCCCTTAATTGGCATTGTCTCCTTAGGAGAACACCGTACTGTTGTCCTAGTTCAATAGCCCTCACCAATAGCCAATCAGTTCCCTATCCTACTGTCTGAGGAGACCCAACCAGGTCGACACCAACAGTGCGTCTACAGTGGTGAGTTGTTCTTATCGGAATAGATATAACTGTGATTTGGCTTTAATCCCACATCATGGTTTTTTTAGACTCAGTGTATGGTCATACTGATTAAGGGGGTGCCCTTTCACCGGTAGCTCCAAAAGGAGGTATCGTTTTCATCTGAACACATTGCGAATAACTATTTGCCATTTTTCCCGTAATTCCTGGTGGTAGCATGTCAGGTTTAAGTCTACCACAATGCCCTTATGGTGGCCTTAATTGGCATTGTCTCTTAGGAGAACACGCTACTGTTGATCCTAGCCTCATAGCCTCATCCCTCACATAGCCAAATCAAGTTCCTGCACACTTGTTATGAGGACGAACCAAAACCCGGTCGAACAGTGCTGTTACAGTGGAGGTGCTGTTCCTAGGAATGATCTATTACCTGGTTGGCAATCCCACATCATGTTTTAGACTTCTTGTAGGTCATACTTGATTGTTAAGGAGGGGCTGCCTTTCAATGGGGTAGCAAAAAGGGGGAGGTTTCCATTTAACACCTTGGAAAACTTATTTGCATTTTTCCCTGTCATCCACTGGCAGACTGGGGAAGTTCTTCGCTGGGGTCCTGAGTGCCAGTCTCGCTGCCTCGAGACTCTCCAACCTGTCTCCACCAGGTCTTCCTCTGAGTCTTCCAAGCCATTGGTGGGTCTTCCTGCTGTTTATATGGACCTTGCTGACTTCTTCTCTGAAAAAGAAGCTGAGACCTTGCCTCCGCACCATCCTTACAACTGTACCATAGAGCTGCTGCCAGGCACATTGCCTCCACGTGGTTGGGTATATCTTTTCTCGGTGCCCAAGACTGTGGCTATGTTGGCCTATATCAAGGAGAATCTGCAGAAGGGGTTCATCCGGAAATCCTCTTCTCTTGCCGGTGCTGGATTCTTCTTCGTGGCCAAGAAGGATGGGTCCCTCCGTCCGTGTATTGACTACCACGGCCTCAATAAAATCACTTTATGACCGTTAAGTGGTGTCAAGTTTTTCACCAAGCTGGATCTACAGGGGGGAAAAAACCTCATCCGTGAAGGTGATAAGCGGAAGATCGCCTTCAATACTCGTGAAGGGCTATTTGTATACTTTGTTATGCCCTTTGGACTGTGCAGTGAGCCGGCAGTGTTTCAAAAATTTGTCAATGACATTTTTAGGGACTTGCTCTACATCTGTGTTGTAGTCTGGTAGTTGGTAGTTGGTGTTTTCTTCTGATCTGGAGTCTCATCATGTCCACGTACGAGAAGTTCTTAGGCGCCTAAGGGCCAATCGTCTCTATGCCAAACTGTAAATGTGCCAGTTCCATCCATTTCTTGGATACATCATCTCCGGTGAGGGCCTATAGATGGATCCAACCAAGTTATCTGCTGTACTTCGTGCCATACAGAGATACCTGGGTTTCTCCAATTACTACCGACAGTTTATACTGCATTTTTCCACTCTCCCATTGTGGCATTAACAAAAAAGAATGCTGATCCTAATTTCTGGCCTCCGGTGGCTGAAAAAGCATTTACCAAGCTTAAATCTGCCTTTGCTTCTGCCCCTGTCCTTAGATGGCCTGAAACTGAGAACACATTCCAACTTGAGGTAGATGCTTCCTCTGTAGGTGCCGGAGCTGTTCTCACCCAGAAAGGGCCCAAAGGTTGAATGTGTATTTCTCTAAGACCTTTTCCACTGCCAAGAGGAATTACTCCATTGGAGATCGAGAACTTATCACTATCAAACTTGCCTTGGAAGAGTGGTGCTATCTTTTGGATGGGGCTCGTCATCCGGTCTGTGTGTATACGGACCTGCGAGAATCTCCTGTACCTCCAGACTGCTCAGCTCCTCAACCCATAAAAAGCTCGCTGGTCACTTTTCTTTTTTAGCTTTGATTTCCTGATCCACTTTTGCCCCGCTGAGAAGAATGTCAAAGCCGATGCTCTCTTTCTCGTGCCTCCGATGTTGTCGACGAAGATCCGGCTCCACAGCATGTTATCCCTCCTGAAAGATTGATTGATCTGCAGCAGCTCCGTCCTGGCAAGACATATGTCCAACCTGCTTTGCAGAAAAAGATTGACTTGGGGACATTGCTCTCAAGTGGCTGGGCATCCTGGGTTGCAGCGTTCAGTGGCCCTATTGGGGCCAGAACTGGTCAAAGATGTGCGGGAGTTTGTGGGTTCCTGAACGTCCTGTGCTCATAACAAGCCATCCCACCTAAAGTCTTCTGGTCTCCGTATGCCGTTACCCAGCTGCCCATGGACTCACGTGGCCATGGACTTTATTACGGATCTGCCATCTTCCTCTGGAAATTCTGTCATCTTGGTGGAAACTGACAGGTTCTCTTTGATGTCTCATTTTTGTTCCGCTCCCAGGTCTGCCACCAGCCTGTCTGGCCATCTTAATCCATATCTTCTGGCAACATGGACTCCCTCTGCACATTGTCTCAGAGCATGTAGTCCAGTTTGTCTCCAGAATCTGGCGTTCCCTCTGCAATCAACTGCAGGTCAAGCTGGACAACTAAACTCTGGGCTGTTACCTTCATCACTTTGTCTCTACTTGTCAGGACTACTGGTCTGCCCTGTTAGCATGGGAAGATTTCTCCTACAACTCTTTGGATTCTGAGTTTGCTGGTGCTGCCCCATTCTTTATTGTCTTTGGATGAATTCCATGCCCACCGCTTCCTCTGTCCATGCCCTCGGATGTCCCTGCTGTCCCAAATTGATCTGGGAACAGACATGTCAGTCTCTGCTTCAGGCAATAGTCCGCACCAAGACCGCAGTTTTCTCTCCGGTTGACAAGGTGCGGCTATCATCCAGATACGTCCGCTTGAAGATTCCCAACTACAAGCTTGCTCCATGTTTTCTGGGACCATTCGAGGTGATAAATCCTGTGACTTATAAACTCCACCTTCCTCTCGCTATGCACATCCTGAACTCCTTCCATGTCTCTCTCCAGAAGCCTGTCATCTTGAAACGCTTCTATCTGCAGTCTCCTCCTCCGGCTCCTGAGGCCGACTCCACTGATGTCTTCGAGGTAAAGGAGGTTCTGGACATGAAGTCAGTGAGAGAGAAGTGGTTCTTCCTTGTAGACTGGAAGGGGTTCGGGCCTGAAGAAAGATATTAAAAGCCCGAGGACAATATCTTGGACCGTTTCTGGCCATTTCAAGGAATTTTATAAAAGCCGGCCACTTCCTGCATTTCCCGCCGGATCTATGTGCTTCCTGCCTCTGAGAAAGCTCCCCTGCGATGTTCCTACATTCCTGTGAGTTCCCATGTTCCTGGTTTCTGAGTTCCTGTGTTCCTCTGTTCCTGCATTCCTGTGTCCCGTTCCCATCTGCCTGGACCTCCCGTTGCTGAACCCGGATTGGACTTGACCCTGAGCCCAGACCTGACCACGAGACTGTCTCCTGCTGAGGTACCTGCTAAGGTACCTTGACCTTGGAAGGTGCTAGTTGCACCTGTGGAATGACCTGGTGGTACCCCGCCGCAGCAAGACCCTCCCGCTTTGCAGCAGGCTCTGTAAGGACTAGGTGCCACTTAGATTCTGGCTAATACCACTTCCCACGGTGGTTCAGAGGATCCACTGTCCCGAATCCTTACATTAATGTTACTATTTTTATGATAAAAAAATTTCTATAGAAGGACAGCAAGCAGAGATCTAGAAAACTGTGAGGAATTTCTAAAGAAAGTATTTTGCAAAGTTACCGTATATACCTGTCAGCCAGCGGCCGGTCTGTCTCCAGCCGATCACCTCGGGTGTCCCCTGACTGTCAGCCAGCGGCCGGTCTGTCTCCAGGTAATCCAGAATTGGAATCCATGGAGCTGGGTAGCATCTCTCCTGCACAGCGGAAGCAACATCGACTGAGACGTCATCTTTGTTTCTACTGTGGAAGTCCTGATCATCAGATCAACACCTGTTCCAAGAGGCAGCAGCAGGAAAACTTCCGCTCCTAAGCAGTAGTCGGGGGGACTGCTTAGGAGCTCAGGTACTCCTTATTGTGTCTAGAATGTATTTACCTTGTACGGTTAAGTTTCAGTCTGTTTCCTGCACTGGTCGCGCCTTTTTGGATTCAGGGGCCGCGTCTAATTTAATTGATTATAATTGTGTCTCTCAGTTTTGCATGTCATTGATTCCATTGTCCACTCCTATCCAGATGTCGGGTGCGGATTTGACCCCTCTACAGGCGGTTGATCAAATTCAGAACCCCGCAGATAAAGCTTATGGTAGGAGCTATGCATGAAGAATGGTTCTTTCCTAGTTATGGAAAACTTGTCTGAAAATGTCATTCTTGGTCTACCCTGGCTCCGGATCCATAATCCAGTAATTAATTGGGAAACTCTGGAGCTGGTTCATTGGGGTCCTCACTGTAAGGATCACCTGACCAGAGTTTCATTATGTACAGTGGTGGCGGAAGATCAGAGTCTTCCAGGTTTTCTCTCTGATTACTCTGATGTCCCAAGTCCTTCCTCCTCACAGGGAGTTTGATTGTAAAATTGACCTTCTTCCTGATGCTAGATTACCTAACAGGTCTGTGCGCGAGGAAAGACTCCCAGGAGACGTCCTGAGGGGGCTCTTCTTCCGCTTCCAGTTCCCACCAGGCCATGGTCTAACGTATTTATGGATTTTGTCACTAATCTGCCAGCATCTCAAGGGTATACTGTGATTTGGGTGGTAGTGGACCGTTTCTCTAAGATGGGACACTTTGTTCCATTAAAAAAGTTACCTTCAGCTGAGGAGTTGGCTGAATTGTTTATACAGAATATTGTACGCCTCCATGGTATACCAGACAGCCCCTGTAGTAGGAAAAAAAATAACACTGTACTCACTTTTCCGACGTCCCCCCTAGGTCCTCTTCTGTCTCAGACTGTCTCAGACAGAAGAGGACCTACGGGTGACCTCAGAAAGGTGAGTTTTGAATTCATTTTTTTGTTGGCTCAAGTATAAGCCGAGTTAGGGCTTTTGAGCACAAATTTTGTGCTGAAAAACTAGGCTTATACTCAAGTATATATGGTATTTAACTTTTTATTTAACTTTATTTTAATTTTCTTTAATGGGAAAACCCCTTTAAGTATTTGGCCCTGTTGTACCACCCCTCTCCCTCCACTGACGTTTAGCTCTTGTCAGTTTCAGTGTGACTATCTATGCATTGTCCACCTAGATTACATAACAAATATATATTTAGCAATTCTGAACTTATATTTCAAGATACATTCAGTGGTGTTCTAGATGATTTTCCAAAAAAATAATGTAACATTTATAAAGTTCCAAATGTAATATTTTGTTCAGCATTGTGAGTTGCTATTTGAAAGAAAACTATGGGGGATATTTATCGTGCGCCAGCGTATGATAGCCCCGCCGCTGCAAATTCGCAGCCCGATACATCAAGAGGCTTCCGCCTCTGGATGTACCGGGGTGGGAGGCTGCGAAGCGTTTCTCCTACGCCATGCAGGGCCTGGCATAGAAGAAAACGCAGCCAGTGACTTTTCACGTATAAAAAGTCGCCAGCAGCAAGTGCGCAGGCGCGGGGACAGTAACACCCTGCGTCGGCCCACTCCCGTCCAGCCACGCCCCCCTTTCACGCCCCTTCATGCCCCACTGGCGTGAAGGTGGAGGATCAGGGAAAATAATCGCAAAAGCTAGCAATAAGCTAGCATTTGCGATTATTTCAGGGCCTCTGCGCCACTGGCGGTGCACAGAGGTCCTGATAAATATCCCCCTATGAGTGGAAACTGCAGAGAACAAGTCTAATTGAATAATTTGTTTATCTTCTATGTTTATGAATTTGGCTTCCAAACACTGATGCAGAATATTGGCCAGAATGTTGCCCTAAGTATCTAAAGACGTACTATCCAGTACGACCGTGCAACCGTATTGTGCATACTCTTCTATACAGTACCTGAATTCTAGGTCTCTTATGTAGCAGTAATTAAAGCATTACACATTTACCATGGTTCAGTCATTGTGCAATGTATTTATATACTACTGAGCACAATTCATGAAGTATCAAAGAAAAACAAATTATAGGATTTTTTGGTTGCCTGACTCCAGTGATTTTTCATCTTTTGTTCCATTAGAGCTGTCACCTGTCAGCAAGTTTGTGAGGCCATAGGCTTCTACTGTCCATTTAATTCACTTATCTCTCTGAGCCAGGGAAAAGCATTTTTCATGAAGTACATCGGAATTCCCCTATCCCGAGGGGCTGAAAAGTGAAAGCAATCCTCTTATGTAGAATCTTTTACAGCTAGGGGCACTGGTTTTACTGTGCAAAAGGTTAATAGAATGGCCGATGATTTAGGCACAAATTAAAAAATAGAACTCCACAGTGTTCTGTCTGCTCTTAAGCTTTTTTTATTATTATTAAGAAAAGATGATCTTTTAACAATTACATATAGCCAAAAAAAAAGGATACACGCAAAAAATAAATAAATTTAGCACACCCATGTATTCGGCAGACATCATCCAATTCTTCTCATAGCCAAAATAATAATAAATAATAATTCTCTATTTATATAGCGCCTACAGATTACGCAGCGTTGCACAAAGCATGGGAAATTGGTCCCTGTCCCCATTGAGCTCACAATCTAAACAACCTACTGGTATGTTTTTGGAGTATGGTAGAAAACCGGAGGAAACCCACACAAACACGGAGAGAACACACAAACTCTTTGCAGATGTTGACCTGGGTGGGACTTGAACCTAGGTCTCCAGCGCTGCAAGGCAGATGTGCTACTCACTAAGCCACCGTGCTGCAAAACAGGTGGAGGACCCTATTTTTCCAGAAAAGATAATGAGTAATAAGAAAAAAGAGAAAAAAAGCAAGGTAGAAGAGAAGAGAGAGAAAAAATATAGTAAACAAAGAAAAAGTAATTGACTCAAACTGGCTTTTGTTTCTAAGCACATCAAGGTAGGTAGTAGCCTTTAGACATGTTAGAATCACTAACCCTGGATTTCAATCTACTCTTAAATGATGGTGTTTTATATTTTTCCATAGCTACCCAGTATTCATACTAGAAAAAGCTATTTACTGCTGAACAGTGATGGAGGGAGGAGCTTAATTTTATTATATGTGCAACATTTTTTGGAATTCTGCCTACTGAACAGAATGCATGCCACGAGTGATGCCTACAAAACAGAAAACTGCCAATGTACACTCTTCTAAAGTGTGTAATGAAGGTACCAAAACCTTTGAAAGTCTGTACATATCCATATTTTATCTCCATTTTATACTTTTCGATATGTGTTACCTTTTATTAAATTCTCATCTATTGAGTATAATAAGACAAACAAAAAGTGTGTAATGTATACATTTTTTGTGAAAGTTCTGTTTTCTTGAGCACTTCTTTTTTTTTTCAAATTTCTTTATTCCATTCTTCAAACATATATACAAAATTTGATAATGCTGTCAAAGGTATTCATTGATAGAACCTACATATACAGTCTAAAAGACATACATTTTATTAAGAATTCAAGAATGATACACAATGATACCGAATGATACACAATATAACCCCTTGCCCAATGGCAACAACAAATTATAGCCCGATTTACACATATAAGGAGTATTGTATTTATCAGTTCTAAGCCCAATTGTGTATCAATAAGAAGTGCATGAATATTGTACCTGTCAGGGTTGCTAGGGAGAATGCTGGGACTTCTGGTTCTTCTGCTGGTGCCAGCAGCGTTCTCCGACCCCCGGCGCGTATCCGCGCAAACTCCTCCTCTGGTCCCGGGCAGCGGCTACTGAGATCTCGCGCTGTCTAGGAGTTGTTTTCTGTACTGCTGGGACTTGTGTACCTCTGCATGATGCCTGGTTGTTCTGCACCATGAGGGGTTAATTTCCAGAAGCTGTCCAGCTCCTATCAGGTTCTGGAGGTGGAGTTCTGGCTGCATAAATTGCAGCTTCACTAGTCACCTGTGCCAGTGTTTGAAATCCCTTCTCCACTCGCTCAGCATTAGGTTTGACTTGCTCTGTATCTGTATCTGTATCGTTGTTGACCTCTGCTTGTTTTTGACATTTGACTCTTTGCCTACTGATTTTGCTATTGACGTACCCTCTCGTTGTGACTCCGGCTAGTTAACCATTCTTTTGTGTTTTATGTTTGTCAGTCTGTTTGTGTTTTCCCTTCCCACACGTAGCAGTGTATTTCGAGTCTTCAAGTAGTCGCCCCACGGTTTAGCATGGGGGGGCTATAGGAAGGGACAGGGGTTGGGGCAAGCTCAGGGCACACTATCCCCTGTCGTTTGTGTTACCCAATCCTAACAGTACCCTTCAAAATATACAATATCCTCCCCCCCACCTATCCCACCCACCCTCAGTCAGCAGAGAAAGAAAGAGAAAAAAAAAAAGAGTTAATTTATACTCTTAAATCTTCCAAACCCATATCTTATGCCAAATAGCCTCTTTCCCAAGGTCTGCATATTTAATTTTCTCAAAATTTTTCATTTTATTTAATCTATTTTCCAACTCTTCAATGGAGATTTTCTTTGGGGATTTCCAAGCATAGACAATAACACATCGAGCAACTTGCAATGCTATCCCTAGCCATCTAATTAGGTGTGGGGGGCCTCAATGTCGCTCATGTCCCCTAATACTAGGATGTCTGGTGTCATAGGGACCTTAAGGCCAGTTGCACGACACACCTCCGTGTGTACTTCTTCCCAGAATTTCAAAACCCACTTGCAATTCCAAATCATATGGATGAAATCCGCATTGAGTTATTGGCATTTCAAGCATTTTGCTATTTGTGCCCTCCTGAAGTGGTTTAAGGCCTCCGGTGTATAATATAGCCTGTATAATACTTTAAATTGGATTAGCTGAGTTGATTCTGAACTTACCGCATTCATATTCTGAAAAATACTTGACCATTGCCTAGCGGTCAATACCCCAATATCTCTATCCCACTTGCCTCTGCTTGCGCACTTGTTAAGTGTGTTTTTTTCTGTATGATTTTGTATTGTGGTGCACAGCTATTATTAATTTGGTGCACCGCAAATAGAAAAAATAAAGCGTCAAAAATAAAACAACAAATCCTAGAGGTGATGTGGAAGAAAAAAGACTTCTGTCTGCTCTAAATGAACACCAAAAACAGCTCTATAATATGAATAAATGTTGTGAAGCTGTCGGGTTGGGGGAAAAAATGTACAAGTTGTGAGGGTTGGGAAACCAAGCTTATTGTGGAGTATACATACAATAAATCATGTAAGACTGGCGCAAAACAAAAAACCAAGGAATCGCACTGACGCAAATGCATAAACCTCTTTCCGTTGAAGCTCTTTTTTGATTTTACATTTCCATTTTTAACTTCCCTTTTTAAAAATCCATAACTTTTTTATTTTTCCATGTATGGAGCTTTGTAAGGACTTTTCTACATAAACAATTGTATTTCCTAGTGGGAGTACTTTAGATTTAATGCCATGTACTGGAAAACGGAAAAAAATTCCAAATGCGCCACTTTCTTGTAGGCTCTGTTTTTACTGCTTTCACTGTGTGCTCCAAATGACATCTCGACTTTATTTATGAATAAATATAAATTATTTATGTAGGTTTTATTTGGTTTTAATAGGTTTTAGAAAATTAGAACCTTTTGTACCAAAAAAAAAATCGTCATTTAGTCATATTCTGACGCTAAAAACTTTTTCATACTTTGGAGTATGGAGCTGTGTGAGGTGTCATTTTTTTGCAGGACATTATGATGTTTTTATTGCTACCATTTTGGGGAATGTATGACATTTTGATAACTTTTAATTAAATTTTTACTCTAGGGAGTCTGGTCACTTATGCTATATACCGCAACATGTATTAGTGTATATTGTAAATTTACTGGATCTGTAAAAGAGCCTGGCGTCACAGCATGTCAGTTCATTGTAGTGATCAGAGGTTTGGGTTGGGAGATCCCTTTAGCACATGGAGCAATTTTCAGTGACTGCACTCGCTCGTGGCCAAGAGGCCTAAGTGTAAACTCTGAGGTGATGAAAGTAGGCCACGACCTATTGAATACTAGGATACGGAGACTCATACTTTTGCGTGAAAGATCTTTTTTTTTGCTTCAAGACTTACGATAATCAGTACAGTGGTTACTGTTTTCTGGAAAACATATGAACTTATCAATTAGGTTAAGATGTGATGGGCCTTTCCCTAAAGGTAATGCTTATGTAAAGAGTTTGATGACAATTTTTGTATTTCTTTTAAAGAATCTTTAATATTGCAGATCAGTTCTCTTTTTTTATTTGTGCACATTCTGAAACCCCAATGAACTACAGTAATATTGCCCTAATGTGAACATAGGCTAAATGATGTTATTGTATCTTTTAATGTTGTAGGATTAAAAGTTCCATTTTATATAGTTTCACCATTTGGATTGACACATAGGAACATAGGCTAAAGGACTGTGATTCTGATAACATGCAGAAATTGTTGTTAGGTTACCAATGATTCAAACATGCTGTCACTAGAAACGATCCTTTAATTTTCACAGCTGCTTACGTGGTTTTTATTTTTGAAGAAATTATGTTTAGAAGTCATTGTTATTTATTAGTCTTACCATTTCTTGGAATCCACCTGGAAAAGGGAATTTTAAGGACCATTTCTTATGCAGGAACTTAATAATGCTAATTTTACTGCTATAAAATGAGTAATCTCACAAGGCCTGATGACAGCATCTTTACATTTGCATGACAAGCGCAACAGTTTTATACATTTACCTTTAGAAGGATATAGAATAAATGGTCTAAGTAATGAAAAAAAAAAGTTATTGAAGAAAAATGCCATTGTACAGTCATGGCCAAAAGTTTTGAGAATGATACAAATGTTAATTTTTATGTTATGTTATGTTAAGTCTACTGCATCAGGTTTTATAATGGCAATTTGCATATTCTCCAGAATGTTATAAAGAGTGATCAGCTTAACAGCAATTTATTGCAAAGTCAAAATTTGCCTAGAAAATGAACTTTTTCCCCAAAAACACATTTTAACTTTATTGCAGGTCTGCCTTAAAAGGAGCAGCTAACATCGTTTCAGTGGTTGTTCCATTAACATAGGTTTGTGTGTTGATGAGGACAGGACTGGAGATCAATCTGTCATGATTAAGTAAGAATCACACCACTGGACACTTTAAAAGGAGGTTGGTGCTTGGCATCATTGTTTCTCTTCTGTTAACCATGGTTATCTCTAAAAACCCGTGCAGTCATCATTGCACTGCGCAAAACTGGCCAGGGAAGAGTATCACGGCTAGAAAGATTGCACCTCAGTCAACAATCTATTGCATCATCAAGAAATTCAAGGAGAGAGGTTCCATTGTTGCCATAAAGGCTCCAGGGCGCCTAAGAAGGACCAGCAAGCACCGGGACCGTCTCTTAAAAGTGTTTCAGCTTCATCAGGCTACCAGCAGTGCAGAGCTTGCTCAGGGATGGCAGCAGGTAGGTGTGAGTGCATCTGCACGATCTGTGAGGCGGAGACTCTTGGAGCAAGGCCTGGTGTCAAAGAGGGCAGCAAAGAAGCCACTTCTCTCCAGAAAAAAACATCAGGGACAGACTGATATTCTGCAAAAGGTACAGGGAGAGGACTACTGAGGACTGAGGTAAAGTCATTTTCTCTGATGAATTCCCTTGGAACATATGGAAAATAGCTTGTTTGGAGAAGACAAGGTGAGCGATACCACCAGTCTTGTCTCATGCCAACTGTAAAGCATCCTGCAACCATTCATGTGTGGGGTTGCTTCTCAGCCAAGGGAATCGGCTCTCTCACAGTCTTGCCTAAAACACATCCATGAATAAAGAATGGTACCAGAATGCCCTCTAAGAGCAACTTCTCCCAACCGTCCAATAGCAGTTTGGTGATCAACAATGCCTTTTCCAGCATCATGGAGAACCTTGCCATAAAGCAAAGGTGATAACTAAATGGCTCAGGGAACAAAACATAGAGATTTTGGGTCCATGGCCTGGAAACTCCCCAGACTTTAATCCCATTGAAAACTTGTGGTCAATCATCAAGAGACGGGTGGACAAACAAAAACCGACAAATTGTGAAAAAATGCAAGCATTGATTGTGCAAGAATGGACTGCTATCAGTCAGGATTTGGTTCAGAAGTTGATTGAGAGCTGCCAGGGAGAATTGCAGTGGTCCTGAAGAAGAAGGGCCAACACTGCAAATATTGACTTGCTGCACTAACTCATTCCTACTGTCAATAAAAGCTTTTGTTACTCGTAATATGATTGCAATTGTATTTCTGTATGTGATAAAAAACATCTGACAAACACACATAAAAACCCGAGGGCAACAGATCATGTGAAAATATAATATTTGTATGATTCTCAAAACCTTTGGCCATGACTGTATGCTAGTAACTTGCTCAACCATTGAAGGCAATAGGACAGTAAAAATATGGCTACCCTTTGGAATACCATTGTGTAACTAAGCCCTTGACTTGTGGGATTGCGGAGGTGAAAATAATTTTTTTACTGTAATAATAGTTTTTTCTAGAGTTTACAATTTACAATAATGTATGCCATAGAAGAAATATTTAACTATATCTCTAAACAGATGGTAAGCAAGGAATAGTATCATTATATTTTTAAACGAAGAGGAACTGACCATCAGCAGAGCAAATGTCAGTGGGCGTATTAATTAACTATGACATTCTACTGCATTGTGTTAGTACAAAATCTGCCATCTGCTACATTGTGACAACATTTAAGCACCTTGTCTTTGATTCAAAGGTTTCTGTAAAACATTCCCGTTTACATAGAGAATCATTTCCGGCATTTATCAGACTCCGTAATTAACAGTGTGGATAACAAAGGTGTGATTGTTGCCTGTTTCCCAACACTTTCAAATTAATTTTCCTATGAAACAAATGAAATTAATTGACAGTTATAAATTTAGTGGCACAAAAGATAAACAATACAAAAACATGTACTGTTTTTAGTTTTATGTTTAGACATTAAATTACGCCATGTATTTCATTATACTATAAAAGTTGTTGAAAACAACTATCCATACGTGCCTAAGATATAATGATTTCTATAATTTTGGATAAAACCAGAGGTAAACCCGTGTTACAAACACATAGGGTGCCACAGCAAGAGAAGAAGAGAGAACACGGCAGACCATACCTAAGCTGCCATAAATACACAAATGCATAATGTAGGGCAAAAAGTATAAAATGGTTAGATTTTACCAGTCTCATTAGAGAAGCAAGAGAATCACTAGGTCAGGAAAAAGATACCAGTACTGCACCCGAGAAACAGTCCCTCATTATATAGCTTCTGCCAAGGCAGTCCTATATCAAACCCTAAGGAAGACTAGGAGCCCTAATACACCCTATAAAAAGATCCTGGCAGGAGGGGAGGTGAAAGGGCTACAGTCTTGCAGCGCTGAGGACCTCAGTTCATGCCCCAGGGTCAACATCTGCAAAGAGTTTGTATGTTTTCTTCATGTTTGCGTGGGTTTCCTCCAATTTCCTCCCACACTCCAAAACATACTGGTAGGTTGATTAAATTGTGAGCCCCATTGGAGACAGGGACTGATTTGGCAAGCGCTGTGCTTAGCTCTGCATTTTATGAATAAAGGAATTATTGTTATTATTATTAAAGTGGTTCAGTACTTTGCAAATCTGTCCACACCTCTCTGGATCTAAATGCATATATCGCAGGTGAGACAGGAAGGACCTGTGTCGATGAAGTTGGAAGTGACGTCACAACTTCTGCTGGCGTCGGCCACACTGGTGGCGCTGTACATGCAAGAAAACATAGGGGAGTAACCTGGACTTTGCTGGAGCCAGATAGGTTACTTGCCAGGCAAACATTCGCATTGACTTCCCGTTTCACCATCATCCTATTGATGGGAAGACCACAATTAAAAAACTAGGAGAAGGAGTAGAACAAATATATTTTATATGTGTGGAGATACACACATCCATTTCATGTGTATGCCACCCAGCATATTATTTTATGTTAGGGCATGGGAATATTGCTACTAAAAGACAGTGGCCTAGCTATGTAAGTAATTAAAACACTCATAGAAAAATGGGTTTATGATTGGTTAGGTAAGCTATTTACAGAAAAAGGAGAGGGGAACTAGTACAATTAGATTAACCCAGTACAAAATTATTTTGTCAATAAAAACAGCAGTAGAAAGTTTTAACATCATTATACAAAACAGATGAATGTGAGATTCTCATTCTGTCCGATTCGAATGCACTCTGTTGCGATTCACAAAGATCGTGCACCCGTTATCCTGCATCTGTTGCTTCCCCGCTCAGGTCCGCCGGAGTTCACCATCTTTTCCCAGTGTATGTAAGTGCATTGGTTGCGACACAATTTTAATCTTAAATCCTGCGCTCAGTCCGAATCAGTCGGATGGCCGGTGGCCCACCCTCCGAGTTCTGTCTCATGAAAGCCGGCACCACTGCACCAAAATCCCATTGCGTTCGAAACAAACCCCTTGTAAATACTTGTCAAAGCTGCAAAAATTCCGAAAACGTCGGGAAGACCGACGGAAATGTGATCCGCGTTCCGCGGACCCTTAGTAAAAGAGCCCCAATGTGTCACATTTAAAGTTCGACTTTACCTCTCTTCCCACAATAGATTTATCCCAACCACCCTCTCTTGAGCTTTGGAACACCTGTATATTACCCAGAAAAAGGATTTAATCCAGATTGCCGCCATGGAGAAAATTCATTTGGCAAGCAACTGGGATGTCCCTTTGATGGGTAATGTCAGCAAGGTGAGCACTAATCCTTCTACATTGCTCCAGCTTAGTCTTTCCCATTTACTCAATTTCAGAGAAAATATGATTCGTTGCAAAATCGAAGTTTACGGTGATTAGTGGGAACTAAGTGTTTTTTTTCTCCTCTATTAACAAAATGGGTGCGAGCACAACGGGTTACATGGCGCAGAGAACTTTGGGAAGAAGAAAGGAACACCCGTGATGACATGTGCAGAACTGTAAGCCAATCAGCGACCGGCAGGCTTATGTGATGTCACAAAGCCCTATAAAAACAGGCAAAATGAATCAATATGAAAGTGAATACTTTCAAAAAAATCAGCTCATCAGAAAGTCCAGACAATCCTCAAGTCTCCGACTCCAACAACTCCAACACGGACAACCTCGGCCACAGGTGCACACAGAGCAATGATTAAGAAGTAAGAGTACATTCATTTTTGCTGAAACATAGTTCCTCTGTTTACCATTTGATTATGCATTGCTTACAAAACATAATGTTTTTAAATACATTTTTCTACATGTTTTCAGTATGGTAAGAGTTAAATTTGATTGTGAAATCATGTGATCTGGATGTGACGCTTATAAGGCGATTCTGTAGTAAGTAATGCAGAAGCCATGAATAAGGTCGTGTACCGAAACGCATAGGCTTGTAGCCTGTATGTCTCAGTGAAGAGGTGGGGCAGACATCCGTTGCTTCATGCAGTAGGCGGGAAAGTAGAGATGTGGAGAGTGGCACGGGAGGTTATGTTGCGATTGCAAGTAGTCAGGCTGTGCATACTGAGACCATTGAGGAGAATAGCAGTGATAGGGAAGCACAAATCGATGATTATGTAGCCGACAGACATGCCACTGTGTCTTGATTCACACATAGGAGCATTGTGCTCTCAGGCAGCGTGCAGAATATTGGCACCTGCCGCTGGATGATGCAAACGATATACCATTGTCTCCTCTTTTCCTCTTATATAAAAATTATTAAGCGGACGTGACATTGGATTACAGGAGGACTGATCAAATTAAGGGGCCTCCTCCTGTATTACTGTCCCAGGCTTACAGTATATAGCCACAGTGACATTGATTAAGTGTGGTTTGTATTGCCACACTAGAACCTCATGGTGTATGTAGACGCACACGAGTCTTGGTTATTTTATTATAAGAACAAATAAAAGTTACATTTTAAAGTGATACACTCACAACTTTTCCCTCTTCCCCAAAAACCCCCCTTCATATATACAGCCTCCATATGATAGACCGCCTGTATGAACAGAGAAAAGCCATTAACGATTTTTTGATGATGCAAGCGGACAAGAGTTCTCCCATGTGTAACTTTGATGTCAGCCACTGGTAGCTCATGCGTGACACCTGCCATTTGCTCAGGCCCTTTGAAGAGGCCACGTTATTTGTCAGTTACCAAGACTGCAGGATGAATAATGTCATTCCACTGCTTCATGTCCTGGAACTCATGCTGCAAAATCTGTCTGGTCAGGACACTGGAGAAGTGGCGACTACATCTCATGGCCACATGAGTCCGGTGGGGGCTGAACTGGAGGAGGAGGACGACATTGGAGGACTAGCAGAGTCTGGTGAAATTTGTGTTTTTTCTACTCAATTGACAGGGGTGGAGGAGCAGGAGCATCTGGAGGAGGTAGAACAGTGGAGATGGAGGACGGGAGTCCCTCAGAGTCACTTGCGCAGATGGCCCTCAGCATGCTGCTTTGCCTAACTAGTGACAGCCAAATAGTCAACATCCGGCATAGGGATGACTTTTGACACTTCACCCTCTTGGACCCTCGTTACCGGTTCAAAATGGCTGACTGAGAGGGAGGAACAACTGGTGTATTATAGAGAAATACAGGGCAGACAGTTGGCCGCTGCCTATGTGCACCATTGTCCATCCTCTGTCAGGTCTGACCAAGGGATTTCTCGCAGCCATCGGTCATGCTCACTTACTACTGCCACAGCTGCTGTGGGGAGATGGGGGGGGGGGGGTAGGAGAAGAAGCAGCCCCATCAGCAGCAGCTTAAGTCTGGAGTCCTTAATGAGTAGCTTCCTTCACCCACCTAGTGAGGAGGGTAGCCACCTCCAGCAGCAGCAGGACATGGAGCTGACCTGGCACCAGCAAGTGGTGGCCTACTTGGACAGCACTCTACCACCCCAGGTAGAGGAATCCCTGGACTACTGGGAAGTGTTTGATGTGTGGTTGCAACTTGTGGAGTTTGCAGTAGTGTGGTACTGGCCAGTAGTGTGGTATCAGAGCGGGTGTTCAGTGTGGTGGGGGCCATGGTTACCCCAAGGAGAACCCACTTGTCCACCCTTAATGTGGAGAGACTGACCTTTGTCAAGATGAATCAGGCGTGGATCGGCCAGGATTTAAACACACCAATGCCTTATGCATCAGATTAGCTGAGCCATGATGCCTCTCCCAAACGTTGAGAAATGAGTCTGGATTCTTATTACCTGCCTCAGTTAATATTCTGATGCTGCCGCCCACCTGATGCCACACACCTGCTGCCAGTTGCTCCATCTGCCTCCCACCATCTTTACCAGGGACTGGAATTGTCACCCACCTCCTCACTCACTGTGCCACAGAGTTGTTTTAAGACCAAAAACACAGCATTGTTTGAAGACCAAACTACGCTCCCTATGCATATTTGAGCATGGCACAACATTCTACAACACCCTACAGGCTCTCTGCAGCCAAGAAATACCTGGTTATTAATGTGATTCATCATGATTCGATTTGGGTCAAATCCAATTTTTGGAAAAATTCGGCAAACCTGGTCAAATCCAATTATGACAAATTCGCCCATCTCTACCCATGATGTCATTGGTGGGTGCTGATCAGTTGTCATGACAGCCTGTCAGTCAGCCAGATCTGTTACAGTGTGACAAAGGCACCAGAATATACAGTAGTATTGTAGTATATTGTATGAATGATTACAACTTTGCGAGAGTCCAGTACATGGTATGGAATATTAAATGCCACTTAATATTAAGTGCCACTAAAGAGTCGTGCAAATAACAAGCCCACATACATATCTGCCCTTTAACCCCTACAGTTTTTTTTTTACAGTGTACAGAGTCCCCGTTCCTAATAAACTTCTATTAGAGGCCCTGTCATTGTGCCAGGCTGTATTTAATCTCATTATAACTATTTATATCCTGCCACTAGTTTAATAACAACCACAATACTAATGATGTCAACTGACTCAGTGGTGAGTCTCCCATTTCATTGAATTTAAAATGAAATGAGGTTTTATCATAATTCCTACTGTATTTGTTACAAAACAGGTGGTGTAAGGAAATAAATAATACATTTTTTTAGCCATTGTTTATTATTTCCCAACGCATCACAAACACCTTCCTTTCTCAATATGCAAGCTATAAAGTGTGAAATGGCATGGAAGAGATTATTTCTTTCACCACACAATATTCTGCTGTTAAGTGACACATGGCATCCCAACTGATCAACAGCTATGGTGTCTTATCTCTGCTCAGTTCTCAACAGCCTCAATGGCTTTAGGTTATTTCACACTCTCTGTGTATGGAGGAGAGAATGGGTCAATCATTTTTCAAACCTCATGTAGAAAAAGCTCTGGAGGCAAGTTGGATAGATTCTGTTACAATCAGCATTTCATTTCCTTAGCTACGCTATAAATGTATAAATAATAGCGGATTTCCAAGAGGGTGATTCTGAATGCAATATTTATAAATTTTTCCAATGTACATAGAAATTAATCTGGGTTATGGACTAAGAGCAGGATAGATAATACTGTAATTATACAATGTCATTGTAAATCAAGGATATGCAGCATTACCCATATGATCAAGTGATCTGATATCTGTTTGTGACTTTTTTTTGTAAGCACAAACACAGACACAAGCATTGCATAATCCTAATTTAATGTAGGCCTATTAAAGTATTGGAAGTCATATGACTGTACAGCTAACCCCTTCCCGACGCAGGACATATTACCATATATACTAGAGTATAAGCCGACCAGAGTAAAAGCAACCTAATTTTAACACAAAAGACTGGGAAAACCTTTGACTCCCCCAAGCCAGCCCATGCCCTCCAGTATAAAGAAATTCCCACCGACAAATAATAACACCTCATTGGATATCTTTTTAACTCTAGTTACTGAGAAGTTTAGAGATTAATCCTGGAAAGGTGCAACATAACATCACTAAAGCAGAGAGGCAATGCATCAAAAATTTGGAGGATGATAAATCCATAACTATCAAGCCCTCTGACAAAGGGGGAAACCTGGTCATTATGGACAGGGACCAATATATTTTAATGTGCCGGAACATCTTAAGGGGCAGAGATTGCTACAGAGTCTTGGATCAGAATCCCACTATATGATTCAGGGATACCCTGAAGGAGATTATACTCCAAGCACTATCAGATAAACTGGTTAGTCCAGCCGAATCTGAGTTTTTGACACCTAAATACCCCAGGGTGGCCACATTCTATGGCCTCCCCAAAATCCATAAGGGGACAATTCCCCTCAAGGGTCGCCCTATTGTATCGGGGATTGACAGTGTCACTCAAAATGTGAGTCTATATGTGGACCAGGTTCTCCGCCCCTTCGTCCAGACGCTCCCATCGTATGTGAGAGATACGATGGACGTGTTAAAGAGATTTTTTTGAAGCCATCAGGTATAATCTCTTCATTCTAATAAACCGCATGATCGATCCCTGCAGTTGAAGAGATGCGTTTTCTCGCATTCAATTTGGTCACCGGTGGTGCGATACTATTGGTCCAGTAGATCGTGCCCCCGTTTACGTCACATGGAGGGTGGGCGTTGCGGTTGGTGGATCCGATGGAGTACCGCCCACAGGAGGTGGGGCTTTATAAATAAATAGCCGGCTGCATCGCGCGGCGCGTACGGCCGCTACAGTGCCGGAGAAGCAGACGGACGACTGTGACTACCTGAATACTACCAGTGGTGGTCGCAGTGTCTATTCTGCGGCATTAAATGTGTGAATGTGCCTGAATGTTGTAGTGCCTCTGATGATGCATTGGTCATAAGGGCCAATGCTGAAACGCGTAAGGCAGGAAATACAAGAATAGGCAATTCACTGGCTTGCTTTAACCTTTGCAGCCAGTTAGAGGTTCTGGACGCTAATCAGTTATATGTAGAGCTGAGGTGGCATATTTTAGTCTAGTGTGAGCTCCTCTAACCCTGGTGGCTATTGAGCACCTTATCACGCATAGAGGGTTGAGGGGAGTCACACTGGTAAGCCTAAGTCCAGTTTAATTTAGTTAGCCCAGGTTTTAACAATTTTTGTTACATAATAAAGTTTTTGTTTTTAAACGTTCTATTTAGGCAGAAAATTATTTAAAAAAAATCCTCCAGTATAAAGCCAGCGACCCCATGCCCTCAGTATACAGCCAGCCCATGCCCCTAGTATATAGCCAGTCCAAGCCCACTAGTATATAGCCAGCAGACCCTGCCCTGCATATTCCAAGTGTATAAAAAAAATTAATTGACTCTGTACTCACCGACTTCCCCCACAGGTCTTCTTTCTTCCAGTACACCAGCTCCGTTTTCTGATCCTGTGTGCTGCCGGCACACACACTATGATGTCACAATGGCCAGTGGCCAGTGGCTAACACCATAATGTGTGTGCTAGCCCCAAAGATGGAGCCAGAACACAGGCAGCAACCCTGCGTGGTGCATTGGAACAGTGAGTAAGTACAGAATTACTTTTTTTATACACTCGATTTTAAGCTGAATTAGGTTTTATCAGCACATTTTTTGTGCTGAAAAACTTGGCTTATACTTGATTATATACATTAATTTGTTTCATGAAATGATCTAAACAACTCATCACGCAAAAAATATGCCTTGAACTTGCTCTGTCAACAGAAAAAAAGTAATTCCTCTAAATAAATGGCAATGCTAAGACAAATTCTATTTTCTCCATTTTACTATTTATTCAATAAAATTGAACTAATATAAAAAAAAACTATATAAATAAAGGTAATTCCATAATCCTAGTAGTCCATTGATTAAGGATAACAAATCATTTTCATGGTTCTGTGAACGCCCATCCCAAAAATGCTTAAAACAAGAATTGATTATTTTCTTTTCCAATACCAGTAAAGAGTTAATACATACTCATCAATATGCTAAGGACACCCTAAAAGGTATTTGTAAAGGGCATTTCATTAGGCAGAAAATAAGCTCTCATTTGTTCAAAAAATAAAATTTTTATGGGCTGTACAAAGTGACAATGATAATTTGCTCTGAATGGCAAACTTTCATTCAATGCCTAGCCGTGTACCTATACAGCAGTTTACCACCATGTGTTAGGCATTGCCAAATTGGATATTAAATAGAGATGAGCGAGCACTAAAATGCTCGGGTGCTCGTTATAACGAGCCCCATTGAAGGGAAACAGAACAGTAAAAGAACAGTGCTTGATTAAATATTCCAGATGCTTCCTGTTTTTAATGTTTTAATTCTATTCTTCACTTTGCAGATGTGCGCACGTATCTCTGAACCTATCGGAAGACACGCGTGCACATCTGCAAAGTGAAGAATAGAATTAAAACATTAAAAACAGTGCATACAGGACCATTTAAGTGCAGAACACATTGAAAGAACAATATTCTTCACATTCCAGATGTTCGGAACATCTCCGAACCTAGTGGGAGACACGCGCGCACACCTGCAAAGTGAAGAATAGTGTTATTTCAATGTGTTCTAACAAGCAAAACATCAGGAAACATCTGTAATATTTTATTAAACAATAAAAACACTGTTCTTCACTTAATTTAATGCTCGATCACGATACAGGGGAAATACTCGTCCGAGTAACGAGCTGGTCCGAGTATGCTAATACTCAACCGAGCAGTATACTTGGACGAGTATACTCGCTCATCTCTAATATTAAACTTTGCAGTTAATTTTTGGATTTTAGCCATTGTGGATGTGTAAATATTTTGTAAAATGCATTCATTAAAGGGAACCTGTCATCACGAAGGGCATTTTTCAGTGATGACAAGTTCAAAAGGGCATGGCAAGCTCATGATTTGATTAGTTTATCTTATCTTAGTTGTCTACTGGGGGAAGGAGGAGAAGGAAGAGGATGTGGGAGGGATTGATTTGAAGAGGTGTAAAGAACAATGCTGAAGGGAGGAGAGATACAATTGAGCAGACTAGCATTAAGATTTGAAAGTTCCCCCTAGAACTCGGTGCAGGATTCTGGCAGGGAGCCAGGTAAGATGAAAGAAAGGATTGTAAAGAAGTAAAACGATTTAAGGACTAACCAAATCATGATTTAAATTGAGCATTACATGCCCTTTGGAGCATATTATCATCACTGATAAATACCCTTCGTGATGTTCATAAATGTTCCCTTTAAGCCAAAAAAATTACTATTTCAGAATTGTAACTCCATTTTTTAACCCCTGGGCAATACTTACTGGGTTAACAAACCTCCTAAAAGATGTTTTGCAAAAAGTCTCATAAAAAAGTCTAATAGTCACTCCAGTCCCCTGCTGGTCTATGTGTTGAGATTTGTTATGCAATTTGAGACTTTTTTGGGACTTTTGAAAAAAATCCCAGAAAGAAAATTTATTAATGGGCCAAAGCCACTTTAATGAATCTGATGGGCATTGAAGCTCCAAAAATAGACACAGAATTGTCCTGAGGAGCTGGTCTAATGATAAATAACCTCCAATGTATATATTCAACCATACAAACTATGGGGGTTATTTATTATTAGACCAGCTCCTGGGCTGAAAATTATGGAGCAAATCCTATTCCTGACTTTGTTTGCAGATAGACCTCTTCTATTCTCATCGGTATGTGAGTGGAGCCTGATACTCATGCTACAAAGAGTGGACAATAAACGATGGACAAACAGTGGACAAACAGTTTACAACCCATTATCTCAATCCTTACAATTGCAGGTATCTATGAGGTCTTCTCCCCCACGCCAGTGGCATAGAAACCCTAAAATAATTGCAAATGCTAGTTTATTGCTAACAGTTGCAACTATTTCCATTTCTGCCACTTCTACCATATTGAAAAACCTCCCAATTCAGGCATTCCATTTTTAGTATTGAGTGTGCATAACAAAACCTTGCACAAAAGTTGAAACTGCATCTTTACTGATGAATGCATGTTAGAGAAACCTGTGATTGTTGTGCCACATTTCCTATAATTTGTCATCTTGATGTAGCAAATATCAAAGCTTTCAATTAAGTGTGACAAAGCAAGAATTGCAAAGGTTTCACATATTTCATATATACTATAGCTTTGTGTATGAGCAGATAGATTATTGTTCATCTTTTGGGATTATTATGTTTCCTCAATATGTATTTAATAATATGTTTATCTTAGTGGGGATTTAATATATCTGTCATTGAAAATCTATATCCTGGAAAGCCTATTTTCCCAGAATTCAGATGTTGCTGTCTCTAAATAGGCCTAAAGGCAAGGATCAAAGTATATAAAATAACTCAGAATACCATAGTCCAGAGAGTTTGTTTTTATCTCAGAGTTATATTGAATTTTGCTTTTGAACAATTGATTTTAGCCATTGTACTGTATCTTTCACAAAAGATGAAAAGGTATGATTGTATTTGTCAGTTACTTCAGTTTTTTTCTCAAGAGCAAAATGAAATTATTGAGTATTGCTACTTTTAACAACAATAAATAACAATAAATAAAAATTATTTAATGGACTAGTACTATTGTCTACAATTTAGGTGCTATGGTGATGGAATGCACAACATGATGTGACTAGAGACAATGTAAAGATCTCTGTGGACAGAAAGAAAAATAGGCCATACATTTCTGCAATGCTCCTAATAAAGATTACTGGTTAAACAACCTTCATCTGGTAACAGTGGGCAATGCTATCACACCTGGAGGGGCAAAAACCATCATGACAGGAGGACAACCATTGCCCCTGGATCTGGAGGGAGGCAAATAATTAAAATACTTGTTCTGAAAGTTTGTGTGATCTCCTAAGAAAATATCTCAGAGTTATGATGCCATCTACTAACTCTACACCATGTTTGGATTGGGTAAGACAATAGTGGTGCTGGTCCAGGGATGGGCACTGTGTGGGCTATGTGTGTGATATGAAGATATAAAGGTTGGATTTAGATCACTAGTTAGTTTACACTTTATGTATATATCCCTGTATTATACCAATAATAAATCCCTTTTTAAATACAGCATCTGCATGTGTAGTGTCAGCCACAGAGTGACAGTGTGGGGAAGTTATCAAGTGTTAATAATATTGTAAGCAATTTTTGATCAAGTTCTAGATGCATTTTTAAAAGTTGTCAGGCAGCAAAAAGGCTAAAATGTCCTTTCCTAGTAACAGGCATCTAACAGCCCCTAACAATACCAAGTACCTAGATAAGTACCCAGATACCTGAACTCCCGTCCTTACAAGGAGGGTCTACTTACTCTGCCTGTATCTTAGTATTAATTTTTCACATCCTGACGCATTTCTTCTGCCTGCTCATACAGTTTTATCAGGAGATCTCAGGATACTATTGCTACATGACACCATTTGTTCCCCTCTTTCCTCCCTCTAGTCTCTTAATAACAGGTAGGGGTTTAGGGCACTGCCAGACAAATGTTTAACTGTGAAATTTGACAAACAATAGGGGATCTGGATATTCAGACCCAGTTATTTACATAAACGATTAAAGAAGCAACAGAAAAAAAAAACTCTTCCCCTCACTGTGGATAAACATCTTTTTGCAGTAAAATAAGTAATGGGAAAACCACAAGCCTTTCTGGGGGTTGAAGGTGCTGTGGGTGTTAAAACCCATTTACAAAGAGGATATAAGTGGCAATGGAAAAACCAGACACCCCTGCGGTTATTCTCTTTGTGGTAAAAGAAGCAATAGGAAAACTACAAACTCCTCCTCTCATTGTGGTTAAAGGCGCTCTGGGTTTTCAGAGCCAGTTATTTGAATTTGAAGTCCCGGGAATGCGGAGTTAAAAAATCTGAACTGGAAGTCCCGGTAATGCAGAAATGAAATATTTTAAATTGAAGTTCCGGGAATGCAGAATTGAAAAATGTAACATTAGAGTTTTTCGAAATGTGAAGTTGAAACATTTGAAATTCAAGCTCTGGGAATGTGGAACTGAAAAATTTCAAGGTCAAGTTTCAGGAATGCAGATTTGTACAATTTAAAATTGTAGTTGTGGGAATGCAGAATAGAAAATGTTTTAATCCTTCAGTACTAGGAGATGTTTGGACAATATGTAAGGCACACTTTGCCTTCTAGCACTAAGTGCCCCTTCTGATAATGGTGGAGGTTGAGCAGGAGTCAACATGGCATTCCACATTGTGCACATGATACGTTGGTGACTTCCTACTCCTCCTCTTGCTCATGTTATAACTGAGCTAGAAAGTGTGCTTGTATGCTCTCATATTAGTCTCACGCTTTAGTATGGGAATAAAGGATGCTTTGATATCCTTGTGGCATGGATCCAGCAGAGTGGCCACTCAGTATTCAGTACTGTAGAGTATTCAGACAATGCATCTGTCAATCCACAAGCACTGTAGCATACAGTGGTCCATGTGGGCCAGACTGCCTTGGTGGGAGCTGTCTCATGTGCATCTCCCCATCCAGGCTCCAGTGATGCCTTTGAGCTGCTCTTGTAGTCATCCAACTCCCGCTCCTCCTCCAAAACTGTTCCCTGGCTAGACAATGCAGTGACATACCACTGGAACCGGTTCAAGCATCTACGACATGGCTTTTGGCTCGGACATGGGGGAGATTTTCTCCATTAGAGACTATGCTAACTGTCGAACAGAAGGAGTGGTATACATGCTTACATGCACGTGCCCGCTCAATTATGTGGGTAAAACTTACCGTCCGGTCAAAACCAGGATTCAGGAATATTTTGGCGACATCAGAAACCACTGAGAGCACAGTGGCTAAACACTTTGCCAGTAAACACAGCAGCAACCCCAAGTGTTTACGCTTTCAGGTCATCAAGAGGGTTAGACTACCTAAACATGGAGGCAACTGGGATAGATTGATCTGTCAAAAAAAGACCAGGTGGATCTATACCCTTAGAACAATGGAACCAGATGAAAATCTATCTCTCACTAGTTTTCTGTAACGTTCTTGTCGTCCTCTGCCTCCTGCTGTTTGCCCAAAGCTACGGTGCCCCCTTTATTCACTCAGATGTGCACTTTATCGGGCACTAGTGGCTTTACTGTTGCAAATTAATACGGTGCATAATATTAGGGCGTCTATGTCTGCCTCCTCCATGCCTTGCACTGTATATATTCTATTTTATTCTTGTTCTCCTTCTCTGTTTACCTTCTATTTCATGACATATGTATACTTACCTCGGACATCATATACTTCCGAAGGACATGTGTTTGGTAAGGAACTTTGCTCCTACCCTACCTTCGTCTGCATCAGGGCTTTACCATCTTTCTATACCACGATTGGTGTTCTATCTATTGTCCATCCCCATCTTATTATTGTCTATAGTAGGCAGATTTGTAACTATCTTACTCTACCAGGGATGCTAGGTGATGAGCATCCTCTGTATTCCCTTTTATATTGCATGACTCCACATCTCTGTGTCGGGTACATATCGGGGACTCGCCGCATTCTATTGTTGTTTATCCTCACCTGCACGCCCTACTATGCCTGTGATCTACGTGGCATCGGGGGGACCTTGATGACTCACGGTCACATGACCGGAGGTCTGCTGCGGCCTCCGGCCATCCATTGGACGTTCCAACTGTGACGCGTAAGGGACGGGCCCAGTGCGGAGGGGTATGTTTCCCCGGCCCGTTCCCATCTTTTAGTTTAGTCTACTATCAGCTTTGTGCATCACGATCCCTGATGAATGTGTTCAGGAAACACGTCGGATCAATAAAATAATCCTGTAGGAGAGCTAGTGGGGGATAGTTAGTATTTTAGAGCAGCGCAAAACAGTCTCTATGCGAATTCAGCAATGGACTGATAGTGTGGCAGCTCACTCTATCCTTACATCCCAGAAGCATACAGCCTCCTCTGCACATCTACTGATCCCAGCCTTTGACAGTGATCATCTAACTGTAGTCTGGGGTTATAGTGTTACTTGCACTGTACACTCATTGGTGTAGGGTTTACACTGTGGTTAACACAATTTATGTATCTTCAATATTATTTTGGAAATTTTAACAATTTATTAAAGGTTAAGTTTTAACCAATCTATACTCCCTTTACCTCTCCTCAGTGAACAGTATCCTATTATAGGGAGGTTTATAATTTTTTATCCCTTCTCAGTGAATACAATTTTCATACAGCTCTGCACACAGAAACATTTTTGAAAGTGGGGAGCGATAAACACAAAGTAAAATGGAAAAAGCCCATCAGAGGCAAGGGGTTAAAATGCCCCCTATACCACAATCTATGATTTGTAAAGCACTACTGAATTACTACTGATGGCGCTATATTAATAAAGATTATTATTATTATATTATAATATAATATAAAGTTTACAAATTCTCTGGCATAAGGGTTTGTGGTACCTGAGGGTTTGGAAACGCAATCTCAAGGCTGCACTAGTGATAACTTATTTTGGCAATGTAACGTTTCCAATACGTTAAATAAACACGGATTAAATGCTGTTTTACCCAACATGCGATCACAGGTGGAGCCTTTGGACACCTCATGGCACCCGAAACCAATTCTGCCCTCCAAAAGCTCAATGGAATTCCTTCCCTTCTGCGCCTCGCCATGTGCCCTGACAGTGGGTTACATACATATGTGGGGTATCTTCTTACTTGGAAAAAACTGCACAATATATTGTGTAGATGTATATATGTAGATGAGTTTTCTACTTTGATTCCATTAATGTGGGTAAATTTTGCGGCTAAATGAAGATATTTATAATATTAGTAAATTCCAAATCAAACCTTCATTTTGTTTGAATTTCTGTAAAATTCCTAAACGGATTAACAAGCTTCCTACCTGCTGTTTTGAATAGTTTTAGGGATGAAGTTAATAGAATGAGGTGATATGTAGGTGTTTTCTATAAGCAGAACTTCTAAAACTCGAAATTAAATGGTCCCTAAAATAATTGATTCTAAAATTTTCCCTTAAAATTTGAGAGACTGCTGTTCGATTTGTGATCTTTCTAGTGTCATAATAAAACAAAAGGATACCTCTTAAAAGATGCCAGCACGAAGCCGCGTAATGCTAAATATTAGTAACTAATTTGAAAAACAGAACATTTTGAAGTTTGAAAATAGCTAATTTTTTCAAAATGTTTATGTTTTTTCAAAATAAATGCTAAATGTATCAACCAAAATTTCCCACTAACTTGAAATACAAAATGTCACCAAAATCAAACTCAAAAATTGTTGAGTAAGTTAAAGCCTCCTAAAGTCATAACTGGATAAAGTGACACATGCTGGTTTTGAAAAATAGGTCTTGGTCATCAAGGCACAAATGAGCTTGGTCACTAAGGGGTTAATTCTAATGACTGTAATTTGACATTTACTTATCAAAAGGAACAAACTTGTATTCCCTTTTTAGATTTTATTATGGAGGGCAATTCTGTTACTTATTTAATCAACACTTCCCTATATTGTAAACCAGTAAGTGGGAACTCTATCCTACAAGCATCTAGCTGTCACCCGAATCATGTGATACCTGAAGGTGAATTTATTCAGGCACATAAAAGTTGCAGTGATTTTAAGACTTGTATACAGGAGTGCAACATAATTTCCAATCATTTAATAAATAGAGGTTATACTTCAGAGACAACTCACAGAGGAAAAATATAGCATCTAGAGAACAGTCATTATTTAACCCTAAGAAAATCGAATTTACCCCAAACAAATGACATTTTATACCACGTATAATAGTGAATATAATGCAGTGGTAAGTATTAATAAAATATTTACCATTATTATTAGCTGATGAAAAAATGAAAAATGTTTTTCAATCAGGCTTTAAATTTGTGTCACGTCAGGCTCGTACTATTGGCAATGTTATATTCTCCTCTATGTAAAGAGAAATAAAGAGAAGGAAACTTGGTCTTATAAATGTGGGGGTAACAGATGCAATAACAAAATACAAAAATACAAAAGACTTTTCATTTATACATAATGATTAAGTTGATATGATACAATCTTTCATCAATTTCAGCAATGAAAATGTATAGATTATTTTGCTACATGCATGTCTTGTAATATTCATATGTGGGCAGTACAAAATGCCATCTGGGAACATGAATCTGATGGCTCTACTTCTAGTGATAAATATATATCTAGCCTATCCAAACATTTTTTGCAGGTACATGGAGGAGATTTATCCACTCATTCGATAACAGGTATAGAGAAGGTGGGAGCTCCAATAACATGTGGTGATAGAGTTTGCAAGCTATGGAATAGGGAAGTGTATTGGATTTTGAATCTTGTAACTAGGAATCCTAGACAATAGACCGGACCTAATGTACCTATATTAATGTACTTTGCCATTTGTTTTAATATACAGTCTATTATCTGGTTTCGATATGACACGCATGTGTTGAATGGGAAATACTTTGAATGAATGTGGTAATTATATGTGACCCCGTATATCTATAGCTTTTTAAAAAATGTGTTTGTGTTAGTAGGGTTCAGACCATGACCAAGAACGCAATATGAAAGTTCAAAATGAGTACCTTGTGAAACCTACAGAAGCATGTACCTTGTAATGGAATAAATGTGAAGTTTTAATGAACATTTTAGAGTGCTAGCTTCAAACCTTTTCTTTTTCCACAAAAAAGAAGTGAGGTTAATCACTGTACATAGTAACAGTGAATGGCATATTTTCAAGCAACCTATCTAGTGATTTTCCAATTAAATAAATCCCTTGTTGCAGGGTAATGTACATATACTTTATCTTCAAGTAGTAGGCAGCCCAGAATGCCAACAGATATGATCATATTTATTAGTGATCAAGTATGTGTGAAGTATCCTTGGGAAACTTAACAAAATACCCCCTCCCAAAAACACAAAACGTTTTCAAACTCAAAACATAAAAATAAAAAAATTACAAATAATTGTTGTGCAATTTTCATAATAACCAGTAGTAGTTGACTTACTACAGGGTTTAAACAGTTCCCAAGACAAGATGAGAATGCTAGTCCTAATAAGCGGTGACTTCCAAAATTTGGACAAACATACTGGTCTGCAGGTCCTACTGGCACTGCCAGTGTGCAAGCACGATCAGCAGCAGAATACCAACTGTTATGCATAGCGTGGTCCCTGCTGTGTCTGCCCTCATGCATTATCATGATACCTAAGGAGTATCAACTACAACTAATTAATAACTACAAGACATTAACTACAAAAAAACAAGCACTCACATCGGCCTAGGGCAACAGAAGCAGTAAAAAAGTTAGTTCTTAGAATGAAAATACAAATAAATGCTCTGTCACTAACCCCTTAACGCCGGGGTTAATGCGTTTTCATTTTTCACTCCCCACCTTCAAAAATCTGCAACTTTTTTTTTCCATGTACAGAGCTGTGTTATGGCTTATTTTCTGCGTAACAAATCACACTTCAAAATGTTGGTATTGAATATTCCATGCCGTGTACTGGAAAGCGGGAAAAAAAAATTCCAAATGCAGTGAAATTGGTAAAAAAAAATGCATTTGTGCCGTATTCTTGTGGGCTTGGATTTTACAGATTTCACTGTACGCCCCAAATGACATGTCTACTTTATTCTTTGGGTTGGTACGATTACGGGGATAACAAATTTATGTAGGTTTTATAATGTTTTCATACATTTAAAAAAATTAAAACCTACTGTACAAAAATTTTCGGGGGATTTTGCCATCTTCTGGTGTTAATAACTTTTTTATACTTTGGTGTATGGAGCTGTGGGTGGTGTGTTTTTTTTGTGGATTTTGATGAAGTTTACAATTTTATCATTTTTAGGACTGTTATTATATTTTAATAGATCGGGCATTTTTGGATGCGGCGATACCTAATTTGTTTATGATTTTTTTTTTACTGTTTATTTATATTTATATCAGTTCTAGGGGAAGGGGGGTGGTTTGGGTTTTTAGGTTTTTTTTTTTTTTACTATTTTTCAGACTCCCTAGGGTACTTTAACCCTAGGTTGTCTGTAAGGTCCTATCACAGTGCTGGCAAACCTATGGCACGGGTGCCAGAGGTGGCACTCAGAGCCCTTTCTGTGGGCACCCAGGCCTTCGTCCCAACACAGAGTTTGTCAGATAGGACTCAAGGCTTCCTCCTGTGGTCCAAGACCCAGGACTTGCCATACTCAGCACTATTTTAAATTGACATCCATGGCTGCTAGGACTACAGGAGGAGCCAGAAGGTATGGATAGAGATGGATTACCATTCGAGCTCCTGCTCTGGGTCCCCTGATCCTTCTTCTTCCTTCTTCTCTGGAGAGAAGCTTCAATCCAAATTCCTCCATCATCTTTCTATTGTATTGGTGAACTCAGGACACCAATACCATTAAAACCTGTGATACAGAAGGGATCAATATGTTTCTCCTTAAATTGTCATGTTGGCACTTTGCAACATACAAGTAGGTTTTGGTTTGTTTGGTTTGCACTCTGTCTCCAAAAGGCTTGCTATCACTGTCCTATCATATACTGCCATACTACAGTATAGCAGTATATGTGGATTTTACTACTCATACATTACAATGTGCTTATAGCACATTATAAGGCATGGGTTAACCCGAAGTATCCTCGAGTCTTCGTGAGACCTGGGGCTACCATGGTGACAGATCGCTGCTCCCGATTGACGTCAAGGGGAGCAACGATCCTCGGAAAGGTGGCGGTTCCCATGCGCCGCCATCTTTTTGAAGCCGCCGGCAGCTTTGACAGTGGTGATCAGCAGGAAAACACCTGAGATCGGTGCTGGCACCGATCACGGGTGTTACCGGTAAGCCTTTGCTGCAATATGCATCAAAGACTTACGGCTATGGAGAGGGCTCGGCCGGCGAGCCCTCTCCATGCACCGGGACCCGGCATGTGACTTAATACTACGTCACATGTCGGTAAGGAGTTAAAGGAAATCTACCATCAAAACCCATTATGATAAACCAGGGGCACTTACTCATACATCCAGGAACCATGACTTTAGTAATCTTATTATATTTGTTATCCATGACCTCCGTCATTCTAAAATAAACTTTTAAAATTATGCTAATGAGCATGAGGGTCTCTGGTGGGCGTTTCATTGCCTGTTTCAATAAATGGAGCAGGTCTCCCTTCCCCAGATAATAGGATGGTGTATTATCACAGTTATCACTCTATGTGTAGAACCTTACCCATCAGTGTATAGGAGGGAATTAGCGTCTCTGTGGAAAGAAATAAAGAGTAATGTTATTATTATCTGACATAGATCCAGTCCCTACATGCCTAGATTACATGAGCTCATTCTTATCTCTCTACTAAACAGCTGTCCTCGCGTGCGACACTTTTGATGCGACACATATTCACGTGCGCCTAATCTGTCGCATCTCCTTACATAGGAGGCAATAGGATCAGACCTGACACATTGTTCGCATCATCTGACCCCACCCCCTGGGGAGGGACTTCCTGTTTAAATAACCAGCTCACACACAGAGTCTCTCGCGCATCCTCCTGTGTGCAGCAAGCACAATACTAAGCGCCAGCACCCAGATACTCTTTGGTAGACAGCTTTTGGTGGGCATTAACCTGTTTTCTTTGATTTTAGATACTACTGGTATATGTCTGCACAGCTTTGTTCACTCTGATACCCTGTTGTCTTACTAGTATCATGTAATGATGTGAACTACATTTGTTGATGAATCCTGGCTCTGAGAATCTTAGACTACTACCACGTTGAACTGACTACATGGATATTGTATTGATGTTCCTTGGATTTTTCCACTATTATGTATTTATGTATATGTGTACCTTATATCCACTTGTATATTTCATGTCAATATTGATTTTGTATATATGTTCGATTTACAGTGTTTGAGAAAGGCCCTTGTGGCCGAAACGTCACACAAGTATTACTGCTGTAATCTATCACTTTGAAGACATTAAATGCATGTTAAAACCCATTGGAGTGCGTGGTCCCAATTTTACTTTACTGTACATGGGGTTGGATCCCTGGATCAGACGCACCAAGATACTTGAGAGTGCAGACCGAATATATTAACTACATTTATTTTAGAAATATGTTAATTGACTGTAGAGGCTACTGGGGCATGTACTAGCCTGGTCAAGCACTGGGAGCTAAGGATACTCCACACCCCAGAAGTCTCTACAGACAGAATCTACCATTAGTTCTACTTCTGCTGGTAGATTCTTCATGATAGGTTTCCTTTAAGACCCTAATAGGTTGGGTCATCATGGGGTCTACGTGTTATCATAAATTCAAAATTTTCTTTAGTTTCAGTTGCCTATGAAACATGTTTCAGACATTAGATTAGATTCATGGGCCTTGACCAGATGGTGTATTACTGAACACCTGCTCTCAGTTTAAATCATTCTAATCATTTTTGGAAACTGATTTAGAATGCATTGCATGTAAAGGTAATTAGCAAGTTCATTTGATAAAGTTATGATAACGATTTAGTTTTAGTTTTAATCCCCTGGATCTTTTAGCACACAGGAAAGACCACATTCCTTTTCTAAAGGGCAGGTGCTAGAACTGTGTTTTTCTGTATATCTGACTGTGTTTTGTACTGTTGTCTAGCTATGATTGTTGCTGAGGCACTTGATTTTCCCTTCGGAAACCAATAACGTTTTATCTATCTAAAGCCTCTGTATTTCAGGGTGCTGTGATGATGTATTGCAGGATGTGCAATCCAAACAAAAAATGTGAACAAAGCTAAAGAGGTTTTCTGGGATTTTGGGTTGACCAGGGTAATTAGCATCTTTAGGACAGACTCAATTTTCCTTTTTGGCACATGTTCTTTTAATGGCGATTACTTTTTAATTTTTTTAGGCAAGCAAAGAGATTGTTTGTGGCATCTTTTTGGAATTCTTATTTTATAATAGGAATTTTACTGTAGACTAAATTTTAGGCTTTTTTGACGTGTTACCCTAAAACTGACATTACTATTTTGCCTTTTTTTTTTGGCTGTTATACAGTGATACCCTAAAAATGACAATATAACAGTGGTTGCCATTTTATGTCACAAATTTTGATATATCACATTTCTGTTTTAAGTTAATCAGGCATTGTATGGGATAATACATTTTTGGGTATTAATTTTAATAATGTCTTTGTTCATTCATCAAGTTTTTAAAATGTTTTATATTTTTACTGACCTTTCCCAAGAACTGATATAAAAATAAGGTATTGCTGCGTCTCAAAAGTCACAATCTATCAATTTAACGTTTATTTCCAGTAGTAAATCCTGTTACGGAATATAGTGATCAGATGTCCAAAATGCCACTCCATCGTCACTCCAACTCATAGAAATTTTAATGAAAGGGATAAAAAGGTTGTACAGTCCCACAAAAGGTATCATTGTAAACATCATCACAAAGTAAAAGTCGTAAAAACAGAGCCCTCAAAAAAATGGCAGAAAAGCATTTTTCAGTAAAGTACATTGTAATTGTAATTTTTTTTTCGCTTCCAAGCACAATACATGGAACATGAAATACTGCAGAAAACAAGCCCTTGAACTTACATACAGGGAAAAATAGAAAAGTTATGGATTTTTAACCCTTACAGGATTCAGCCCTTTTTCGTTTTTGCGTTTGTTTTTACTCCCCTCGTTCCAATGGGGGAAAAAACGTAAAATGGGGAAAAACCATGGTGTGTCTTAAAGTCCGAATGTAGACTTGCAGGCATGTCTAAATTGCAGGTCGCGCAACGTACTTCATAACACGGCCTGAATATTACACACCCACAAGTGTGCCAACGTCTGAGCCCTCCACAGCAGGAGGGAATGGAGGCCGGGACCAGGCTGCGCAATGCCAGCTAAAACTTGCAGTAAGCGCAGCCCTATACAGCTTAGCACAGCGGTTATGCTCCTCTGCCCTACACACCCTCCATAAAAGGAGCAAAGTGAAGTTGGGCTGCACTTTGCCAGTGAAAGGTATTGAAGTAAGCACAGCCCATGACAACATAAGGCAGCGGCAGCATGCAGTGCATGCTGAATGATCTATATTTCCCCCAACACTGGTTGGCTGAGCTTGTTGCTAGCATACCCCTAGCCAATCAGTGTTGGGTCAAAGTAACAACACTTCCCCGACCAACAAGTGTTCTGTATAGAGCTGAATTTGACAGAACAGTTGTAGTGTCGGCACGGGAATCATCCTTTAGCAACAGGTGTCCTACAAAGTGTCCCCATTACTTCTCCCCACACAAAGTACACTTTTGAAACGTCACCAAATGTCACACAATGACCCCCTAATAAAAGTATCCCTACACAGTCCCCTTATGAGGTGTCGCCATACATTGGATACTCTATTAGGGAACAGTCTGAAGTGTGACCTAAAGTATTGATATGTGGGAGTTTTCTCATATCTTTTATTTTTAGCAATAAAAAAAAGAAGATAAAAATGGTGCACAACAAAGACTATGGGGCAGATTTACTTACCCGGTCCTGTCGCGATCCCGGCGGTGCATTGTCCGACGAGGATTCGGGTCTGCCGCGATTCACTAAGGTCGTGCGTCCAATTTCCTTCATGTGTTGCTTCCCCGCTGAGATCCGCCGGAGTTCACCTTCTTCTCCCCGGTGCATGGAAGTGCTTGATCTTGCAACACAATTTCATTTTTAGAAGAAGATTTCGGGACACCGGGTATCACTGGTGCCGTTGTTGGGCTGTGGTGTCACAGCCCCGAGCTGGCACTAAAACCCGGGATCGGAAAAACTAGCTTACCGGGGTATCCGATCCCTCCAGCCCCGGGGTCCAGCGAGTGCCCCAAGTCTGGTGGTTCCTTTCCTGGCAGGACCTGGCTGTATGTAACTGAGCATACACTGTACACTGCAATACAAGTGCATTGCAGTGTAAGGACTTGAATGGAATATGTAAAAAAAAGTTAAAAAAAAAAAGGAAAAATAATTTTAAAATAATAATTAAATAAATAAGATAAAAGTCCCATAATCTCACCGTTACACATAAAATGCAAATAAATTATATAAAACACAAAAACACCAAAAAATTTACATATTTGGTATCACCGCGTCCGTATTAAACTGTACAATAAATCTAAATCAATATTGAACATGCTCAGTGAACAACGTAAAAAAAAAAACACAAAAAACTTCCCATAATATACAATATACAGTACATCTCAAAAATGTTCTAAAAAGTGATCAAAAAAAGTTAGACGCTTAAATATGATACAAATGAAAAGAATAACCCTTTTCACAAAAAATAAGCCCTTTAACCAGATCTGACCACAGAAAAATACAGAAGTTATGGCCCTGAAAATTTGTCAATAGTAAAAACAATGTGATTTTCTCCAATATTGGTTTTGCTCAGTAAAATTGAGCAAAGATAAGAAAAACTATACAAATGAGGTATCACCGCAATCGTAGTGAACCAGAGAATAAAGATGAAATATTATTTTTATGTTACAGTCAGCAGGGGAAAAAAGTGCTAAAAATCCAAATTAAAAATTGATGATTTTGTTTGTGTCCCCCTTGAAATAGTTGATAAAATATGCTATAGACACCCAAAATGAATTATCTATACATTGTATCTCACCTCGCAAATAATAAGCACTCATATGTTCGCATTACCAAAAAGATTAAAATTTATAGCCTGCACAATGTGACAATACAAATCTGCTGTGAATGGCGCTGGTTTCATTCTATGCCCGGCAGTGCGCCCGTACAGAAGTTTACCACCACATATGTGGTATCGGTCCACTCGGGAGAAATTGCGCATCAAACGTTGCAGAGTATTTCATCATTTTGAATAAAATGAATGCCTAAATGAATGTATTTTCCAAAAAAATTCAATAGTTTCTAAATCGCAGGGCCATATTGTTTTAACCCATGTGAAACACTTAAAGGGTTAATAGACTTAATAGAAGTTGTTTTACATAGGTTGAGGGGTCAAGTTTCTCTAATGGGGTAGTTTATGGGGTTTTATTAATATTAAAGGAAACCTACCACTTGAAGTGGTAGGTGTAAGATGGGAATACTGAGCACCAGCTCAGGGTGAGCTGGTGCCGGTGCTTATTTTTGTTAGTGTTTTAAACCACTGCATCGCGGTTTAAAACACTTTTAAACTTTATAGCCGAAGCTGCTTCAGCGCACCATGCGCGCGACCGTGCGCACGCCTACATAGGAAGTGAAGGAGAGCCGCGCGCACGATCTTGGTGCGCTGAAGCAGCTTCGGCTACAAAGTTTAAAAAGTGTTCTAAACCACGATACTGCTGCTCGGTATTCCCATCTTACACCTACCACTTCAAGTGGAAGGTTTCCTTTAAGGCCTTCCAAAGTCACTTGAAAGCTGAGTTGTCCCTCAAAATGTGAGTTTTGGGGATTTTCATGAAAATGAGAAAAATTGCACCTAAAGTTCTGCACCTCATAACATCCTAGAAAAATGAGAGGACGCATAAAATATCATCTCAACATTAAGCAGACATTCTGTAAATGTTAATTATCAAGCTTTTTGGGTAGTTTTACTTCCTGTCTGGAAAGAAGAATATTTTAAACTTTGAAAATGAAGAATTTTTACGAACTTTTGCCAAATTTTTCATTTTTTTTCAGACTGAAACGCAAAACTTATCACTTAAATTTTACAACTAACATGAAGTACAACGTGTCACAAGAAAACAATTTCAAAATTACCTGGATATGTTAAAGCGTTCCGAAGTTATAACCAATTATCGTGACAGAGTCTGGTCATTAAGCTGAAAACTAGTGTCGGTGATAAGGGGTTAAAAATATGGGCTAATGTTTAAGATTTTAGCCGTAAGCAGATTGATAAATATGCCCCACATGCCATCATCCACTTATTTTCTTATGCACAGTCTTGAAAGACACAGTGCTGATGTACTGTACTTTTGCTACAGAAAAAAAACTTAGTCTCCTGCTGCATCCAGTTTTTGTCAAAACAGAAAAGGCTAGCGTATAAAACTCCTTTTAAAATAATGTAGTAAAATATGCCAAATATCATGGAAACAGAGCAGCAGAGAGACATTTTGGACCACTGTTCTCGTGGGCATGCAGCAAAATGGCAACAGTTAGAATTCGGCATAAAAGAGTGGATCACACATCACACATCACAGGAACAATGGCTTTTCTGTACCTACCTAAATGATCATATTTGAAGCCAAAGGTCTTGCTGCTGAGAAAGGTATTGAGGACTTCACTGGATCATGGTGCTACAGATTTCTGAAGAGATGGGGTCTTGCTATGCACACCAAAACTAGAATTGCTCAAAAATTGCCTAAAGAATATGAGCCTCAGATCACAAATGCGTCTTTTCACAAATATGTACTTGATGAAAGGAAGAAAACAGGCTTTGAAGTAGGCCAGATTGGGAATATGGATGAAGTCCCTTTAACATTTGATGTTCCATCAAATAGAACTGTTGATGTAAAAGGAGCAAAAACTATCACCATGAAACACATTACACAGTTGTCTTGTCCTGCTGTGCAGATGGTACCAAACTGTCACCAATGCTAATATTTAAAAGAAAAACCATGCCAAAAGAGTTGATTCCACAAGAAGTCATTGTCCATGTTCACGAAAAAGGATGGATGGACGAAAATGACATGAAAATATGGATAGAAAAAGTGTGGTCCAAACGTCCTGAAGGACTTTATAAAAAAAAAACTGCACTATTAGTGCAGAAATTTAAAGAAGAGAAGACTCGTCTTGCCGTGATTCCTTACCAGCCAGCTGCAACCACTGGACGTTTCCATCAACAAACCATTTAAAGTTTTCATGTGAGAACAATGGAACAAATTATAACCTGACATCTACTGGAAGAATGAAGAGACCATCACACAAGTCTGTGATTGGGTGAAATCAGCATGGCAATCAGTAAAGGATGAAACAGTTGTGAGATCTTTTAAAAAATGAGTCTGAAGATGGTATTCTATATGAACAGAGTGAAGACAGTAAGATCAGTGGTAGCGAGCAATTCAGCATTCTACATTCAGAAGCAGTGATACAGATTTCTTTGGGTTCCCTGAAGACTAAAAGACTTTCCTAATTTAATGTCTCTCCTCATTTGACAGTATTGCTAGTTCTTTATGCTGCTCTTCATGTTTCAATTGTTGAAATTGTGTTCTGTTACTTTGTTAATTATTTTAGCCAATATTTGGAGAAAAGACATTTTTTTCTTATTTTTCCTCCTAGGTGTGTCTTATGGTCCAGTGTTTCTTATAGTCCGAAAAATATGGTATTGGAAAAACTTAAGTGATCACACATTGTTTTCTAAATTTGTTCTTCAGTTTATCTGTGCCTAACGTTAAAGGGGTTTTTCCAGTTTTGGCATATAAATGGTGTACACTTGTATATAGAATTTTCTAATATATTGTGTGTATTAATTCCTCACAGTTGCCTAGATCTCTGCTTGCTGAATTCAATAAAAAGATTCATTGCTAGCTTTTGATGGATACAAATTTCCATAGTCATGTGACATCACTTAGGTGTGACGCTCAATCAGAGCTGTGTATCATAAAGAGATGTGCACCTATGTGACGTCGTAAGACAAGGTTTTTATCCACAGGAAGGAAACAGTGAAGCTTCCTAAAGAATGACAGCAAGCAGAGATCCAGAAACCCATAAGGAATTGTTTTAGAAAGTAGATGGGAAAATTGTATAACTTTTCATCATTTAAACACTAACACTGATTTGTTGAAACCAGACCACCCATATGGTTAATTTTGGAAAAGCAGATGTTGGGATCACTGCAGCCGCTTATAGTTGTTACTATAAATCTGCCTTGCAAAAAAGGTGCAATTTAGGTAATAAAAATATAATAAATAATTGTTCATTGAACAAGCTCCTTAATATCCTGCAAAGTTAAATATGAATAAAATGAATGCAGTAAATGTAAGATTAACAATTTCTGTGTGTCACCTTCAGATTTATTACAGTCAAGATGACAATTGAAATTTTTCAGAGCTGTGAAGCATGACAGCAGAAGGAATTTGGCAATTTCAAATTAAACAGGTATACAATCATTTTAATGTTGTCGTGAAAACAAACAGACACATTCATGCAGCTCCTTTGAACAAATGTATCTCATACAATAACAAACTTTTTTTCCAGGTGCAATTGGGTCATTGCTCAGACCATTATAGCATAGAAATAATTTTCCCAATAACAAGAACTTTTAGCAATGCCACTAATGTGTCATAGTACCGCACTCCCACAAGAAAACATCTTGACAGTTAGTTATTCTACATTTGACAAGTTACAGAGTTCATCTTCCTATGACGTGCACATATCATATCATTGCTGTAATTAGAAGTGAGTTGCTACTATCTAAATGATTCATTTCAATCTGCCCTTGTGCTACAGATAATTCTCCTTACAATTTATCCTATGTGGTGAAGCAAGGAGGAGAATGAAAGTATAAATAAAGTTTGCCCAATTAACATATTTTAATAAATAAAGGTTGCTTTTTACAGTGGATGTGTCAAAACATTTGTGGGCCCCCCCTCCCCCCGTCACCGCTGACTCTGCCCCACCTGTGCTGGGACTTTAATGCTGTAGGGTAGGGCCAGCAGGCTCAATGTGATGATGTCATCATGTCTGCCGGGATCACTGCATACAGCAGCAACAGTGGAAGAAGAGAAGATGAGAGCTGCTGGGGAATGGGGATAGAAGAGATTTTGTCGTTTGTTATTGTTTCATTATGCTGAAGCAGGGAAAAGAGAAAAAGGTGGGACCACAATATAAAGTGAAGATTAGGGTGAGGGTGGCATAATCTGAGAGGAAGATGAGGGGCCACAAATTAAGGTGGGCACACAGGGTGAAGGGGAGATGAGAGGGACATAATATGGGGGGTTGAAGGTGGAACAATATGGGGCAATGAGGGGGCACACAGGGTGAAGGGGAGATAAGAGGCACCAATATGAGTGGGGGGAAGGTGGTACATGACATGAGGGAGAGAAGAGAGCCACAATATGAAGAGATGAGTAACCACAATAAAAAGGGTAGATCTGTAGCTCCAATATCGGGGGGAGGGGGGAAGTGCAGTTTGCACTGTTTATAGTAAATGTGCCCCATTTTGAAGTCAGCCTAAGGCCCCTTTCACACTGGCCATATATTCAGCCAGATACAGATCCCCATATAGGTCCACTGTGCACCGCAGTGGATATGTGTACCGTATTGTGCACGAGGAAAAGATAAAACATGCTCTATCTTTCCTGTATGTATGGTTGTGTAATGTGCATCGCTATGGAGAGGAGAGGGGCTCCACATTAGTGTGGAAGAAGTTTAAGAACAGGTAATATTTCCATGTAGCATTTGGTGGTCCCCCAGAATCAATTTCCCTAGGAGCCCCATTCTGATACTGATGGTTTCCTATGTAAAGACAGCATGTTGCAAGGTTAGGCTTATTCTTTAATGCTGCTTCATTATAGGAAAATAAGAGCTTAGACTACTAAAGATCTCATAAGGTGTCTTACATCTGAACAACATCAAAAGTGCAACACATCAATTGCAACAACCCCAAATGTAAAACTGGATTCAGATCTAGGAAATCTGGAAGCCAGGTTTACTCCTTAAAGGGAACTTGTCACCAGGGACCTAATTTTCACTAAAGACAGGTTGCAGAAGCCCATCACACATGCAGTGCAAATCTGCCTCTCTGCCTTTTCTAAGCATTTGCATTACAATACAATTGTGTGTAATAATTTACCTTGCACCCTGATAAAATCCTATGTGTAGTCCCAGGGGTTGGGCTTTGGTTTGGCATTTTAAAAAAACAACATGTGATATTAACTCCTCAGTTCTTGGCCTCCACCTTTGTGCTCCTGTACAGCTCCTCCCTCCGGCTCCTTCACAGATGTCACAGTCTGGTGAGCTGACATCTGTGGGAGAGGGAGGAGCTGTACAGGAGCACAAAGGTAGGGGCTAAGAGCTGAGCAGTCTGCAGCACAGACAAGTCACATTGATTTTTTAAATGAATCCAAACCAAAGCCCAACCCCTGGTACTTAACAGAGGACTTTGTCAGGATGGAAGGTAAGTTATAACACATAATTATATTGTAATGCAAATGCTTATAAAATTGAGAAAGGCATATTTGCACTGCAGGTGTGATGAGCTTCTATAACCTATCCTTAGTGAAAATGAGGTCCCTGGTGACAGATTCCCTTTAACCTCTTGTTCCTAAAAGCATTCTTTGACAATTTTCAAAATATTTGCAAGGTGTTTTATATTGCTGAATGACGTCAATGCTGTTAAAGGGGTTGGACACTTTTTAATAAATCTATTCTATAAAAAATATGTCTGCACATATATATAACTGTGTTTTTGCCTCCTTTTCATAGCTTTAGGCTGTACTTGTTCTCAGCATGCTGCCCTCTGCATATAGTAGGATGAGTCATAACCTATACAGCAGAGCTCAGGCATGTAAACAATGAATCACAGAGTGTGCACACAGTACAGAAGTAATTAGCTGGAATGCTGAATTACTTGATGAACATTCAGGGATTATCCACAAGGCAGTACAGGCACATTGGCAACTTATGTAAAATAGTGGCCAACCACTTTTAGAAATACTACTGCCATTAAAAGTCTACTTCATCTATGACAATGTATCAGGCCTCCTGCACACAACTGTTTATTTCCACAGCCAGAAAAAATGTCTCTAATGGCCATTTTTTAGGATTGTATGTCAACCGTATTTCCCACATGTGGTTGCAAACCAGGCCTGTTTGTATTCAGTGTGTCATCTGGTTTTCGGACCGCATAAAAAAAAAGTAAAGGTTGTTTACTAGCAACCCAGAAGACACACGGATAATACACTGGGGCCCATTTACTAACGGTCACGCTGCTCACTTTTTTTGGGGATTACACAACTTGCACAGGTATTTAACAAGTGTCTGCGCTGGGTTTCTGGTGCCCGCAATCCTTATTTAGCGCAACTGTGGTGGCTTCCAAGCAACGCAAATTGGGGGGTGTGCTGTCAGATGATCCGATTGATTTGGACTCAAAACGGGATTTAAATTGTGTCGCAATGCCCAAGCACTTACATGCACCACTAAAAAGATGGTGAACTCTGTCAGACCTGAGTGGGGAAGCGACACATGCAGGATATCAAAGGCCTGAACTCAGCCTGATTAATGCCGGACAATGCAATTGCGGTGAACTCCAGCGGCCAGGTATGTAAATGTGCCCCACTGTGTGTCACAGTCAAAGGATGCAATTAGGATACAATTCTGGTACAGTAGTTTATCAAAAAAAAACTAAGAATTTTCCATGGCTAGTAAATTAATTACAGCAAAGATAATTTTCCCGGCTAATGTTTTCACAAATTTGTTCTGTCCTTTTCCACAGAGATCAAACAATGCTACTGATATTATGGATGTGCATCACAATGTTGATCAACAAATTCCTTTCTATGTTGTGTCTGTGAAAATCTCTTATAGCAAACAGATGCTGTCCATGTGCTGTCTATTATTTCCTATATACCTATATTATTATACCTATATTATTTCCTATATACGTTAATAGCAGTAACTGATTTGTAAAAAGGAGGCACTTAGAACATTTTTCATGAACCTATGGTCATTTGATTCTGAATGAAGTAGAAAACACATAGTAGAAAACGCAATTCTATGCAGAAATAAAATGACACCAAAACATTAGAACATCTATTAGCATTTTGTGCATGCCAAATAAAATGGAAAGAAACTGATGCATTTTAAGTATGACATATGTTTAACTATAAAATATGAATATTAAATTATTCAGTTCCAATATTCTTGTTATTTTTCCTTATGAAAATTAGGTACTGTAATGCCAAAACGATAAGTTGAGATTTCATAGAGAAAAGGTATTATGGAAAGATTAGCAACTCTTCTTTGGGATACATTTATCTGAGCTTGTACGCCTGAAATCTAGCATTCAAGTCCTGTAAAAGACCCAATTCCTAGCGCACAGACAAGAATCCTGCTTATTTCCCTCTTTATGCCAATCAATGCCAATGTCAATGGCGGGGCTTGAAGGGGGGCACGAGTGGTGGCGAAGTGTTCCTGGCGCTGGTGCTTCAATAATAATCTTGCCCTGAGTGGGGCCCTCTCTCGAGTACAATCCTAGGTGGAGGGGGGGGGGGCTTTTTCAGCAAATAAATGTGATGAAAGGTTTGGCTTATACTCAAGTATTTGCGGTATTTTAAATTTTAACTGTGGTTAATTGTAGCTTTTTTGACTTTACCACTTAATCTTCCAGAATCATTTTATTAATTTGGATACATATTTGTATCTCTTTAATTAGTTTTCATCCAAAACATACTGGTAGGTTGTTTAGATTGTGAGCCCCATGGGGACAGGGACCAATTTGCCATGCTTTGTGCAGCGCCGCGTAATCTCTAGGTGCTATATAAATAAAGAATTATTATTAAAGAATTATTATTATTGAATACCCTCCATGTGTATATAATAAAAAATCCTCTAATGAATTGGAGATTTGCAGAGCATATATTTCAACTTTTCTTTAGTCTAATAAATGATCATTTGTTTTTGCAGATATTGTGGCACATGCACCTTTGTTTTGACTTGGCGTTTTCTTCCATGCATGTGCACTTCTGAAACTTTTCTTACTCCTTAGATAATCTCCCTTATGATCTTTGCCATTGTATAGTTGTCTGCAGTGCCGTCTGAGATATCGCCAGATGCAAAATGTTAAAGTTGTGACTTTTTGTAGAAAATCACAAACCCATACCTGCTCTTGTCAACTGTAGGAAAACTGTTTGTGACGTTACTAAACTTTTATTCAAAAAGTTGGAAACTCACTTAAAACCTTAACTCTGAATTATTAGGGGAAAACACCTGACCAGCAGGTGTAAAAAAAATAAAAATAAAAAAATTAGGGACAAAAGGCAAATAAAAGGGACATGTGCCCGAATGCCTGTGTCATGTGTCAGCTCCTGTTTCCAAGCCGTACTCCTGCTGTCACCACCAGGCTCGGACTGTGTCCTGCATCTCTGTTACCTTGGCTGCCCTGTGGGCCTAGTCACACCTGTGGAACGACCTGGTGGCACCCCACCGTGGCAAGACCACTTTGCGGCGGGCTCTGGTGAAGTCCAGGTGCTACTTAGACTCCTGTCCTGGGTGTCGGCTAGTACCATCTTCATCTCCCGTGGTGGTCCAGAAGGTCCACAGACTCTTCCCAAAGCGACTGAGACAGTTTGTCCCTACGAACATTGTGACACTCTGCCATGAAGCTGTATGAGAGGTCCAACTCTCTGTAGAAAAACATTACCCAAAACATGACACTTCTTCCACCATCTATCACTGACACACTTTGGGTTCAGTCTATCCCCAATTTATCGACAAACAAAATGTTTTTTTTTATCAGATCCAAATAAATTAAACTTGCTTTTATTATAAAATGAATTGTGGATATGCTCTCCTCTGTCCACACAACATGGCCCTCATAAAGGTGAATCAAGCCTTTTCATTCTTTCTGCCAATGAGAGGTTTGGTCACTGCAGAGTGGGCTTTCATTTCAAATGCTCTTAAATGTTGAGACACTGAGTGATGAGACACTTACCTTGCTCAGTGCTGAACTGTAAAACAATTTCAGCAGCCATGTTCAAATAATTACCCATGAAGATTCTATGCAATATTCTGTCCTTTTTGCATTTGTCTTTCGAGGGTGAGCAGCCATCTTGGGGGAATTTAATTAATTTGTGATTTTGTAAAGATGCAATATTCTAGAAGTCACAGACTTGGAATGACCAACTTCTTCTGCTATGGCTGATAGGGTCACACCTTTCGCATTCATTTGGACAACCTGCTGCTGGAGGTTTTTGACAGACTTTTTGCAAAGTTAGTAAAAATGAGAACGTTAGGCTGCCAGCTGAAAGGGGTTTGTCAGATAATTAAGGAAATTAGCACCAGGTGCTAGATTAACAACAATAACTTGTAGTTTCTAAAAGTGTTATGTGCTTTAGAATATATACAGGCAGTCCCCGGGTTACGTACAAGATAGGGTCCGGAGGTTTGTTCTTAAGTTGAATTTGTATGTAAGTCGAAACTGTATATTTTATAATTGTAGATCCAGACAAAAAAAATTTTGGCCCCAGTGACAATTGGAGTTTAAACATTTTTTGCTGTAATGGAACCAAGGATTATCAATAAAGCTTCATTAGAGACACCTTACAGCTGAGCATTGCAGTCTGGGACTATAGTAAAGCATTCAGAGAGCTTCACCAGAGGTCAGAGGGGTCTGTCTGTAACTCTGGGTTGTCTGTAAGTCGGGTGTCCTTAAGTAGGGGACCGCCTGTATCCAATTTAGGAAAAAAAGCTCAAAATATTGCTTTTTACTCTTGTTAGGATATATTCACATAGGACTACACAATGACATTGACACTTAGAAAATGATGTATTGTTTTCTAATTTTCATCTTCAGCATAGATGACTACGGTGCCCCGAAGTCCTGCTCCCTGCACACTGTTCAGTCCAGGAAACATGGCCAACCACATGGTCTGTATTTCATGAACCAAATATAACATGCAGAAATTTTATACATAACTTGCTGTTCTGAAAAACAATAAAAATTTATTAATAAAAATGTACACTGTTGTTTACCTCCAATTTCAGGGACTACACCCTCAGAGACAATAATGATGACATTAACATATGTAAATTTAGAAATAGTTGATAAGCTATTGTAGTTTTATATGCCAAGACATTGTAAATATTATATTCTACAAAGTTTTCCTTAATATTGCCTTCAATTTCAGCAACACAAGAAATACAAGTTTAATTACTTCATTGCTTAGTCATGATCACACCTCTCTAAATCACCATGCATTGTGAAATGTCTCATTCTGAAATATTTACAGCCCCCCTTGACATACTGATGTTATGCTCATTCAAGTATGAAAACACATTTTCCAATTTGGCACAGGCAAGGTCAAATGAAGTATATTAACAGGTTAGCTCTATGTTCACTTGACCATGCCACATACACTAATGAGGCAGCTAATAACAATGTAAAGACCTTGGATTTTAATGATGCACACCATTAAAGTAGGCATGGGGGCAGGTTTATAAATAGTCAAGAATTGCACTTTAGTTTTTTTGAGTGTCTTTGGAGCTTTGTTCAGTGAATTTAGAACATTGGATATATTATTGTGCCTTGATAATTGTAGTTAAATGATGTTGCAGTCTTTGGAGTTGCATAAAAGTCACAACCAGATCCTACGCCACAATAAGATGGTGAGATGAGGGGCCATTATATGAGGATAAGATGACAACGACCACAATATGAGGGTAAATTGAGATGAGTGGCCCAATATGAGGGAGGCCACAATATTAGGGGGAGATGAGAAGGAGCCGCCAGATATGATGGGGATATGAGAGGGGGCACAATATGACTCACTAATAATAATAAACATGAATACCTTCATAGAAATTTGCTCGCAAAATCCGTCATGATAAACCAGGGGCATGTACTTCTAGATCCAGACAAATTGACTGTGGTAATCTTCTTATATTTGTTATCTATGGCCTCCTTCTTTCTAATGTCAACATTTAAAATTATGTTAAAGAGCATGCAGGGGTGTGCCCCTGCGACCCATGTCTCGGGTAACAGGTGCACCCATGCTCCCCTGTGTGCCCCTTCACGTCAGTTACCTTACCAGCGGCAGCTTCCTATGATCCGGTGTGAGCTTCCCCACCTCCTAGTGTGCGTGAGCCGCCTCTGCGAGACTTTAAAAGCCAGCACACCGCTAATTGGTGCTGGCCATCCGGTGACTTAATAAATAGCCAGACTCTTCCCTTTTGTCCTGCCGGATTGTTGTGCCTGTTGTGCCTTGTGCGCCTGACAGAAAGCTTAGACTCCGCTCCCTGGTATTAGCTTACATCATTGTCTGCTGTGGTACAGTGCGTCCAGTACCCCTGAATCCTGACAGGGACAGCATAACAACAGGATTAGGGATCTTTCATCATGTACTTCCCCATGTGGTCAGCAGCTACTGGAGCAGAAACATTTAAATCAATGTATAAATGTGTGTGCATAAGTCTATAAATGCGTGTAAGAGTGTATAAACATGTGAGTATATAAATATGTATATTTTCTGAATGGGTAGGGGATCCCATTTAGAAGTCTGTCCTGCCTCTCCTAGTTATGTCCCTGGCTGTTACACTGTGTAGGAACACATCTCACCCTCCCACTGCTCCTTCAGCACTTCCCCCTTCCTGTGCCTGATGTAATCTCACTGCAGCAGAGGGAGGGCACAAGTGCTCCTTGTGCACTGTAAAAGTCTGTGAATATGCAGCATGGAGGTGGTCTGATAGCACGCCTAGGAGACTCATTAGCATCATTTTAAAATTTGATTTTAGAAGAAAGGAGGCCATGTATAACAAACATAAGATGATTACCAAACTCATGGTGCTTGGAGCTTGGAACAAGTGCCCCTGGTTTATCATGAGCGATTTAATGGTAGATTTCTTTCAACCTTTCCTCTCCCACATTGTGCTTAAACTTCCTCTGCTGCAGTGAGATTACATCAGTCAGAGAGAGGGAGAAGTGCTAAGGGAGCAGATGGAGAGGGAGATAGTGTAACACTTTGTGAAGCAATAGCACAGAGGGGCTCTGGTAACACCCCAGGAGCAATTCTGGCTCATAAGCATAAAGTTGATTTTAGAAGGAAGAAGATAAAATAAGACAAAAAGATGGTAGATTTCCTTAATATGAGGGGAAGATGATGGAGCCACAATATGAGCAGGGAAATGAGGGGCAACAATATGAGTGGAAGATGAGGGGCCAAGATATGAGGGTAAGATGAGAGGGGCCACAATATGAGTGATGACAGAGGTCACAATATGAGAGATGCGCTTGAAATGCATTTTAAAGCACAATTCTATTGAATCAAACATGGTTGTGGACTACTTGTGAGCCCCTGAAACAGAGGCAGCTTTCTCATACTTGAAATTCTGATGTCTCACTTGTGCCCATATACAGGAGACTGGCTGGCTATATACAGGGGCTGACTGGCTATATACAGGGGCTGGCAGGTCTTACCCTGTGCAACTTTTCTAAGTGCGACTATTTAAGTGCACATAATTATTCCAGAATGTAGCTGTAATGGCAGGACACAACAAGGACGGTGAGCCCTGACACCAAGACCCCCAATCTGTCCCTACCTACTTATTGGGTCCCCACTAAATGGAGGCCAATAACTGGGCGTGAACACGAGTGAACATGTAACAATACAGACAAACAAACACAATAAGGCAAGGTATACAATCCGAGTCAGCAGCAGCAGGGAATAACAATAACCAAATCACAATCCAAATAGAGAACACAGGCAAGAAATCAGAATCCAGATATATGCAGTTTCCAGACTCGCCTCCAGCAGCACACTAGAGGAACTGTCAATCAGGCTAGTAATCCTTGCTGGGCAGGGCTAAATGCAAGGTGCAGGGTGTGGATCAGAAAATCCAAGCCCCAGTTCACAAACAAATCAACACCACCTATTCTTCCAACTGCGGATAGTATGACGTTTAGGCATGGACGTCACAGTAGCATTATAGAATATGGCCTTGTATTTCATCATCATCATCATCATCATCATCTTCAATATCATCAATGTTCTTATTGTGCTGGTGTTCCGGATGAATGTCACGTCACTTCCGCTTGTCTGTATGTCCGTTTGTTGGCCAGCAGGGGAATCTGGGAAGTCTGGAATGCCGTGCTGTGCCATGTCTATGTCCCAGTATCTGCCCAGGTTCTGTAAAGATGGATCAGTGAGGAGGTCGCTGTTCCGTACCGATGCCTATGCTCTGCTCTCGGAAGAGCTTTACCTGATCAGAGATTTGTCTTCTGGTGCTCGTGCTTCACAGCAGACTCACTATCACAAGGTTCTTCTGCTGCAGTCATCTGAGGGACCTTGTTTGCAATCCCGTTGTAAAGGTGGTCAGAGGGAGCAAAGGAGCTGTCTTGACTGGGAGCTTCGATTTAGCGATATGATGGCTGCCCATCACTATACAGAACCTGCCATTATGCAAGGGCTCTCTAAAAGTCTTTTGGTGCAGGATTATATGTTACCTGGGCTGAATATTTACACGCTTTAATGATTCTGAGTAACACCAGGACTAGTGTTTTACACCAGGATGTGCACGGGTGGCGACTAGAAGATTCATCGTGTCCACACAGCTGTAGGCGGATTTTGGATGCGAGACATGTCAGAAAAGGTATGGGTCCCTGGGGACTCCAGAACCTTAGCTCCAGAACAGCTTTCCTGTTATGCGGTCAATCAGCGGGTGTCATGCAGTCTTTTGGTTCCCAGATGGGGGTGTTCCCAGCATGGATGGTGCAGGGTGGCCCCCATCAGGTTACAGTCGAGTTTGGATATGCATTGGTGAAACTTACCTAAGAGGTCAGAATGGGCACCGCCTGTACCAAAGCAGGTGCAACATCCCCCACCGGGGCCGTTGGAGGGAGCCACAGGAGGGATCCTCAGCCTGGATGCAATGGCAGGCTGTGAGATAGCTGTGTCCTAAAAGGCTGCTTCAGCTTGTCCTGGGTTGCTTCAGGTATCACCCTGGAAGGTAACCCTAGGTTGTCTGATCGATCCTACCATATACTGCCATACTACAGCGCCGCTATCTGTTTGAGGCTGCCGGCAGCTTTGCGGCAGCCCATGCTGTGAAAACACCCGCGATCGGTGCTAGCACCGATCGCGGATGTTACCGGTAAGCCTTTGCTGCAATATGCAGCAAAGACTTACCGGCTATGGAGAGGGCTCAGCCCGTGAGCCCTCTCCATGCAGCGCGACGCGACCGCCGCCGTGAATACACGGCGGGGGCGGTCGCGAACCGGTTAATGAATACTAAAAATAGAACGGAAGAAGAGGGTGTTTTATACCTTCCTTGAGTTTTATATACACAGTGCTGTCATGAACGGTTTTTTACATCCTAGTTAAACTGGTAATGCTCCTTCATTTATTTTACAGGCGGTTGATATTGAGAAATTGCTGGGAACATCTGTAAATATCTGCACAGAGAATGGTCAGCTGAAAGCCAAGTACCTGTATGCAGAATCCTCATCAATGTATTCATCTGCTGGAGATATCTTGGTGGGCAGTGTTCATGGTGAGTATTGTACATGTCTTATTACAGTATAGTCACACAGCCTTTAAAGGGAGTCCTCCACTGTGTGCGGGGCTTTATGAGATACCCAGATGTTGGTCCCATGCCAGTTGTCATTGTAGAGAACATTCAGGTTTTATCTTTAGGAAAATGAGCTGGACTTGTGCAGTGTGGTAGGACTGTATCTGCTGGTGTAATAATCGGCTCCTTTCTGCAAGGGCAGCCATGGTGTAAAGGGTACAGCTGGTCAGTGCTCAGCAGCATGGAAGAAAGAAAGCGGGTGCATCGGCAGACAACGGCACAGCCCGCTGCACCAAAAGGCTTATTTGCAAAACTGTAGTAGAAGTCATGTTAACTCCATTTTTATTTCATGTGGGGTATAGCCAGTAGTTGCACTACACTACAAAGTAGTTGGGCCAAATTGTTTACTAATATTACATCTTCACATTTCTTGTCAAAGAATTAACTCCTGCCTTGCCAGGCAGGATCTACCACTGCAGTACTCATCTGTGTTATCTAGTGTTATGTAGTGACATGCTGTGGGGCTGATCAGACCCTACACAGGCTGCAAGCTACATGGTGGGACGTATTCGCAAACACAGCTCTGCCTTGCATCGGCGAGGGTGTTGCACAGGTTTATGGTGTAATCTCCAACTGTGGGTCTCCTCCGTACCTCTGCTGATGTCCTACCTGTGTCTGCGTTTCTAAGCAAAGATGTGCTTAGGAGGAGTGCTGACATCCTGCCAGTACTTTGGATTTTAAGTGAAGACATGTCTAGGAGGATTGACAATATTCACAGCTGTTCTTCTGAAATAAGTTAAATTCTTAATCACACTGACGTTGGTAAAGTCAACTTGAAAGTGTGTGATAAGCCCAACGAAGTTGTTTGCACAATTGATGATTAATTTCATTGTAACAGTAGGACAGTCAATCAAAAAGTCCTCTACATGATACTCGCTGATCGACGAATGAAAGTGCGCGAAGTAGCAGAGGCCGCAGCTGTGTCGACCGGAATGGCAATTAATATTTTACATGATAAGTCGGCAATGAAAAAATTGTCGGCCCGATGAGTGGCGCAATTGCTCACAGTGAACAACAAGTGGCCAAAACAATGGATTTCTCTGCTCCAAAGAAGGCGAAGACGGTCCCATCGGCCAGAAAGGTATTGGCGACGATTTTTCGGGATGCAAATGTCGTCATCCTCATGGATTTTTTAGAAAAAGGAAGAACAATCACTGGACGAAACTACAGTGAGTTATTTGACAAAAAATTGAAGGAGACACGGCCGCATTTGAAAAAAAGAATTTGCTGTTTCAACACGATAAGGCACCAGCACATTCATCCGGAGTTGTCGGCGCCAAACTGCATGAATTGCGTTATGAATTGCTGCCGTACCCTCCGTATTCACCCGATCTGGCTCCCTGCAACTTTTTCTTGTTCCCTAACATGGAGAAATGGCTTGCGGGAAAAGGTGATGAGACCATTTAGGGGATGCAGAGGTGGGAGGAAGTGTAAAATGTCAAAAAGGGGTATGAAACTGTTCATCCACCATATTGATACGGATGTCAGTCTATAGGGGAAAAATGCATTAGTTGCAAGCATGGTTATGGATAAAAAAGCTACTTCCAACTGTTGTTTTACTATGTTTCTCTGAAGACATTGCAACATCACATCCCCCACCGGGGCCTAGCCTTTCTTGGGGCCTGGAGACAGCCTGGGGCCCGTCAGTACCTGAGTGGCTGGCGGTTTGCGGCCTAAGCACGCTTGGTCACGGTGCTTGGTATGGGGAACCGGCGGGCTGTCCTACAGCCTGGCAGGTCTCCAGTAGGGTGGTGTTGGCAAGAAATGATGAGGGAGAGGATGCTATAGCGGATCCCCTGGGGCAACCTTTGGTGTCTAGAGTATGAGCTCTGTGTGGTGGACGGGTGCCCGTGATGGTGACAGCCGTAGTAGCAGGACCAGACGGAGGCAGACGTTGAAACAAAAACAATTACAGTTCTTTATTGGAACCGATAGGAACCGCACGCACGTGCTTAACAAAAATGGTGGAGTGCTGAGATGCATTGGAGGATCCACAGGAGGGATCATCAGCGCTGGATGCAAGGGCAGGCTGGGAGGTAGCTGTGTCCAAGTAGGATGCTTCGCTTGCCGGAGTGCTTCAGGTATCACCTGGAAGGTAGGATGATACCCTTCCTCTCTCTGTCTTTCTCACTACACTTTACAGTCCCACTGCTTGGTCTGACTGGCTAGTCTTTCTGACTGAATCCGTCGAGACTCACTTCTCTGATGAACTGACTGTTGGAAATCTCCAACCGTCACTTTTTCTCAGCTCTGGTCATGTGGTGGTTTATCCTCCAATTACATCCAGCTTACATACATTAGGATAATACATGTGATTTTGATGACACATCTTACAACACATCAAAGAATTAACTCCTGCCTTGCCAGGAGGATCTACACTGCAGAGTTCATCTGTGTATCTAGTGTTATGTAGTGAATGCTGTGAGGCTATCAGACCCTACACAGGCTGCCAGCTACATGGTGGAGGTATTTGAAACAAAAAGCTCTACCTGCATCGGATAGGTGTGTGCAACCCCGGGGCGGGCAATTGAAAGAGCCAGCATGGGCTCGAATAAGAACTGATTGTTTGTGGTTGGGCGCCCAGAGGTGAGATAGGGGCACTTCTGTGACAGTGAAGGCTACATGAATCTGTAGGGACAAACGCCATGGTCACTGGAGACCAGGTCAACCCGGTACGTGACGGTTGGCGGACTAAGACTAAGCGACATGCCTGTGACAGTTGGTTCCTCCGTCCTGACCTTTACTCCATCTTAATACCCCATATACCTTTTCCTTCTAACTAAACTCGTCCCGAAACGCGTGTTCTGTGTGGCATGTACCCCGACCATCTCCACTACCCATACGCAAGGGGCCTGTCGTATTTTATTTTGAAGTCCCTTATTATAATCCCAATGGGCCGGTATCGTTCCTTGATAGGAGGATGAGAGCCTAGGATGGTCTGTGGATCAGGGTAGGTCTGCCCAAAATCCAGGTGGTGTTTGCTGAAGGCCTGGTGGTGCTTCATAACGACATCCAGGGACACCTTGCACTGGGTCTGCAGGTAGGTAAAATCGCGTCTTCACTATTGACTCAAGCCACCAGGATTGCTTCGGCAGGCTCACCTTCAGCATCTTTGCTTCAGTTTCAACTGTTGGGAGGCAACAGAGAGGTTTCCACCAAGTCTTCAGATGGACGCTAGAGAGGAGAGTGACTACGGCCTGGTACTTCTCAGATCCCTGGGAGTCTCCCACTAGTAGTCGAATGGGTACTTGTCCTCGGGATACAGTGACTAGGCCCGGGCGGCTTAGAATGGGCAGGTCTTCATCAGCTGGATAGAGTATTCTACTATCGCCTGGTAGTCTTGACCTGGACCCATGCAGGCTCGACACCATACTAACGTTCTCAAGTCCCAGGTTGAAGGCGGACAGTGGGGATCCGTTGATCCGGGCTCTGCAGTTTTCACCATTAGGGCCAGAAACTCTGTTGCGCCGCTAGAACCTGCATAGTACTCCTTGAATTACCTTCCGGGTAACCTGGGCACTTTGGCAGGGAGTCGTTGGAGAGCATTCAGCACTCAGGGGTAGCATTGGAGGAGGACATTGGTTACCGTACCAGGGAGAAGTTACGTTTTCGGGACTCGATGTCACCACTACGCCAGTGCGGTTATCAGTGTCTCCGATGGTTAGCGTGGGCTCCCAGTAGCCATGATGGGTACGGGTTTTACCGTTCGTAGCAATAATGTTCAGTAAGCCTTGGAGCTGGACTAAGGATGCCCTCCTCGCTTCTCGCGAGGCAGCACTCCGAGGGTGGTCACTGAGAGCGGATCATTAAGGCCGGTAGTGTAACTCGTTGATTGTTTCATAACCATGGGGCGTAGTCCCCACGAACCTGGGAATCCAGTTAGCATCTCGGGGACTTACAGTTCTTTCCCTTGGGGTCGTTCCCTTAGCTCCAAGGGTTTTGTCTGTATAAACTGACGACACCCATCTCTTCATGCCCATTATTTATGGCAGTGCTGCACGCTGGCGGGGGTTATTCTGACTCCAGTGCCTAACGACTCGCTTCTCTTGGTCGCTGTTTGGCCCGAGAGCACAGGGGTATCTGCGTGACAAGAGTTCTCTGGAGGTTTCTTCCTCATGCGAGACATTCCACTTCCAACTGGTCAACGATCGAGTATTTTAATCACGGGTTCCGCCAGATTAGGGATTTCCTGCTAAGCCAGCAACTTCCGTAGCCGCAGGAGTAGGGATGTTGACTGCGTGGATGGAAAGCCTAGAGCAGAGTCCTCCATTTCCACGGATCAGCGTCTTTCCTGCGGTCCAGTAGGCGGTCGTCCCCCTAATATGTCAATGGCACATTGTCCTTAAACTCAGAAAGGAGGCCTGGGCATGTTGAGAAGAGATGATTTTAGTTGACACCTTTTGATTTCTATCAACAAGTCCCATTAATGAATTGTTCTCTCAGGTTTGATCAGAGGTTTCAGAGTCTTTGGGATCAGACGGGTTATGGCCTTCCATGTCTCCTGTAGTGAGAGGCAAAAAGTTCGATAGGACTCGTGGGGCTTCTTGTCTTTCCCAGAAGAATTGCTGCTTCAACTCTGAGTGCATACACTGCAAGGTGTTGCGCAAGCCTATCAAGAAAAAATTTGGACCAATTACTGACACTGTTTTGTGGGGCCAAGGACTTGATTCCCGGAGAGCGGGGTCCTTTCAAACTTGCCCAGTTAGGATTGCCCACTTTTCTGTTCTCTTGAACGGGTGGTACAGGGCGAAGGTGGCTACAACTTGTCCTTGAATTCAGAGAGTGGTGTGTGTTCCCTCTATCGTGGGTAACCAGGGGGCCCATGGATAGTTATGCATAAGTCCAGAGGCATCATGGTGGGGGTCCCGGGACCCTGACGTAGCAGGGTTTGTGTGAAAGGACTATCTGGGAGGGGCTTAACATGCTCCGGACCCTGAGGAGGGACCAGGGGACGGACCTGCCTCCAGTCCCGTAATCTTCGTCCTGGGCGACATGACGGCCTATCTGAGGGAAGTATGTTAGGGACACAAGTGTCCGTTGCTATGGGGATGCTAATATGGGACTGGGCATTTTGTTGGTTTACTTTAAACCAGTCAACTATTCCTGGGAGGTGAGCCAAAACCTAGAACGGAGACGAAACAATCTCTACCCCCTTTAATTCCCCAAGCGTTGGTACGCACTCAGGATCAGCCGCGTGACCGGACAGCTCACGGTGCATGAAGGACTCCGTTCCCCATGTCCGGCGGCAGCAGGGCTGCGGTGATGCTCAGCGTGGTTCTCTCCAGTCGCGGACAACGTGCGCCGGAAACTCCGGATGAGGCGTCACGCTGCTGGCAGGCTTCATGGCGGCCTGCGCCGAAATCCAAGATGGCCGATTAACCCTCTTCGTTGGCCAGCACGCAACGCTCCAGATCCTCCTCCACGTGCTGCTTCGGCACTCGCGCAGGGGGCGAGCCTGTGGAACGGACTCTGGAGTTCCACCAGTTAGGATTTGCGCGTGGGCTTGGAAAATACTTGCTGTCGCCACAGCCTTGTGAGGGTAATGCTCAACCTCTCTGCACCAACGTAAGTTGAGGCTAAACAGGTCCGTTGGACAGGGATTAACCCCTGATTGCTGGAGTGATCTTGACAGCGTTGGCAGCAGTAATAAAGTCATGTGAAAATATATCACAAAATCCTTGGGCCTATACCCGAATGGTGCAGGGTTAGGCAGCCACAGTTAGTTTTTGCAATAAAGGATAATCTCTAGTGCCAGAATAAGGCACCGAGATAATGATCCTGTGTTCGTGACGCCACTTGCAACATCCCCCCCGGGCGCCTAGCCTTTTCTTGGGGCCTGGAGACAGGCCCTGGGCCAGTAGTCCTGAGTGGCTGGCAGTTGCGTGCCTAAGCACGCTTGTGTCACGGTGCTTGGTATGGGGAATAACCGGAGGGTGTCCTACCGCCTGCAGGTCTCCAGTAGGTGGTTGTTTGGCAAGAAATGATGGGGAGAGGCTGCTATAGCGGATCTACCCTGGGGCCACCCTTTTGGGTGTCTAGAGTATGAGTCTCTGTGTGGTGGACAGGGTGACACCGTGATGGTTGACAGCCGTAGTAGCAGGGCCAGACGGAGGCGACGTTGAACCAAAAACAACTTCACAGTTCTTTATTGAAACCGATAGGAAACCGAAGACACGTGCCTTAACAAAATGGTGGAGTGCTTGAGATGCATTTGGAGGATCCACATGAGGGATCACCAGCCTGGATCAAGGGCAGGCTGGGAGGGTAGCTGTGTCCCTAGTAGGATGCTTCAGGCTTGTCCGGGAGTGCTTCAGGTTCACCATGGACGTAGGATGATACCCCTATTCCTCTCTCTTGACTTCTCACGACACTTTACAGTTCATGCTTGGTTGACGGCATCTTCTCGATGATCCTGTCAGACTCACTTCTTGGCTGAACAGACTGTTGGAAACTCTCCAACCGTCACTTTTTCTCAGCTCTTGGGTCTGTGGTGGTTAATACCTCCAATTACATCCACTTACATACATTAGGATACATAAGTGATTGGATGCACACCACTCTTACATCACATCAAAGAATTAACTCCTGCCTTGCCAGGCAGGATATACACTGCAGAGTTCATCTGTGTACTATTGGTTAGTGTGACCTGTGTGAGGGCTATCAGACCCTACACAGCTGCAAGCTACATGGGTGGACGTATTTGCAAACACAGCTCTACCTTGCATCGGCGAGGGTGTTGCACATTGCTTCATGAGAATATTTTAGATGCACTGGTATCTCTGCCAGGGTTTAGTCTAGGCCGGGGTGGGGGTATTATGGTGTTATTAAGACGCCTGGTGTCACAAAGGGACAGGTAAACATACGTGTTCAGCACTGCTGTAAAGATATTGAGATTATGGCAGAGAAATTGAGACCTATTATACTTGCCTATTTACGGTGTTGTGATGATTGCAGCATATATTCTCCATCTTGCTATAGGCAATTTGCTGGGAAATACCTTGCTTCTATACATGCTTCACAGGGTATACTTGGATTTGGATGATCCAGGGTCTCTGATCAGATATTTTTGATTTTGGAAACACGTTATTAGATAAATCCAGAAAAAAAAACATTTTTTTGGCGCACATTAAACTAGGCCGCGCGACACAGTTCTGTCAGACTCTGCATGATAATGTGTGGCATGGTCGACTGTGCACCAACACACCCCTTTCAGTGCAGAATTTTGGGTTTGGGTATAGTCCAGCCACAAACATATGAGTTGCAAGCGACACATATGTGGCTGGGCACTTTAAATACATGTGCAAGCAGTTAGCACATAAAGTATGCGCAAAGTCTGACAGAAAAGGTGCGGGGGGCATTTCGTAAAGTGCCCAAAGTAAATATGCAAATCCAATCTGCAGTGGGAATGGAGAGGGCTCATGGGCTAAGCCCTCTCCATACAAGGTGGGCGTTTGCTGCATATTGCAGAAAACACCCACCGTTAACACCCACGGTCGGTATTTGCACCGATCGCGGGTGTTAACACTTTAAATGCCTTCCGCAAAGCTGCCATCTTGCATTTGATCGCCATAACCCCCCTCCCCCACATGATGTTATCGGAGGGGGGGGGGTTGTGGCAAACAGTTGCCATGACAGCCTCAGCTCTTCTGAAGACCCAAGTCTGTCTGTTTTTAACCTATTTCACATTGTAATGAATGAGGAGGAAATTCCCAATATACTGCCATACTGTAGTATGGCAGTATATGGTAGGATCAATCAGACAACCTACTGTTAAAGTACCCTAGGGGGTCTGAAAAATAGTAAAAAATTAAGTTTTAAAAGTTAAAAAAAATTATATCAGAAAAACCTAAAAATTCTAATCACCCCCTTAAAAAAAGTAAAAATGATAAACGTTAGGTATCAAAATATAATAATGGTTTTTCATGGCGTTAAACCCCAAATGAGTTGCAAGCGACACATACGTGGTCTGGGCACATCTTAAATACATGTGCAAGCAGTTAGCACATAAAATCATGCGCAAAGTCTGACAGAAAACTGGCGCAGGGGCTTTCGTAAAAGTGGCCCAAAACTACAGTAAACAAATGTGTATAAAATGTAAATAAGCAAACCAATCATAATATTAACGACAAGTGACACACTACACGTCACTTGTTTGGTGCAATGGAAATGGAGAGGGCTCACAAGCTAAGCCCTCTCCATACAAGGTGGGAATTTGCTGCATATGCAGAAAACTCCCAACGTTAAAAACACCCCGGTGGTATTTGCACCGATCGCGGTTGTTTAACCCTTTAAATGCCTCCGACAAAGCTGCCATAGTTTTTCATGGGTTTCCCCCATATCGGAAAATAGCGCCCAAAGTCAAGAATACCACTTTATTGCCATTTTAAAAAATTTTATAAAAATGTCATAAAAGCTATTCAAAAGGTGTGTAACAATCACAAAAATTGTAGCATTAAAAATGTCATTATGTGCATACAAAAGTCAAAAAAAATTACACCACCCACAGCTCCAGTACACCAAAGTTTGAAAGATTAGTTAAAAGTTTGGATCCCCATGATCGACAGAACCAGAGAATGAAGTGATACAGTTCATTTGGGGGGCACAGTGAAAGCGGTAAAATCCAAGTCCACACGAATATGCGCAAATGCGGGTTTCACCATTTACACTGCATTTGGATTTTTTTAACGCTTTCCAGAACATGGCGTGGAAAATTAAATACCATCACTATGAAGTACAATTTGTTATGCAGAAAAGAAGCCCTTTACAGCTCTTTATATTAAAAAAGTTATGCATTTTTGAAGGTAAGGAGTAAATAATGGAAACGCGAAGATGAAAAAGGGCCTAGGCGTTTAGGGGTTAACTTTTGTCCACCAACACATTCAGGGGCACTTCACCATTCATATAGGTTATATAATGACAAAAGCAAACATTACTGAGTAATAAGATAATCATCTGGTTACAAAGCAAAATGTTTCAATCTTCAAGTCAATAGGGGTGACACAAAAGGTAAGAAGTGCTTTCTTCATAATACCCTGCAATGTTTTATAAAACAAGATTCATAAGCCAGTACCTAGCTTGTGTCTGTCTATGTACAAAGTGCATATGGGTGCAGGGATTGTTGGGGTTAAAACACAATATACTATAAAGCATTTAATGACTACTATTATCTTGCATAAATACACTTAGACTAGATCAGTGATGGCGAACCTTTTAGAGCCCGAGTGCCCAAACCTCAACCAAAAGCCACTTATTTATTGCAAAGTGCCAGCACAGCAATTTAAGCAGGAATTTATTTCTCCTTGTTCATTGACAACTTTCAATCGTTCTGCCTCCTTAAGACACCAACGCAGTTGAAAGGAGGAGGGCAAATTCACCTATCATTGAAGGAAGGTTCTGCAGGAAGATTCTTTTGAGTTCTGTCTGGTGAGCTTCATGTTGGGGTGATGGCCTGGGTGCCCACAGAGACGGCTCTGAGTGCCACCTCTGGCACCAGTGCCATAGGTTCGCCACCACTGGACTAGAGCCTTATTTATTCATGTGATCAGGAAAATTTCTATAGTTCATATCAACATCCATAATAAATGCCCATTCAACGACTATTATGACTAGTACAGAATGATAAAAACAATTAGGTGAAGATTCAATGTGAATATTGAATCCGTAGACAACTGTATACTGTAAAAAAAACACATGTCATTGGGCTCATTAAAATGAACGATGAACAAAACTGAATTTGAAAAACTGAATAATATGTTTAAATAAACGGTTAAAATGGGTCTCAACTAATCTAAAATACTGCTCATAAAAAGCTCACACATTGCAAAATAGATATTGATTTTCATGTAAGTCCAGAGAGCCGTGTGCTGTATGTGGCTACAGTTTTAATAGCCTCTACTTTGCAAAGGCCTCGTCTGAAACAATTGTTGTCAATTTCTGAAAAATAGAATTACAGAACAAAACAGAACCAGCAGAGGAAAAGCAAATATGGCACTGACTTTGAATCCGGCCAGAATACAGGAGTGTACATACTGAGCAAATATAAAAAAGCTAAATACTAAAGTAATGTCCTGGAGTTGGGCCATTACAAAATCTGGTCCCTGTAGTTCCTGCCCAATGGACCTTGTGATACTGATCACCTCACTGTACTTCCCCAACTCAGATTCTCTGGTAAAGAGGCCTTTTTCCTATCCCAGGATCCCTTTAATGGCAAACTTCTTCCTCTGGTTAAGCTGCATTCCACTACCACAGTGCCACCAAGTGGCTAAAACGGGACATTGGGTTTGCAATGTTGTTACTTTTTACAATTAAAAAAGGGTTAATCTTTTATGTATGTAAACATGTATCTTCCTGTGATTTACCAGGCTTGTGATAGGCTGGCATCCAGGAAAGTTCCAGATTATAATTTTGCTCACTGTCTGGACTTCAGTGTCTTTTGAACTCTCTGAAAAACTACAGTAGAGATTGATGTCATGCTGCTAATTCAGCAGAGCCAAACAGGCTGCATAAGAGATTATCCCCAGCAAAGTTGACCATTGGTCCATGCTGATGTTCCTGCATGCCACTGGCACTCATTATTGGCAATCTACATCCCTGCTATCCTCCATAAAGAGCTGTGCAAAAATTTGTTCTTGGTTGGTTGTACTTGGTTGGTTCAATCAGGGGAATACAAAATGTATACATGTTTTAATAAGGTTTAATACATTTAAAAAAAATTCAACCTAAAAAAACCTTTTTTGCCATTTTATAATACTTAGTTGTACTGACCTGGGTAAGGTATAATTTTTTGCAAGCCGAGCTGACATTTTCATTATTACTATTATGAGGAAGGTATGACCTTCCGATCACTTTTTATTACATTTTTATGTGTTGTAAAATTGGAAAAAAGTGGCGTTTTGGGAATCTTGGTGCTATTTTTCGTTACAGGATTCAACGCTGGGAATAACCATATTAAAATTTTGACATGACGATACCTAACATGATATGATTTTATGATCTATGATTTTATTTGTTTATTTTTATATCAGTTCTGGGGAAAGGGAGTGATTTGAACTTTTAGTTTTTCTTTTAAACATGTTTTTACTATTTTTCAGCCCCCTAGGGTACTTCATCCTGATTGCTCCTACCATAAACTGCAATACTACTTGTACATGAACATGTACACATCACATATGTAAACATGCAAACCCAAACAACATACACACATTACATACACATAAAATACCATAAACAAGCATACAGTATATACACACCACACATAGAGCATATACACATGCAATATCCCAGATGCCGTGGCATCCTGATACTGTGGGCCCTTTAGCAGCTGCTATAGATGCTATCTTTAGTTACAACTCTTCAGAGAGCACATTAAATGTGTTCCCTGCTGTTTTCATATACAGATCATGTATAGAAGTCATATAATGATAACAGCCCATTATATATACCGTATATACCGTGTTTCCCCGAAAGTAAGACAGTGTCTTACATTCTTTTTACCCAAACAGTCCCACTATGTCTACGTCGGGGTATGTCATATGGGAAAAATGTCGATTTTTGTTTTAACCATAAAATTAAATTTATTAACACCTGAACAGTGTGGGCGGTTATACAGTGTAAAGGGGGGGGGGGGGTGGGGTATTATACAGTGTTGGAGTTTATTACAGTGTAGGGGGGGGGGGCGAGGGGCACTATCGCGCAGGGTGGGAGGTTATACAGTGTAAGGGGGGGGGTATTGGTACATTTATACGTGCAGGGAGGTTATACAATTGTGAGTGGGTGCAATACAGATGCAGGGGGGGATGGGTGTTTTAACACAAACCATAGAACTGTGAAAGCAAACACACTGACACACACTACATGCATACATTATACATGTAAATAAACATGCACACAATGTTCAAATATAGATCAGACATCACACCTACATACACACTACACACAACATACATACTTTTCAGTGTCACTGACTGCAGGGCTGAGTTGAGGCTGGTCCAGGCTGACATGTGCTCCCCTTCTCGTCTCCCCCTCCTGTTTCAACTGATGTAGCAGAGTTTAGCAGCTACACAGGAGGGGGAGGAGCTGCTCCAGTAACACAGACGGCAGCAGCCAGCACAGAGCAGGAAGCTTTTCCCTCCGCTCCATGCTGCAGAGTCCAAAGTGTGCAGTGCTGTCTCCTCTCTCCTCATGTGATCGGAGCCTGCGCGGAGTAGTTGAGCTCCGGTCACATAATCTTCTATCCAGCAGGAGCTACAGCAGTGACATGAAGAGGCTGCAGCACCCGGCTCCGTCAGCTCTAACTATGTCTTACTTTCGGGGGGACGTCTTACATTAGCCTACCCCCCTAAAACACCCACTATGTCTTACTATCGGGGGTGTCTTACTATCGGGGAAACACGGTATATACACTCATCGGCCACTTTATTAGGTACCACCATGACTAAGTAGGGTGGACCCCCGTTTGAATTCATTCTTGTGGATAGATTCAACAAGGTGCTGTGGAAGCAATTCCTCCAGAGATTTTGGGTTCCATATTGACATGATTGACTCACACAGTTTGCCGCAGATTGTCGGCCTGCAATTCATGATGCGGAATCTCCCCGTTCCACCACATCCCAAAAGATGCTCTATTGGATTGAGATAGGGTGACTGTGGAGGGCCATTTGAGTACAGTGAATCATGGTCATGTTCAAGAACCAGGTCTGAGCTGATTCCAGCGTTATGGACATGTGCATTATCCTGCAATGAAAGTAGCCATCTGATGTTGTGGTACATTGGGTGATAAAAGGAATGGACATGGTCGCAACAATACTCAGGTGGGATGTGGGCGTGGCCCAAAGATGCTCAATTGTACCAAGGGGCCCAAAGCAGTGCCAAGAAAAATATTCCCAACCCATGAAACCACCAACACCAGCTAACATTGATTACAAGGCAGGAGATCAATGCTTTTCATGTGGTTGACGCCAATATTCTGACCATTACCATACCGAATGTCGACAGCAGGACCAGGCAACGTTGTTCCAATCTTCTACTGTCCAATTTCGAGAGCTTGAGAAAATTGTAGCCTCAGTTAATGTTCTTAGCTGAAAGGAGTGCCACCAGGTGTGGCGTCTTCTGTGACTGCAAGCCCATCGCTCAGTTCGACGTTTACTGTCGCGTTAGAGATGCTATTCTGCCTAACTTGCTTAAGTTGGTGGTAACGGGTGGCCGATTGAGTCACTGTTGAATTTTCTATCAGCTCGGAACAGTTGCCATTCTCCTCTTACCTCTGGCATCAACAAGGCATTTACGCCACAGAAATGCCGACTCACTGGATTGTTTGTTTTTCTTTTCGGGACCATTCTCGGAAACCCCAGAGATGTTGTGCGTGAAATCCCCGTAGATCAGCAGTTCTGAATAATCGACAGCCTTCATGGAACAACAACCATGACACGTTCACCCAAGGCACTCAAATCACTTCTCCCCTACTGATGCTCGGTTTGAAACTGAGGAGATTGTCTTGACCATTGTCTACATGCCTAAATGCACTGAGTTGCCGCCAATTGTGATGGCTGATTAGAAAGAAGTGTGAACGACCAGTTGGACAGGTGACTGGAATAAGTGGGGCAGCGTGAGTGTATATATATACATATATACAGAAGGTCGCATAACATTTTCCCAGAAGGTAAAAATAATCCTCTCACCATTTTTGAGGAGTATTTTTACCCGAGGCGGAGTATGAAATTTTGGTAATACACCGCCACACCATACAACACTCACAACACAGCACACATGCACAGGCACGCACACACTGCACAGCAAGCACACACACCTACACAGCACGCACAAACGACACAGCACGCACAACACTACACAGCAAACTCACAACACACACCCTCACAACACAGCACACTCCCCACCGTAACAACACCAGCCCCATCAAACGCCTCACAAAAGCACACCACCGCTCAAAACACAGCACACACTACAACACAACACAGCAACACTACAACCACAACACAGCACCAACTAAAACGCACCACAAACAACACAGCACACATACAACACCAAAACACGATGGCAAGTTTTTGGGGGGTAATGGTGCCTCATCACGGCACTATGACGCGTGGATGAGGCTGTTAGAATGCGACCTTCTGTTCGAAGATAGATATATATTATATAGTATATAGATAATATATATATAGGTGATATTATATATATTAATATATATATATAAATATATGATAGTTAATATAATAACCAGTGGATCGTTACCATGATTTGTACATACAGACATGCAGAGAAGATGCACATGGCATCTTCCCTGCGTGCCTATTAACCCCCTCTGCTCTGAGAATCCAGGTGACATATTCACTGACATCACTGGATGCCCAGGATAATGGGGCATCAGGGGACAGATTGTATTGGTCTGTGTGACAGCCCAATCGGAATCCTGCCAAAGGCACCATGTTCATGCAGTGCCAAACAGGCAGTTCATTCCTGTGGCCGGAGCTATACTGAATTATTGAGCTCTGGTCACATGATCTTCCATCTGGCCGGTGTAGCCTCTTAATGTTCCTTCACTGCTGCAGCAGGTGGGACAAAGCCATAGGTTTTTTTTTTTGTGGGACAAACTGTACTCCCTAGTAATATCATTTAACCCCTTTCCGCTGATTTTTTTAGCATTTCCATTTTTGAGCGCCTCTCCTTTAAAAATTCATAACTTTTTAAAAGGGTAAAAGCACTTCATAAAAAATTCTAAATACACCACCATTTTATTCTGTAGGTTGGTACCATACCAAATTTGTGTAGGTTTTATTAAATATTAAAATTATTTTTAAAATTCATACCTTTTCTACAAAATACATTTCTTTGTTTTGTCATAGACACTAATAACGTTTTCATACATGTTTATGATTTTATTTGTTTATTTATTATTCATATCAATTTTAGGGGAAGGGTGTTATTTTAACTTTTTACATTTTTTAAAAATGATTTATTAGGCCCCCAGGGTACTTTAACCCTATGGTTCTATGGATCTGAAGGACCCTATGGATCTGATCACTAATACTACTGTATTGCAGCCCATGGCCTTATAGTAAATGATCTGTATTGGCCAAGTGAAACTCCAGGCTGTCATCGAAACAGATGCTCGGCCTCCAATGACACGGCTGCAGCTGCAGTCTGTCTGGAGAGAGCTCAGCGCATGAACCCTCCCCATACTCCCTTTGCTTATGCCATCATAATATTATGTCCATTTTCAGCAAGGAGTTAAAGGGGTATTCCCAACTAGTCATTCCTATTTAATTTACTTCCTCCTGATGCCCTGCTTGCCTGCAGCCATCCTGGTCCAATAAACGAGCAGAAGCTAGGCTGGTTGGAAACTGTTTTTCTTTGGACCTGCATGGCCATCACTGCCTAAGTGTAGCACTGGCCAAAATTTAGGATAGACTATCATATGTTTTATTGTTACCAACAGTAGATGGTGTGATGTAAAACCTGTTGTGATGAATCAGCAGCATGGGACATTACTGAAGTAGGAAGGTACATCCCAGGTTTTCTCCCCCATAACCCCTTAAAGGATGGCATAAAATGTTCCAAATTCTTATTCTGCATGATGCTAACTGTTCCAGAATATAGAAGAGTGCAATCACCCCCGGTCTTTGTATGTATACATAGCGCTCCCTGTGCGGCCTCTGTCTGTGGCCTGTGTAAGCATTACATGGACCACATCCAGGACCTGCAGTGGCTGCCGCTCTGGCTGTGATGTCACTGCTGCGCTTATGTAAAAATACAGACCGGGGGTGACACACAACTGCCTCTGTTCCAGCCCAAACCCCCAGCGCTATCGGGGGACGGTCCACTACCTTCCCACGGTCCAGCGGCGTCCTCCGCGCGCCGGCTCGCTAAGATTTAAAGGGCCAGCGCGCCATAATTGGCGCTGGCGCATTCATAATTCTATATAAGCCTGCCTCTTCCTGCAAGCCTGCTGGGTTTGTGCTCATCAAGCCTGAGAGAAAGCTACTCTGCGATTTGTCTGCGATTCCTGTGTCTTCTGCGTACCTGAGTCCCTCCGTGTTCCAGTGTTACCTGACCGCCTTCGTGTTCCTGTGTTACCTGAGCTCCTCCGTATTCCTGTGTACCAGTGTTCCTCCGTGCTGCTGTCCTGTGTGTTGTGTTCCCGTACCCTTCTGCTTGGACCTCCTGTTGCTGACTCCGGACCGGAGGTGACGTTGCACCTCTGCCGCCTGCCCTAACCTTGTGCCTGGACTTCGACCACGAGATTGTCTGCTGTCTCTGTACTTCTACCTTGGCCGCCACTGCAGACAAGTTACGCCTGAGGAACGACCTGGTGGTACCACGCCGCAGCTTGTCTAACCCGCTTTGCGGCAGGCTCTGGTGAAAGCCGGGTACCACTTAGACTCCAGTCCCAGGTAGTGGCTTGTGTCTAGTCTGCAGTGGTCCAGAGGATCCACACCTGCAAGCCTGACACCCATGCAGGGACACATAGACACCTATGCCGCCCGGTGGCGGGTCGATGACCACACATGTGTGGCACCGTACCATACCGTGCACAGGGAATAGATCAAGCATGCTTTATCTTTCCCCTTGCTTACGGCCAGGCGCCATGCAGCACTTCCCCCTCCTCTCCAGCGCACGTAGTGTGAATGGAGCCTTTTGTTTAGAAATGCAATTGGTGCATCAGAGTTTCTCTCAATCACATGTGCACAATGCAAAACTTGTGGTGCATTTTCCCAATCACAAGCATTTCAGTGTAAACAAGATTCTACTGGGCCCTGGTGCAAATTTTGGATCAGGGCCTCCATATACCTAAACTTTCACTGCCACACATGCCCTGCACATTACACTTGAGAATACACATACATGTTACACAGAATTATACTCATAGAACCATACTCTTTATATACCTTATATGTAGTGTCCAGCACATTCCCTTATTCCAGCAGCCCTGTTAATGAAATGTCCGCAGAGACCCCCTTAATGAAATGTCAGCAGAGATCCCCTTAATGAAATGTCTGCAGAGACCTGCTTAGTGAAATGTCAGCAGAGCCCCCTTAATGAAATATCAGCAGAGACCCCTTAGTGTTATGCTTACAGCAGCCCCCTTAATTAAATGGCAGCAGAGACCCCCTTAATGAAATGTCAGAAGAAGCCCCCTTAATTAAGTGTCCGCAGAGGTCCCTTTAAAGAATTGCTCATAGCAGCCTCCTTAATGAAATGTCAGCAGAGAGCCCCTTAATGAAATTTCAGCAGAGACCCGCTTAATGAAATGTCAGCAGAGACCCCCTTAATGAGCTGTCAGCAGAACCCCCCTAATGATATGTCAGCAGAGACCCCGTTAATGAGATGTTAGCATACGCCCCCTTAATATTTCCCCCCCCCCCCCCACAAAACTCCGTACTCACTTCACCCAGTGATCCCATGGCTTCCTCTTCTCTCTGGTAGTAGAGAGGGCAGATGCACAACCATCCGTGCACTGTAGCCGCACACACTGTTGGATGCGGCGGTAGCGCTGCGGATGCCATCTTCAGTGTGCGCAGGTATGGCACATAGACTTGTATCTGCCTGCCTGCTCTGGTATTTTAATCAATAAATCAGTGATCCAATTGTATGAATGTCAGACTACGGGCCAGGTCCATCGCCGGGCCTGGTCGCACCTGCTGCAACCGCGATCATTACGCCACTGACTCCACTGTGCTGAAATTGTGTTCCTAAACGTAATTCGAATGCAGCCTAAAGCAGTTTTTTTTTAATCTAAAGCTAGCAGTGAATCATTGGAGAGACTCCACCTGGGTCCAGTGCTGCTCTTTACTAGTGATGTGCTGGTGGTTGTGGGCAGTGGCCTTAGCTTGATGGCACCAATAGTAGGCATTGCACTGAGAGTGCCTAGGGCAGCATCAACACAAATACGGCCCTACTATTGCCAAGAGATAATTAATGCTAAGGATTTCAGGAAAAAATCAGAGAACTTGCCATGTCTGGCAACCACCCACAATGCACTGTTAAGCTCATTGATATACTGTTTGAAACTGATTCTCTTTAACCACTTGTGGAAGAAGCCTTTTTCAATACCGGGTTTTTGTTTTTTACTCCCTGCATTCTAAAATCCATATCTTTTTATTTTTAGGTTTTCAGAGCCATAAGAGGGCTTTTTAGCCATAATAAAAACTAAGCGAAAGTAGATTCTTGCAGTCTGCTTAGATAAAAATATCTGTACTGTAGATCAACTATAAAATTTTCCTTTTAAACAGAAAAGCACTTAACCGGGAGGAGAGCATCCTACATTCAAACCAAAATCCATATGGAAGGTTTCAAAACTGCAATGTGTTTCGGGATTCAACAGACCCTTTTCCAGGCTGTTTATGGTTCAACAGTAGTTTGTCTGTTTTGAACATGCTATGTGTGTAATAACTGATAAAGTCACAATTATTGTAGTGCATATACAGAAAAATGAACATTTTGAGGGCAATAGTTCATGCAACAATCAGGGTGCTGTTCAACTCGGATAACTATGGAAATGTAGAATAAAAATTAGATGGCCAAACAGGGTCAACAGTAACTGCGGAACATGGAACAACAAATAGTGAGACAGACAACAACCAAACGAAAAAGAAGGGGGGTGTTTCAATGAGATATCGAACTGGAACATATTGGGTGCGGTTATCCATTTGTCAGGGTATGACTACTGTCCACCACAGAAGAGGAAGTGCCAGCAGTCAACCAGGTGGTACCAGGAACACATCAAATGTGCCATCATTGCCAGCTCATAACTCATCCATATGTCTAATTTAGTTTTTTAAATTTAATAGCATTTTTATTCAAAAATGGAAAAGTCTATTTTTATAATTTGTAGTACATATTTTTTTTAATTTTCAAATGAACTCAAAATGAAGATTATTAATTCATTCGTTATTTTGTTTTGGTCGTTTTGCAATATAATATGTATAGTCTCGGGCAAATAGGGAGACTATGGCGGTGCTTTTTGTAGTGTAGTGGGGGGGGGTCATTATATGGGGAAATGTGAATGTATTTTTATATATAATTATGTATTTATATTTTTTGTGAATGTGTGTTTTTACTTTATATGTCCCCCATGAGGTCAGAAAAGATATGTAAGGGATATTTTTCAACTTTTTTTTTACATTTTTCTTTATTCTTTTACAAGTTTTCCCCTGTAACTGGGGCATCTATAAGTTCCAGGAAGAACTGACTAGCTGTCACCGGTGATGCTGATCAGAGCTGTACTGGGTCTAATAAGACCCAGCAGCTCTGATTAACTCTTTAAACCAGGCGGTCACGTGGTCACGCTAGCATGGAAGCAGTAAAAAACTGCAGTACAAAACTTTAGACGTCCCTGCAGACTCCGGACTACATAAGCGGGCGGCCTGAGAAGAGTTAAATGTCTTAAAACAACAACAACAACAAAAACAACTAATGACAAAACTGTATAAACCACTGTGATTGTACTGACCCAAAGAACAAAGGAGGTGAAACACCCCTGCCAATACATAGGCAGGCTAGTAGTTGCGATCAGCGCCCCCTCCAGGTCAGGAGCATTTGGGGGGAGTTGCGAACCCTCTATGAAGGTTCTAGAGCAGGGGTCCCCAAACTCGTCCCCGCAGGCCACATGACCGTTTCTAACCGGCGCCTGATGTTTGGAGCGCCAGCACCAGGGCCTTGCGCCCTTTGACAGTCGGGAAGGGGCTTCCATCCGTCCGGACAGGAAGCTCCTGCCCGTCACTGTATAGTGCTCGATGCGGCTGGAAACGGCCGCTCGAGCACTATTACTGTAGCGATGTGGCCGGAAGACCACCCCAGCGCACATCGCTCTGTGAATTAGGATGCGCGGCCGCGCACCCCTTCCTGCCCGGGCGCAGCAAAAAGATAGAAGAAGCGCGGAGGTTGAGGTGAGTACACCTAAAACGGCAAGAGAAAGATTGTGGCGGCAGGGGGCCGTAATATATATAACATTAATTATCAGGGGCAGCATAGGAAATAATTAGTTATGAGTGGCAGAATAGGAAATAGTTAATTATTAGGGGCAGCATAGGAAAGAATTAATTATGAGGGGCAGAACAGGAAATAATTTTGAGGGGCAGCATAGGAAATAATTAATTATTAGAGGCAGTATAGGAAATAATTATTAGTGGCAGTATAGGAAATAATTAATTATGAGGGGCCGAATAGGAAATAATTAATTATGAGGGGCAACATAGGAAATAATTAGTTATGAGGGGCAGAATAGGAAATAGTTAATTATTAGGGGCAGCATAGGAAATAATTAATTATGAGGGGCAGAACAGGAAATAATTTTTAGTGGCAGTATTATTAGTGGCTCATAATTAATTATGAGGGGCAACATAGGAAATAATTAGTTATGAGGGGCCGCATAGGAAATAATTAGTTATGAGGGCAGAATAGGAAATAATTAATTACAAGGGGCAGCATAGGAAATAATTAGTTATGAGGGCAGAATAGGAAATAATTAATTATGAGGGGCAGCATAGGAAATAATAAAAGGTGTGGGGCAGCATAGTAATTAATTAATGGTGGGGGGCAGCATAGTAATTAATGGTGGGGGGGCATAAGAAATAATTAATTATGAGGGGCAGTCTAGTAATTAATGGGGGGGAGCATTATTCAATAATTAATGGAGAGGGGTTCCAGTATATTTAATTAATCGACCCATTAATTAATTAATTGGGCCAATATATAAAAATGGTTCACAAGGGGGTGCAGCATATTAAATAATTAATTGAGGGGGTCCCAGTGTATTACGGCCCTCCAACGGTCTCAGAGGGACAGTGAACGGCCCCCTATGTAAAAAGTTTGGGGACCCCTGTTCTAGAGCCTGGACATTATGTAATTGCAGCTGTAGCCTATGTCTGGAAAGGCAATAGTTAAATGGGTACAAGTTGTTATCCAATTATTTGGCTGTATTGTAAACTGGAGTGTGATTGGAGAGCTGCTACCACCTGACCTGGGGGAGTATAAAACCCATGTGCAGGGGGAGCACATGGTCTTAGTTGGTCTAATCCCAGAGTGAACAGAGAGTCAGTGCACAGCACACCTTCAGTGCTGTCAAAGAAACCGATCCCAGGAACTGAGTCAGGAGACTCTAATCCAGAGCTTCAGCTTCCACAGTTTGGACGCAGCTCCATCTAAATTCTCCCCGCCTGCATCTGCCATCAGGCTGGTGAGCTATTCCTGCGGACTACTCTCCATGACCACTCCAGTACCAGAATCCATATCTGCTGTTTGACCATTTTGGCCCATTGCCTGCTACCTGTTGTTCAATAAAGAACCGAGAGTTGATTTGCACAAAATTGCCTCTGTCTGATCCCTGGATATGGCTGCCACCACCAAGGGCTCCCCATCCATTACGAAAGGACTTATCTATCCTACAGACACGCAGGAGTTGCCCAAGGGAGAACCAGTACATCAGCCTCTCCCTCCATATTTCTTACACACACCACCTGCTGGAGACCTGCCAGGTTGCAGGACAGCCATCCCGTCCCCATACCAAGCACAGTGACATCAGCGCGCCCTCAGCTGCAATCGCCAGCCATTGTGGTATTCTGGGCCCCAAGAAAAGGCTAGGCCCCGGTGGGGGATGTTGCAGGGGCATGTTATATGATCCACATAGCAAAAAGTTATAAATACAAAGCTTGCGAAAATATAGCTATTACGTTTTTAAATCAAAGCTTTTTTCCAGCCTCATACATCTCTGTAAATGGGAAAATAAAAAAGTTATAGCTTTTGGAAGAAGTGGAGTAAAAAGCAGAAACACAATAACATAATAGGAGTCCTGTAAGGTTTAGTATGACACAAGGTCCATATTTCTACTTGCACCAGTAGAACCACCATGGCCCAGTTCTGTGTAACATGGGAAGAACTTCTAGAGATTCTGAATGAGTCTGCTCTATAGTGCAACCAATGTTATTGGGGCACAAGGGGAAGAAAGTCTGGTACCTTGCATATGCTACACGTTCCTACCACTGTGAAATAAACCTAAGTACTATAAATAATAGAGGCTCCTGAAGGTTCACTACAGGCATTCTTATCCTCTCTATAACATGTACAGACAATTAATTAATTAATATAGCAGGGTGTATTCAACAACAACCCTCCCTAATAAAAGTGGTATGCTCCACCAAGCAACCATTACAGCAGCAGGTGGACAGAGCACACATCAGTGAGGTGAGGGGAAGGGGATTATCTATTCCTCTGTCTGTCAGGGAAATTTAACTCCTGAAACATCTAGAAGTAGAATATAAGATGAGAAATCTTATCTATATAGAGCACAACATTGAGGGGAGAGAGGGATCTTCTTACCACATGAGCCTGACAGGATGTAGTAACCATGTCATGGAGGGAGGAGACATGCTTACCACATGATGGGGCTGTCATGTAGAGAGGGATCTGTATATTACACCAGCCTGTCATGTAGAGAGGGATCTGTATATTACACCAGCCTGTCATGTAGAGAGGGATCTGTATATTACATCAGCTGTCATGTAGAGAGGGATCTGTATATTACATCAGCCTGTCATGTAGAGAGGGATCTGTATATTACACCCGCCTGTCATGTAGAGAGGGATCTGTATATTACATCAGTCTGTCATGTAGAGAGGGATCTGTATATTACACCAGCCTGTCATGTAGAGAGGGATCTGTATATTACATCAGCCTGTCATGTAGAGAGGGATCTGTATATTACACAAGCCTGTCATGTAGAGAGGGATCCGTATATTACATCAGACTGTCATGTAGAGAGTGATGCTTATCTTACGCCAGCATGTCATGTGGAGGGATCTGTATATTACACCAGCCTGTCATGTGGAGGGATCTGTATATTACATCAGCCTGTCATGTAGAGAGGGATCTCTATATTACAACATCCTGTCATGTAGAGAGTGATCTGTATAATTACACCAGCCTGTCGTGTAGAGAGTGATCTGTATATTACACCAGCCTGTCATGTAGAGAGGGATCTGTATATTACACCAGCCTGTCATGTAGAGGGATCTGTATATTTCACCAGCCTGTTATCTACAGAGAGATCCTTATATTACATCAGCCTGTCATGTAGAGAGGGATCTGTATATTACACCAGCCTGTCATGTAGAGAGGGATCTGTATATTACACCAGTCTGTCATGTAGAGAGGGATCTGTATATTAAACCAGCATGTCATGTAGAGAGGGATCTCTATATTACACCCGCCTGTCATGTAGAGGGATCTGTATATTTCGCCAGCCTGTTATCTAGAGAGAGATCCTTATATTACATCAGCCTGTCATGTAGAGGGATCTGTATATTACACCAGCCTGTTATCTAGAGAGAGATCCTTATATTACATCAGCCTGTCATGTAGAGAGGGATCTGTATATGACACCAACCTGTCATGTAGAAAGGGATCTGTATATTACACTAGCCTGTCATGTAGAGAGGGATCTGTATATTACACCAGCCTTTCATGTAGAGAGGGATCTGTATATTACACCAGCCTGTCATGTAGAGAGGGATCTGTATATTACACCAGCCTTTCATGTAGAGAGGGATCTGTATATTACACCAACCTGTCATGTAGAGAGGGATCCTAATATTACATCAGCCTGTCATGTAGAGAGGGATCCTTATATTACATCAGCCTGTCATGTAGAGAGGGATCTGTATATTAGACCAGCCTTTCATGTAGAGAGGGATCCTTATATTACATCAGTCTGTCATGTAGAGAGGGATCTGTATATTACACCAGCCTGTCATGTAGAGAGGGATCTGTATATTACACCAGCCTGTCATGTAGAGA